>NIVC01000434.1:32500-185000 GCA_002269645.1 Macrostomum lignano | reverse complement strand
CTGCACGTAAATGGTCTGTAAGAGTGTCTGTCAGAGTGCCTGTCAGAGTGCCTGTCTGAGTGCCTGTCTGAGTGTCTGTCAGAGTGTCTTTCTGAGTGTCTGTCAGAGTGCCTGTCAGAGTGCCTGTCTGAGTGCCTGTCTGAGTGTCTGTCAGAGTGCCTGTCTGAGTGTCTGTCTGAGTGTCTGTCAGAGTGCCTGTCTGAGTGTCTGTCTGAGTGTCTGTCAGAGTGCCTGTCTGAGTGCCTGACTGAGTGTCTGTCAGAGTGCCTGTCTGAGTGCCTGTCTGAGTGTCTGTCAGAGTGCCTGTCTGAGTGCCTGACTGAGTGCCTGTCAGACTGTCTGTCAGAGTGCCTGTCTGAGTGCCTGTCTGAGTGTCTGTCAGAGTGCCTGTCTGAGTGTCTGTCTGAGTGTCTGTCAGAGTGTCTGTCTGAGTGTCTGTCAGAGTGCCTGTCTGAGTGCCTGACTGAGTGCCTGTCAGACTGTCTGTCAGAGTGCCTGTCTGAGTGCCTGACTGAGTGCCTGTCAGACTGTCTGTCAGAGTGCCTGTCTGAGTGTCTGTCTGAGTGTCTGTCAGAGTGCCTGTCTGAGTGCCTGTCTGAGTGTCTGTCAGAGTGCCTGTCTGAGTGCCTGTCTGAGTGTCTGTCAGAGTGCCTGTCTGAGTGCCTGACTGAGTGCCTGTCAGACTGTCTGTCAGAGTGCCTGTCTGAGTGCCTGTCTGAGTGTCTGTCAGAGTGCCTGTCTGAGTGTCTGTCTGAGTGTCTGTCAGAGTGTCTGTCTGAGTGTCTGTCAGAGTGCCTGTCTGAGTGCCTGACTGAGTGCCTGTCAGACTGTCTGTCAGAGTGCCTGTCTGAGTGCCTGACTGAGTGCCTGTCAGACTGTCTGTCAGAGTGCCTGTCTGAGTGCCTGACTGAGTGCCTGACTGAGTGCCTGTCAGAGTGCCTGTGTGAGTGCCTGTCTGAGTGCCTGACTGAGTGCCTGACTGAGTGTCTGTCTGAGTGTCTGTCTGAGTGTCTGTCTGAGTGCCTGTCTGAGTGCCTGACTGAGTGCCTGACTGAGTGTCTGTCTGAGTGCCTGTCTGAGTGCCTGACTGAGTGCCTGACTGAGTGTCTGTCTGAGTGTCTGCCTGAGTGTCTGTCTGAGTGCCTGTCTGAGTGCCTGACTGAGTGCCTGACTGAGTGTCTGTCTGAGTGCCAGACTGAGTGCCTGACTGAGTGTCTGTCTGAGTGCCTGTCTGAGTGCTTGACTGAGTGCCTGACTGAGTGCCTGTCTGAGTGTCTGTCTGAGTGCCTGTCAGACTGTCTGTCAGAGTGCCTGTCTGAGTGCCTGTCTGAGGGGGCCGTAGCCCAGCGGTAGCGCAGCTGCTCTGGTGTGCCAGCGACCCAGGCTCGATTCCAAGTGCAGTCACATTAATTTGGGGCTGAATTTGAATCTCGGCTTGGCTCTGCTCGTGCAATTAACGGCCTTGAGAGCCAACCCCCCAATGCACAGTGAAGTGTACATGCCTAACAATTGATAAAGTTAGGGCCGCTGTACACTCCAGTGCGAGTGTGTGCCTGTGTACGCATCCGCGCGCTTGTATGCCTGCTCAGGGGAGTCGGCGGAATGGGCAGTAATGCCTCTCGCCGGTTGTGTGCCAATGTCGCTTAAAGTGCGCCAGGGTGCACACAACCCCCTGCTTATAATAAAAAAATAAAAAAGAGTGCCTGTCTGCCTGTCACCCATCGCACCTATCCAGAAGTTCTCGCCGTCGCCGAACCCTCTGACATAGTCAGCCCAGGGCCTGTCGAACCCGAGGCTGGCGGATCTCCGCTGCTGCACCACAATCCAGTTGCGATCGTCGGCTGTGTGCTTCGTGCGGCAGAGTGTGGCTGGCGGATTGCGGCAGACCTGGCGCCAGGCTGCTGCCTCTTCGGCGCCAGGCTGGGCGGCGCCACCGGTGAGGCTGGCGCCAGACAGTTTAGGCAAGGCGGCAAACCTGGCGCCTTCAGGCGCGTGGACGCACTGCGGCGGCAGGCTTTCCGTGGACAAGTCAACCAGAAATGTGGCTTGCCAGCGAATGTGCCGCCAGAAGTTCACCGGATTTGCCTGGATCTTGGCGCTGTGGGGCGGAAGAAAAGAACAGACAGGGACGGAAGATGCTGTGATGTTGATTGCACATTCCCTAGATTACAAATTTATTACATTGAACATTCCCTAGATTACAAATTTCCTAACTTTCACATTCTCTAGATTACACATTCCTTAACTTTCACATTCCCTAGTTTGCACATTGTCTAGATTGCACATTCCCTAGATTGCACATTCCCTGGATTTTACATTCCCTGAATTGCACATTCCCTAGTTTGCACATTGTCTAGATTGCACTAGATTGCACATTCCCTGGATTGCACATTCCCTGGATTTTACATTCCCTGAATTGCACATTCCCTAGTTTGCACATTGTCTAGATTGCACATTCCCTAGTTTGCACATTGTCTAGATTGCACATTCCCTAGTTTGCACATTGTCTAGATTGCACATTCCCTAGTTTGCACATTGTCTAGATTGCACATTCCATAGATTGCACATGCTCCCCATTATTAACGTTCCCAACAGATTTCACCTTTCCCTGGCTCCCAATTTCACTAGTCAGGACTTGGTTACTCACGCCAAGGACCTGCAGGCGGCTTCATGCCTGCAGTGCAGCTCGACCTCTCCGTTGCCGTCGCGACTACTACCTGACGAAGCTGGCGGCAGGCGAAGCTCGCCCACCCGGACGCTGTCGTCATCGAGCAGCGCGCCCGACAAGCTGCGCTGCGCTCTCCACAGGGCCATCCACTTCACCTGACCGGCCTTGACTTTCCTTCCAAACTTTGAAAGCCCCGAAACCACCTCGGCTAGCAGGCTGGCCTCGTTATTTTTATTTCTAATCAGCATCTTCAAGGCGACTGTCCACCTGTTCTGGTCGCTAGGATCCCGTTGTATCGATTCGGGACTAATTGGATCGGCGCTAAAGCAGATGGGCTCTTCAACCAAGTGCGAAATTCTCGATTCCATCCTAGGGTCGAACTCGTACACCATCGCGCTGCAAGTGCCGTTGTTGATTCGAATCGACTTCAAAAGGCGCAACCGTTCGGCACAGTATGGCAGGATGCTCTGACCGTTGAGTTTTCTGTCCCGACTGCTCACTGAATAGTCTTCGAGTTCCGGCCGGCGGGTGTTGAGCAGGCGCAGGCGGTACTCCAGAGTGACTGGCGGGCGGTTAAAAAAGCTCACTTCAGCCTTGAGCAGCACTCGACGAAGCGGGGCATTGTGACCGCTGCTGAGGCTTTCGCTGCGGTTGAAGTTGGTTGATTAGTTAGTTAGTTAGTTAGTTAGTTAGTTAGTTAGTTAGTTAGTTAGTTAGTTAGTTAGTTAGTTAGTTAGTTAGTTAGTTAGTTAGTTAGTTAGTTAGTTAGTTAGTTAGTTAGCTAGTTAGTTAGCTAGTTAGTTATTAGTTAGTTAGTTAGTTAGTTAGTTAGTTAGTTAGTTAGTTAGTTAGTTAGTTAGTTAGTTAGTTAGTTAGTCGAACTTACACCAGGTCGTCTATGTTACAAACGTGCCCGGTCTTGTCTTGATTTGCATCGCTGCACCCGAGCCTCAGAACGCCCATCTCCTCTCCCTGGGACCACACAAAGCCGAAGGCGTTGTAGACCGATCCCGGGTCCATAGAGGCCGTCACATCCGTGACCGCGGCAAATTTCACGCTGATCTCGCTTCTCAAAGCGAATTCAATGTTTTTAACCGTCAGCCAGACTGGCACATCGATGTAGGCCTGCTTAGCAATGGGGTCGTAGCGCTTAGTCCAGCTGTTCTCAGTCGGTCGCACCAGCATCACCGGGTCGATTTCAACGAGAGTTGATTCGCGCGTTGCGAGTTTTCGCACCAGAACCGGCGCCTCCAGACCTTCGCTGTGCCAGTACAGCTTGCGGAGCTGTTTGGAACTGCCTGCTTCTAGCAGAGGCAGGGCCAAGCCTATTAGCAGAAGTATCAGCTTCATTCTGTTGCAAAGGAACAAATTTGCCTTGAATTCTTGCCTGTTAGACAAATTTTGGTGCGGAATTTCATGCCCATACGAGCTATATATGTATACAAGTATAGGCTGCAGTTAGCGATGATGTTTATGAAATTAAATTAAATCGATTCTAAGAACAGCTTTAAGCAAGGGTAGTATACTATATCAATTTTGGTTGTATAGTTAGTCAAATCTGGATAATGTATTTACTTCTCTTGCCTCTCCCTACAGAGCTAAATTTTGCTTCCGCTTTCCAGCAGCTTTAACAATTGTCAGATTATGCATCCTTTACTCTCAATAACAAGATACCGTTGTCACCTGTGATAAACACATCCGGCAACGTAAACAGAGGATGCAGTAAACACTGACGGAATGAGCATAGAATTCTAAATATTGATATTAACCTGCATTTTAAATTTCCTGGATAAGGCTAATATCTAGAATTCTATGCACTGAGAGACTGGGGCCTGGAGAGTGGTTGAAGGGTGAAGCTTAGAGAATGGCCTGGGGGAGAGGTGGGGTTTGGGAAACATTATTATTTTACATCAACATAAGCTTTATGAATATCAATAGAACTATAAGAAAGACACCGCAGATAAACATAGGGTCTGCCTCCTATCGAGAGCAATAACAATTTTTGTGGTTTCCCGTCATAGTTGAGTAGTCCTTGCTCCAAGCAAGAGATAGGGGAGCCAAGAGACAGGGGCGCTAACCAAGAGACAGCGGCGCTAACCATGGGACAGGGGCGCTAACCATGAGACAGGGGCGCTGACCATGAGACAGCGGCGCTAACCATGAGACAGGGGCGCTGACCATGAGACAGCGGCGCTAACCATGAGACAGCGGCGCTAACCATGAGACAGCGGCGCTAACCATGGGACAGGGGCGCTGACCAAGAGACAGCGGCGCTAACCAAGAGACAGCGGCGCTAACCATGAGACAGGGGCGCTGACCATGAGACAGCGGCGCTAACCATGAGACAGGGGCGCTGACCATGAGACAGCGGCGCTAACCATGGGACAGGGGCGCTGACCAAGAGACAGCGGCGCTAACCAAGAGACAGCGGCGCTAACCATGAGACACGGGGCTCAAACGTGGACAACAGAGATCCATCAAGATGCAGAGAAGACAATTAGGGACAACCTCAAATTTAAATTCCTGCTTGTGTCACTGCAGACTGCAGTAAGCGCAAGCCCAAGGCCGAAGCAGATATGCATTAAAAATGCACTCAGGATAAGGTAAGTTCTTTTTCAACCAAAGTATATTGAAGCATCTATCTATCAAATTAAAATGTACTAGCATTCATAGCTACAGTGTACACATGTACTCCACAAGAAGTGTTAAAACAATACACAGAATAGCAGGCAAAGAAAAGCATGCACTTTAATGGTCAGTAGCAGAGGCATATAGAAGCCCTCAGCTCCATTTGCATTCAGTAGTCGAAGCGCTTGAAAAAAGACAGGGGTTTCTTATGGCTAAAGGCAGCACAACTGAAGCAATTGGTTGAATGTACACTCACCAGTGTTATAGATCGAACTCATAGCAGCGGCTTGCCACCGCCTCCCCTTACTGGTATTGGCTCAAAACTTTTCTTTCCTTTCTGTTCTCGATCTCTACAGCTTTTGCTTTAACTGTTGTACTTGCAGCTGCGTATACGCTGTATATAGCTACAGAATTATACTGCGCATTTGTATTTTGGAAAAACAACTAAATGCACAACAGGGCAGCTTAACTGACAAGACCTTCGCGCTGTTTTGAATTTTTACCAAGTTGTCACTATTTTATTAGAATTTCAACTTGAAAAAGTAAGTATCGATTTTATTCAGCTGCAAATACGATAGCTGCAGCTATGCTGGGAGATCCATCGGTGTCGCGGTGTCCGCAGCGCGGTCCCCCCTCCGGAGAGTCCAGGAGGTGGATTGTCGCTCGCCCGGTAGGCCTTAGGTAGCGGACGAGCTGGCAAAGGTTCTCGGGCCTGAAAACGTCGGAGAGGTCCGAGTTTGGGGCGAGGTAGGTGAGCCTGTCCTGGGTAAAGGCGGGGCATTCACAGATGAAGTGCTCCGCATTCTCAACACCAGAGAGGCTGAATGAGCATTCCTCATTGCGGATTTGTTCCTGGAGCTGACGATTCCTGGCAAAACAGCCATGTCCCCTGCGGAGGGCGGGGGAAGTACAGAGGACGGCAGGGCGGGATCGCCGGCAGATGGGCGTCATGCAGCCCATTGTGCCTCTCCTTGTGCTTTGAAGCCACACACTGGTGGCTGCGAGTTTTGTCAACGGCCCGTTGTCTTGTTACCTGATATTCACAATATACTAAATCTCTAAGATCTTTTAGAAACTAAGCTTAAAAATTTCACTATATATATTAAAGCTAAATTTAATGAAGTTTTGAGCATGAGTTTTGAGTTTTGAAGTTAATGACCTTTGAGTATTGAGCTTACAGGTATACGCTCGTAAATGTTTGTGCGAAAAGTGCGAGCTAATGTAATAACTCCAATTCAATAATCAACGATCAAAACCAGTCAGGATGGTCCAGATGGGAAGCCGACTGCACCTACTGCTACCGCCAGCGGCCCTCTTGCTACTAGCAGCAATTCAAGTCCAACATGTGAGCGGCGCCGGCGGAGGCAGTCGCGGAGACTCAGGCGACTGCGGCGAGAGTCGCTATCGAGATGAAGCGACCGGACGGTGCCGGGCCTGTCCGAACTGCGCAGATTATCTGGCTGCCATCATGCCGCCCGGAGACTGGAACGCTTCATCAATTGCAGCTGCACCGACAACTCCTGCTCACCAGGTAGTGTCCGAGACTGCCGAGCAGAGGGCCGCCAGATTTGATATCTGCGCCCGCGAGCCCCGTTGCAGAGGAGAGGAGCCCGAGCCAGGTCTGTGTAGGATTTGGAATTTATGTCTCTCCCACGACACGTCTTTTAAAACGGACCACTCCAGCCGAGGAGTCTCTCAAACCACCATCCCTCCCAAAGCAAGTCTCTCAAACCTCTCCCCAGGCCAGTCTCTCAAACCCCACCCCTCCCCAGGGCAGTCTCTCCAACCCCAACCCTCCCCAGGCCAGTCTCCAACCCCCTACACCCCTCCCCAGGCCAGTCTCTCCAACCCCCTACACCCCTCCCCAGGCCAGTCTCTCCAACCCCAACCCTCCCCAGGCCAGTCTCCAACCCCCTACACCCCTCCCCAGGCCAGTCTCTCCAACCCCCTACACCCTCCCCAGGCCAGTCTCTCCAACCCCCCCCCCAGACCAGTCTCTCAAACCCCAACCCTCCCCAGGGCAGTCTCTCCAACCCCCTACACCCCTCCCCAGGCCAGTCTCTTAACCCCCCACACACTTTTATCCAGGCAGTCTCTCAACTCCACCCCTCTCCAGGCCTGTCTCCTACACCCCCCTCCCCAGGCCAGTCTCTCCAACCCCAACCCTCCCCAGACCAGTCTCTCCAACCCCCTACACCCTTCCCCAGCCCCAGTCTTTCAAACCCCACCCCTCCTCAGGCCAGGCTCTCAAACCCCACTCCTTTCCAGGCCTCTCTCAAACCCCTCTCCACCCCAGGCCAGTCTCTCAAACCCCTTTCCCCTCTATATTAACATCAACAATCGCGCACCCATCACAAACACAATCGCAGTCCGCCAACTGCTAGTCCGCGACCGTAGCGACCTCGAGCCACTGGGCCTCGGCTCCGCAGCAGCTGTAGTTGGCGGAATCTGCCTCATTGCTGGAGCAGTGGTACTCGGTCGGCACCTACGTCAACGAAACCAACAACAACAACAACGGCAGCAGCAGTTAGAGCATCAAGTTGATGGGAACTCCCATGACGCTGCCGCCGTCAAAGATGAAGCTGTGGACGACAATATCGACAATGTTCAGAGCTCAGCGGCTCTGAGTGGAGGCGGCAATGGCGAGGGCACGAGACACAAATTGCTCGAAGACAAAGGTCAAGAGCTGGTGTGAACCATCGCTCAACTGATTCATTAATCCTCCATGAACATTGCAAATTTAAAACTATTTATTAATTATATTACATTTGTACTGATATTGCTCGTATTATTAGCTACCTATTTGCACGCACGCACAGATCTGTATAATTTAGAGTCTTTTAAGCAGGTCAAATTCTTGATGGGGAATCTCAAGCTTTGAGGCAGGAACTGGAGAAAATCAGTCAATGGGAATCTCATGCATAGAGGGAGGATTTACTCGTAGGTCGAAGATCTTCAAAGTCCTTTATAAAAAGCTGTAAATATACGGCATCAATCTATTGAAAAATTGTAACGCGTTGGCTTAGTGGTCTCTTATAAGTCTCAAAAATATGTTGAGATATTAAATCTCTACCTATAAAAATCAAAACTCTGTGTGTGTGTGTGTGGACAATTTTGATCGCTATGGACTCCCAAACCGCTCAACCAAATGACACCAAATTTTACACCCACCCTAAACTCACTACGGAGAATGTCTTAGGCTACCTTTAAATTTCCTAAATTTGAGTCTTCCTACCTAAAAGTACAAAAAACTGCTCAAAATGCGCGATTTTTTCACTAAATCCTCCATAGCGCCATTCCACTTTTACCGATTCTCTTCAAATTTGACACAGATAATCTTCAACTATTTTGGAACAATCATGTAAAATTTCGAGTTTCAAAGTTAATCCTGAACGGCGCTGTGCACTTTTAAAGTTAGGCTGTTTTTTTCAGCGTAGCAACCACCCCAACCTCCGCCCGCCTGCCTCTCTTTCTCGATCCCGGGCCCAGATGTGTAAAAGGGTTTCAAAATTGACTAACTTTCAGCTGCCATAAGTTTGCTCCAAATAAAGCGATTGACTTCAAATTTGACACAATTCTTTATTGACTCATTCTCTGCCTACATGTAAAGTCTCAACTCTGTATCTCAATCAGGACAGAAACTGTAAGCATGTGAATTTTGTCTGCTTTTTCTGTTGTTTGTGCCGTTCACTCACTCATTCCCCCAGCTCAGACGAAAGGTCAGGCGAGAGGACTGAATGTACATAGCGAATGTACAGTGTTTTGGAATAACTTTTTAATAGCCTTCTCTGTACCCCCGCGAGTGGAGAGGCGTGGAGAGGAGAGACAGTTAAGCGAGAGATTCAATTTTAAACCATTTTCCTTTCCTCTGAATGGACAAGTCTGCAGCAGTTAAACAAGGATGGCAAATCAAGGCGATGTGGGATGGTTTATAAAAATATCGAAAAATTAATGAATAACTTATTACAATGTAATCCTACTAAATAAGTTACACCATAAAAATTTTAACATTAAGATTCGCATAAGGTACTTTAAAATTTAAACGGCCTCCTAAGAAATGCGTATTTCCATGGTTGTTAGACTGCTGCAGACTGTGGTGGTGGAGCTGGAGATATACAAATTTCTCTCAGGGCTGCTAATTGACCAGAAAGATGACGTGATTAAAGCATGGGAAATGATAACAACCATGATAGTACTACGTCCCACAAACTGGCTTTCGAAGCAGGGATCGGCAGATTTTTATCTCAAAGGCCAGATAAAGAATTCAGCTCATGGCTACGGGCCAGATGAGAGTGAAAAGAAATAGACTATTAGAAAGGGAGGAGGGGCGAGAGGGGATAAAAGAAAAGATAGAAGATAACAGGAGAGACGTACGAGGAGGTTGAGGAGAGAGCAGAGAATATGGGACAAAGAAGCAAGAGGAGGGGAGAGAGAAGGAAGAGGAAATAGTAGAGGTGAGAAGATGGAGAGAGAAGAGGGGAGAGATGAGACAGAGGATCGATGAGAGAGGAGAGTAGAGAAGAGTGAGATGAGAGAACAAAGAGATGAGAGTATCGAGAGGGGGGATTAGAAAGGATAGAGGAGAGGAGATAAGAGGGGGAGAGACGAGTGAGAAGAGAGAAGATAGAGATGAGAGAGAGTTGAGAAAGAAGAGAGGACAAAGGAGAGATGATAGAGTAAAGGGAAGAGGAGGAGAGAGGAAAGATATGAGATTGTAGAGATGAGTAAGATGAAAGGAAATATGAGAGAGTAGAGTAGAGATGAGAGATGAAGGAAGAGAGAGCAGAGTGCGGAGAGACGAGAAAAGAGAATAGAGGGGAGAGAGTATAGAAGAGGGAAGAGAAGAGAGGAGTAAGGAAAGAGAGGAGTCAGAAGAGGGGAAAGAAAAGAGTGCACAGTAGAGAGGAGAGTAGAGATGACAGAAGAGAGAGGGGAATGAGAGTGAACAGACGATATAAGAGACGAGAGAGGAGAGTGAGAGAAAAGAGAGAAGACAAGAGAGGGAGAGAGTATAGAAGAGGGGAGAGAAGAGAAGAGAAGAGAAGAGGAGAAAGGAAAAAGGAGAAAGGAAAGAGAGGAGTCAAAAGAGGGGAAAGAGAAGAGTACAAAGAAGAGAGGTGAGAGAGCATACGAGTATAAGAGAGTAAAGATGACAGATGACAGAGGAAAGAGGAGAGATAAGAAATAAGAGATGAGAGGTGATACAAAAGGAGAGAGAAGTGAGTGAAGAGAGAGAGGAGGGGAGGGAGGGAATCGAGAAGACAGGGGAAAGAGGGGAAGGACAAGAGATGAAAGGAAAGAGGGGAGAGATTAGAGAGAAGAGAGATGAGACAGGAGAGAGCAGAGAGATGAGAGAGAGAGAGAGAGAGAGAGAGAGAGAGAGAGAGAGAGATGAGATGAGAAGAGATAAGAGAGAAAAGATAAGAGAGCAAAGATGAGAGAGAAGAGAGGTGAGAAAAGAGACGATAGAAGAGATGAGAGGAAAGAGTGGAGAGAAGAGAAGAGAAAGGAGAGAGGAGAGATGAGGGAAGTGTTGAGAGAGGGTAATGTAATGAGTGAGAAGAGAGGAGAGGAGAGGGAAGAGAGAGTAGAGAGTAGAGAGAGAAGAGAGAGGAGAGAGCAGAGAGAAATGAGAAGAGATAAAAGAGGAGAAAGGAGAGATGAGAGAGCAGAGACGAGAGAGAAGAGAGGAAAGGAGAGAGAAACGAATAGAGGGAAGAGACAAAAGAAGAGGGGACAGAGGAGAAAAGAAAGAAGAGATGAGAGGAGAGAGAAGAGACAAGAGACAAGAGAGAAGTGAGAAAACAGAAGAGAAGATAGAAGTTTCAAAGGATGCAATGGAAATAGGGAGAGGCAGAGGTAGAGGCCAGAGTTTTCCTGACATTCTGCGCAGCACCCCAGCCAACAATATCAATGTTTGCCTCAAATCCTAATTTTACACGAATGTACTCTATTTTTATGTTTAACTCTATCCCAACTAATAAATGTTTTTGTTTGAGTTTAATCTCAATATGCAAAAATAGTTCCGGGGATTGGAATTCCCCGGGTTCAAAATCCGCGGGTTTTAACAGCTTGTTACCTATAATTAGGCAAAGCCAGACTATCTATACATTTATCGTTGTATACGTAATTATTAATACTTGATCTTAAAGGCTGAATCTGCAGTTTATTTAGTTGAGTTTAAATTTATTTTCATATTGAAGAAGCGATCAACGCATGCATGATTTGATCAAATATCATAGCGATAGCTATTTTAGGATGGTAGGATTTTGAGCAATAAAAGGGGTTAAATAATGGTTTTAGATTAGAAAAAAGCTTTCATAGTAAAACACACGAGATTCTGTCAGTAACCAAAAAATCTGTGCAATGAATAGAACAAGCTAAACTTTCAATACATAAAGCGAGGTATTGGAATGAAAGCGAAGTTAATAAAGTCTAGAAACAATAAAGATAAGAAAACAATGATATTTAATTGTCAAACAAAACTTAATTACAATGACTAAATTTGGGGCTTTTATCTGAATAAATGATGTGTGAGAAATAATTGGTAAGGGCCGTAAACTGGGTGAGAGATTATTGGAGTTGGCAAGGGCTGTACATTGAGGGTGAGAGATTATTGGGGTTGGCAAGGCCTGTACATTAAGGGTGAGAGATTATTGGGGTTGGCAAGGCCTGAACATTGAGGGTGAGAGATTATTGGGTTGGCAAGGACTGTACATTGAGGGTGAGAGATTATTGGGGTTGGCAAGGACTGTACATTGAGGGTGAGAGATTTTTAAAGTTGGTAAGGTGTTCACACTGGGGAAACTATGGCAATGATTATATGCCATAGAAACTAATGAGGTGTGGAAGAACTTAAAACTTTCATGTGCCTCAATTTCTAATGTAGCTATTTGGTATATTTTTATACAAAAAACGTTAACGTTTTGTTATCTGTGGCCAGCTGCAGACACCAACGGATAGAAAAATTAATGAGATAAAACAATTTAAATTTGCATCATTTTATAAACCTGACGTATTGAGAAAAAAGGAAAATAGCCATGACCATAATAAAAAAATCTGACAAACTAGTTAAACTAAAATAGCAAATTACTGTACATGCATGCAAAAATTGTTTGCATCAAACGAGATTCGTCCAAAACAACAGGTAAAGGCGCCAGACAAAAAATTATTGAGATATCAAGTGAATAATTAAACCAATTATGATAATTCAATAAGCTAATGATAAAGCACCTGTGGTATGGTTAAACGTGCAGAAAGCAAATATTGTATGCGTTTAAAACATTGTTTAGACTGATAGCTTTCGCTGAGTAAGTCTAAAAAATACGAGTACTACATGCAGATAAATGTTTAAAAATATTAAATAAATAAATCGTCGTCTAGACTCAAGCCTGCTTCATGGTTGCTTGCATTGGCGACTTCTTGGAAAAGAAGAGGAAAGATCAAATTAGACGAGATTAGATGGAGATAGACTAGATTAGAGCGGGAAGAAAAAAAAAGATAAGAAGACCGAGCCGAGAAAAAGTACATTACGAGTGATAAGATTAGTCAAAGGCTCAACAAAAAACTATATAAGACATGAGACACTTCCCAGTCGCGATCTACTGGCCTCTCTTCACGGTGACTCGATGCCACGCGTTGCCAAGCAGACCCCGAGCATTCCACACCGAGCTCCATCGTTCCGGCTGTTGATTCCCATTATCGTTAACAGCTTTGCAAGCTATGGTGACACTTTGGCCAGGCTTCGGCGCTGGAACCGTCGCCTCCCAAAGGCGCCAAGCCCAGCGCTGACCGAACGGTTGATGCAAAGAATCATCTACATCATCAGGAGCATCATCCAAGTTACACCACTGGGCCAATTGCCACGTATTGCCGTCGTCCGTGGTCACTTCCACTCGGACTACACCAGCTCCGGCGCCGCTGAACGCGTAGCCACGGATTTGCACAACTTCGTCTTCGTCGGCGCCGTAGCCGTCCCTGATCACGTGACCATCTGGCGGCCAACAGATTGCGCTAACCACTGGCCAATAAAGTTGAGCAGGCGCCCGAACGAAATCTTCAACAGTTGGTGTGTACAAGGAGGGTTGAAACGTCTTGTAGTCGCTACGCAGCCAGAAGCTGGAGCTCTCTTGCCGGCTGAGAGCGATGCGGCAAAGCCACTTGACGCTGCGGGCTCCGATGGCGCCTGCGATGCCGAGTTTTTTGTTTGATGGATTTTACGCTTTGGTGTTTTATACGGTTTTTATCTCGTCAGAATGATTTTTAGCATTTCTCAGGGTCGGCTTTCAGAGACAATTTTAAATTAGTTTATTTTGTAGAAATATTAAGTAGTGGAAAAGATTGTTTTCAGTATGGTTTATTGGAAATTCTAGGGTAAGTGTCTCAAATGTGATTCCCAGGGCGAATTAGAGACGATTCTAAGAATATTTCGAGAATCTTATGGGTAGATTTTAGACAACTCTCTAGAATCTAGCTTGTACAGTTTAGAAACGGTTCTCACGCTTAACACAGAGCAGTGAACTATCATAGACACAGAAGCCAATAAAGCCACTAACCAGGCACAATAACCCTCAGCGGATACCCATGATCAGCTGGTATCGCCTCTCCGTTCATCTCGTACGCCAGCAGGAGACCACGCGACTCATCAAGCGCCACTTCCACAGGCACCGAAGCGCCATAAAAGTCGCCTGTAATGCTGTCCCCATCCATGCCTTCAAACTGCACATGCCTGTAGCCCAGTTTCCTAGCCTTATCCAAGTCTAAACCAAATAGCTTCTTCAGCACCAAATGCAGAGGCGCGCCAGTCCAGCGCGCGTTCGACACCGCAGTTTGGCGCCATTCCAGACCTCTAGCTTGACGCCATTGCGCCATCTCGTTGCGCCTATTGCCGGCGCATGCAAGCGTAACGTCGTAACTAACTCGAGGAAAATCGTTGCGCAATTGCTCAACAGTAACGTTTAGACTGCGATTGACTTTCTCTTCGTTAGTTGGATCCTTCAGATCCAGTTTGACCCTGTGGGAATTGGCGTCCTCGGGTAGCTTAGGCACTGGCAGATGGTTTCTAACAAAATGAATGGCATTGGGAGTGTAGTAGTGGTCCATGAGAATTTCTGGCGGTGACATCGCATTGTAAGGTCGTTTATTAATTGGCACCAGCAGAGGTGAACGTTTTGGCTCGTTGGCAAACTTGCCACCGTCGTCTGATTGTTCGGAAGCTTTGCGACGCTGAAGCTCAAGAGCATCTGCTGCTGTCAGACGGGCGATGGCGTACTCAGCTAGGATGCTCAGCACGTGCGGAGACTTGTGCACCGCGTACAGATCCCAGAATGGTTCGACGTCTTTGCCAGCGGCTAGTAGTATCTTCTCGCCGCCTGGGTGGCTGTCTACGAAGTTGGTCACGTCGTACACTGTGTTCTGGAGTTGGAGTGAAGTAGCCTGTGCTTACCATTCATCACTATCTGTGCTCACCATTGATAATCATCTGTGCTCACCATTAATTATTTCGTGTACTTAAAAGATGGAACTGTACGAGTACTCAAGTATCTGTATAGTATAGTAATTATCTTACCAAGCAGCAATTACCTGATAAATAACCCAGACACCTGTCTGCAAGCTGTTGTGCTTTGCAACCTCTTCTAATGTGACACTGGGCAAATTCGCTGCATTTCCAGAGGTATCTTTTTCATCATTATTAGTATCTTTGTTAACCGCAACAGTCGCCATAGCAACAGAGGCAGCAGTGGCGGCTACAGCAGCAAAAGTGCCGCCATTTGAGCCGCTTTTTTCTTGGCGTTCCTTGTCTCCATGGCAACGGTTAACCTGGGCTTGATTCTCCCTAGTAACTGAAGATGACAAGACTCGAAGCTGAGACGGACCAGAAAATGCGTTTAGACGCTGGCTGCTTTTAGAAGCAGCAGCAAGCAGCTGGCGACAGCATACCGCTGTCCCAGTGAGATTCTTTAGCTGACGCAAATACTGAAATTCAATGCCGGTTCAAGTGTAGAAGGTGGTCTGCTAGGAGCAAGTATTGTGGCATCTGCCTAGCTACTGATGATCTGAAAGGGTGGCCTAGCAACTGAGGGATATGGGTGGCTTAGCAACTGAAGATCTGGGGGGATGCCCAATAACGGAGGATCTGGAATGTTGGAGGCAATGAGAATTGACCTCTGAGATTTGCCCGCAATGCTTTTTCTTATAGTGCAAAGTAGAAATTAGTAAAATCCAGGGATTAGATAAAAGCTCTTAAATCTAACTATACCTGGCTTTATCACGATATTATTCTTCATACACAAAAATGCACCTGTTTTGCTGTACTCGTACGTCATACACTAGTGTTTCAAGTTTGAATTGGAGTTTTTGTCAATCTGACAGCTCCTTATCATTGCTACATAGTATAACTTTAAAAAAACTAGGTCAGTAATGTAAGGTCAAGAGTTTTGGCTTTTCGTCCTTGTCTAATGTCATGAGCTCAGCCAGCGCTAACTATCCATGCAAAGTTGTACAATTACACCCTCCCCGGAAAGACTGCCACGCGGAGCTGCAGAGTCCAAAGTCCACACCCTTTTCTGTCCCTTTCATTGCTTCAACTACAGCGAGATTTGACTTCTAACCCGTCAGCCCACTATTAACAGAGAAACCTAGCCTTTTTTCGCGTTTTATTAGTATTTAGCTAAAGTCTCTCACCCCATGATAATAAAGCCTCGCTGGTAATAAAAGTGTCTCTTTTCTTAACCCAGTAAAAAAGCTTGCCTTGGTCGGCAATTAGCTAAATCTATTTTACATTACTGTTAGTTCAGCGTTGCGGGCAAATCATCTGCGGGAAATTCCTGTGCTCTGAATCAATGTTGGAAGTGGCCTAACAACTGAGGATCTGGGGGTTCTGGGATCTGCTATTTCGACACTTAAACATCAAGAAAATAATCAATAATGAAGAAAAAGATTACTTTTTTTGACACTGAGAAGCAAAAACCTCTTATGTTTATCAAAGCACGCTGCAATGCTTTTATTTGCATCAAGATCAAGGGACAACACTTACAGTCTTAGAGCAACACATTTATATAGCAATTTTATGATCTCATTATGTTTGTATATAGTCTGAAATAGCAGCTTCATTTAAAAATGTAGTTTTCATACACCCACCCTGTAAAAAGTGACTGCCACAGTGTGCTTACCACAGTGCCCTAGGAGTTGCTGATGAGCACTTTTCAGTCTTCTTCACCATCACCATGACATCGCTCCGGTTTCCAAAGCCAAAAGGAGTTTTTCCAGTCAAGACAACTCCCATTTGCAGCCTCATACAACCTATTCCCCTAACCTTGGCGCCTTGATACTTCTTTCTCATCCTCTGTATGAAGAATATGAAGGGCTATGAGAAAGAGTATGTGAAGAGTATGAAAGGGGCGCTTTGACTAGAAAGAGTTTTCTATGCTCTGGCAGAATGAGCATCCATCCGAAAGAAACGAAACTAAGGAGTGATTTGATGCATGGTTCTATCAGATGATAAGCAGAGCTGGTATATTATGATAAGTTATTACTTTAGTGACTCGGTACAAGTGCCCGACTTGGATTACTGTAGCTAGCTGAAATCGACAGGCGTATAGTCTTACACGTACCTGAGATACAGTTAGTAGGATGATCGGGAGTCACTTTGGTGTAATAGATTTTCCACTGAAACTTGCGGTGTTGCGACATTCCTAGGTGCCTCTGTGTGGGTTGTACAGGTATCAGTATAGTAAGGTTACGCCTTGCTATACTGCTGTAGTAGCTGATGCTGCATTACTGTGGTCACAGATAGCAGGCGTCATGACGCTCTAGCAAGGGAACCACTACAGCTTATTTTCAAAGCAACGAACAACTTAGAGTGCTTAGCAATGCCATAATCTTTGGCTGCTAACAATAAGACTAATCGCGTTGTTGATAGATTCTTTGTATTTGATTTTAGCTCACAATACCGCTGGAACTATTGCTTTCAATTGCGATGTATAAACTGATCTATACTTACTTACTTACTACTGACGGGGGGCGCAGGCGCCGCGAATAGGCCGCGAGGCCCCTATCGCAACCCCAAGGTAAAAGAGCACAAGGATTAGCCTTGGGGGTGCGCCCAGTCCCCGCCAGTAGTCGGCAGGTCCGCAGTGGAGGCATCGGCGACCCTCATCCGGCCGGAGTCCCGGACGAAGGCGCGGAGGTCTCGGATATTGTCCGCGGTGGTCAGCTCGTCCATCCGCTGGGGGTGGCCGAGGTATTTGTGCCGCGCCTTGTTGAAGTAAGGGCAGAAGGTGACGTGATGCTCCGCGGTCTCCTCTCCTATGCCACAGAAGGGACAGGTGGGAGGGCAACCGGTTTGCAACGATATATGTCTCTGGAAGAATCCGTGGCCGGTTAGGACCATGCACATCTCCCTGAGGTCGGTTCTGTTAAGCGAAATCAGATAATCAGAGACTTTCCTGTTCAGGTTAGGCATGGCAGAGCGGCTCTGCCTGTACTCGGTGCAGCTGTTCCAGTGGAGCTGGTGCTGCTGATGGAGCCACCTGTTGATATGGCGGGTGACTTGCGACCTGGGGGTGGGTAGCCTCATCAGACGGTGGTTGCCGTCTGGGTTGCTGCCCTCCTTGGCGAGAGAGTCCGCGAGCTCGTTGCCCAGGATGTTGCTGTGACCAGGTGTCCAGATAATTCTAATCCTGTTAAGGACTGAGAGAGATTGCACACTGCGGTGGCATTGAGATACTGTAGCAGCGGAGATATTCTCAGTGGTTAAGGCCTTAATAGCAGCTTGGCTATCAGTGTAGAAATTAATGTCAAAATTATTAATGTTCGCCTGAAACAGTTGCTGGGCACACTGCTCAATGGCGCAAATTTCAGCTTGGAAAACTGAGGTGTTCTCACCGAGGTGCAGACTTTCCTGGAGAAGCATCTTACCCTCGTGGAAAATGGCAATACCCGCTCCAGCGCGGCCGTTGAACAGCGAGCCGTCGGTGAAGCAGTGAATGCCCTGGCTGCGCCGGTTCACACCGACATCCAGCGGAATGTTGTCTCGGCCAGGGATGGCGGTCTTGAAGCCCCTCCTGATGTTGAGGGCGGGAGGTCGACTATCCACATTGCCCAGGTCCATGTGGATGTTGTTAAGGTCGCGGCGGACAAAGTCCATATGCGGGATTAATGTTTTCATTGGCATAAAGCCAGAGGGCGCGTTATTTAACGTTTTATCTCTGATAAGCCGGGAGGCAGACTTCATAGCCTCCGCCCTAATAAATAGGTGAAGCGGAGGTAGGTTAAGGATAGTGTTCAGCCCCTCGTAAGGGGTGGACGGGTACGCACCTGTGATGGCACGGCAAATGCTGCCCTGAAGCTGGTACAGCCGCTGACGGGCGGCCTTCTGCTCCAGCACGCTAGTCCAGATGAGACTCGCGTATGTGATACTGGCCGGATGATGCCGGTATAAATCCAACGGACCGTTCTAGGCGAGAGGCCCCAAGTCGGCCCGATGGCTCTGCGCAGCTGGGCAAAGCAGCGTTTTGCCCGACCGATGACGTTATCAAGGTGCTTCGTCCAGCGCAGGTCATGCGTTAGCGTCACACCGAGGTATTTGACCTCCTTCTTGAAGGGGATGTTTCTGCCATAGACAGTGAGGTTTTTCATCTCCCATTTACGGCGCTTGGTGAAAACGACAGCGACAGTCTTAGTGACGCTGATTTTTAGGCCATGCTGTGTAGCCCAGTCGGCCGCCTTGTCGGCGAATTGCTGCAAACTGATCTATAAGTATTGGGTCCTCACAACAAGAGATCGTCTTTACGGTTCTTACGGGGTACGCACGTAGCGGAAAAACCCATGCGGATGAGACACTCCCCAGTCGCGATCTACTGGTCTCTCTTCACGGTGACTCGATGCCACGCGTTGCCAAGCAGACCCCGAGCATTCCACACCGACCTCCATCGTTCCGGCTGTTGATTCCCATTATCGTCAACAGCTTTGCAAGCTATGGTGACACTTTGGCCAGGCTTCGGCGCTGGAACCGTCGCCTCCCAAAGGCGCCAAGCCCAGCGCTGACCGAACGGTTGATGCAAAGAATCATCAACATCATCAGGAGCATCATCCAAGTTACACCACTGGGCCAATTGCCACGTATTGCCGTCGTCCGTGGTCACTTCCACTCGGACTACGCCAGCTCCGGCGCCGCTGAACGCGTAGCCACGGATTTGCACAACTTCGTCTTCGTCAGCGCCGTAGCCGTCCCTGATCACGTGACCATCCGGCGGCCAACAGATGGCGCTAACCACTGGCCAATAAAGTTGAGCAGGCGCCCGAACGAAATCTTCAACAGTTGGTGTGTACAAGGAGGGTTGAAACGTCTTGTAGTCGCTACGCAGCCAGAAGCTGGAGCTCTCTTGCCGGCTGAGAGCGATGCGGCAAAGCCACTTGACGCTGCGGGCTCCGATGGCGCCTGCGATGCCGAGTTTTTTGTTTGATGGATTTTACGCTTTGGTGTTTCATACGGTTTTTATCTCGTCAGAATGATTTTTAGCATTTCTCAGGGTCGGCTTTCAGAGACAATTTTAAATTAGTTTATTTTGTAGAAATATTAAGTAGTGGAAAAGATTGTTTTCAGTATGGTTTATTGGAAATTCTAGGGTAAGTGTCTCAAATGTGATTCCCAGGGCGAATTAGAGACGATTCTAAGAATATTTCGAGAATCTTATGGGTAGATTTTAGACAACTCTCTAGAATCTAGCTTGTACAGTTTAGAAACGGTTCTCACGCTTAACACAGAGCAGTGAACTAACATAGACACAGAAGCCAATAAAGCCACTAACCAGGCACAATAACCCTCAGCGGATACCCATGATCGGCTGGTATCGCCTCTCCGTTCATCTCGTACGCCAGCAGGAGACCACGCGACTCATCAAGCGCCACTTCCACAGGCACCGAAGCGCCATAAAAGTCGCCTGTAATGCTGTCCCCATCCATGCCTTCAAACTGCACATGCCTGTAGCCCAGTTTCCTAGCCTTATCCAAGTCTAAACCAAATAGCTTCTTCAGCACCAAATGCAGAGGCGCGCCAGTCCAGCGCGCGTTCGACACCGCAGTTTGGCGCCATTCCAGACCTCTAGCTTGACGCCATTGCGCCATCTCGTTGCGCCTATTGCCGGCGCATGCAAGCGTAACGTCGTAACTAACTCGAGGAAAATCGTTGCGCAATTGCTCAACAGTAACGTTTAGACTGCGATTGACTTTCTCTTCGTTAGTTGGATCCTTCAGATCCAGTTTGACCCTGTAAGAATTGGCGTCCTCGGGTAGCTTAGGCACTGGCAGATGGTTTCTAACAAAATGAATGGCATTGGGAGTGTAGTAGTGGTCCATGAGAATTTCTGGCGGTGACATCGCATTGTAAGGTCGTTTATTAATTGGCACCAGCAGAGGTGAACGTTTTGGCTCGTTGGCAAACTTGCCACCGTCGTCTGATTGTTCGGAAGCTTTGCGACGCTGAAGCTCAAGAGCATCTGCTGCTGTCAGACGAGCGATGGCGTACTCAGCTAGGATGCTCAGCACGTGCGGAGACTTGTGCACCGCGTACAGATCCCAGAATGGTTCGACGTCTTTGCCAGCGGCTAGTAGTATCTTCTCGCCGCCTGGGTGGCTGTCTACGAAGTTGGTCACGTCGTACACTGTGTTCTGGAGTTGGAGTGAAGTAGCCTGTGCTTACCATTGATCATATCCTGTGCTCATCATTGATAATCATCTGTACTCACCATTTATACTCATAATCAACTTTTGCTCGCCATCGACAATCATTTGCGCTCGCCATTGACAATCATTTGCGCTCGCTATTGATAATAATTTGCACTCACTATTTACAAATCATATGTGCTCGCAATTGATCGTTTTTGCTTGACATTGATAATCATTCGTACTCACAACATTATTAATCGCCTTTGATAAGCAGCTGTACTCGCCACTGAAAATCACTTGTGTTTTTATCGATAATCATGTGCTCACCAAGCAGCAATTACCTGATAAATAACCCAGACACCTGTCTGCAAGCTGTTGTGCTTTGCAACCTCTTCTAATGTGACAGTGGGCAAATTCGCATTTTCAGGCTTATCTTTTTCTTCATTATTTTTATCTCTGTTAACGGCAACAGTCGCCATAGCAACTGAGGCGGTTACAGCGGCAAAAGTGCCGCCATTCGAGCGGCTTTTATCTTCGCGTTTCTTGTCGCTATGGCAACGGATAACTTGGGCTTGATTCTCCTTAGTAGCTGACGATGACAAGACTCGAAGCTGAGACGGACCAGAAAATGCGTTTAGCCGCTGTCTGCTTTTAGAAGCAGCAGCAAGCAGATTTTTTAACAAACGAAAATACTGAAATTCAATGCGCCGTGACGATGCCGGTTAATATGTAGTGATTCGCCTGATAGGTGAGCAAGTATTGGGATCTGTCTAGCAATGAGAATCTTGGAGGGTGGTAAGGATATTGAGGAATTGCGGGACTGGAAGTGGCTAAGCAATCAAGATCTGAGCGCTACGAATGAATATTTAGAACTGGGGAAATTTTGTGCTACATTGATACTACAACGTAAATAAAATCGACACTGAAAGCAGATAGCACTCATTTTTAACAAAGCTTTTATTTGCATAGCCTTGAAGTGTACTATGAAGTAATAATTAGCCAATAGTTTCTCTTTCTATGGTTTCAATTAAAAGTCAAAGCTCAACAGCATTGGACAACCATGAATAGAAACTGAATTGAACAGTAGCAACACAGAGTGCAGTCGGGGTAATAAATAGCTTAGTGCAAATCGAGTACTTTTAAAAAAGAATTATAGCATCCTTCACGTGCAGTAGATATATGAACGATATTTAATTTTCATAGGGTTGAACTCTTAGGAAAGTATTTACAAAAATAAAAAATTCACATTGGCTCCATTACTAAGAGAGATGAAACAAAGCACTTTGCAGCACTTCATTATGAATACACAATAATTGAGTTAATTGAGTAATCAAAATCACTGTTTGTCTCTGACCATTGTTGCAATCTTTCCGTCAGACGATCTAAAAAGTTTGAGATATGATGTATTGTTTTTTTAATATCCAAAAGAAATTAAAGCTAGAGAGAATTTCAGATTCACGGGAAAGGTCGTCTAACTTTCCCGGAAAGAAGAAGGAAATGGTAAATTACATTTCTAAGAGTCGGAAAGATGAATTGAAGGGAAATAACCGGAATTAGGAATTCAAACTTCAAAGGAGCTGGGAGGCTGAAGGGGAGAATGTCATACTCGCAAGACAGAACTAGAATCTCAACGGTAAAAAAATATGCGGTCTCTGCAGACTGCAGTCATGAGCTGCCGCAGACACCGCACAAGCCAACAGCAGCCAGCAGATAATAACAAACCAATTAAATTCAAGGTCGACCGCCGTAGTAATTAGGCGGATAATAATATGGCGGCATGGCGGCATGCTGCGGCGGCACGGGCGGCGGACCGAACGGTCCCACAGGCGGCATTGCAGGAGGCATGTTGGTAGTCCGATAAGCTGACGAGGCCTGAACAATTCTTTGATTAGAAATCTCGGTAACTTTGTCAGTTTTAGCCCGCCTAGTGTGATACAGCGCCCTGGCTTCCGTGTATTTATTAATAAACTCCGGCAGGGACATTCGCTTGGATTGAAACTGGTCCAGAATTGAATCGCTTTTCTCTTCGGCTTCTAAGCAGGCAGATTGAAGCAGCGAGTGCAGGGTCTCAAGGGATTCGCCCTGCTGACCGCCGGATAGGCGGCTAGTGAGCTCTCGGTGATGACGGCCCAGATCTGCGGCCTCTTTATGCGCCGAGATCAGAGCTCGGCGACCCTGTTCGATTCGGGACTGCTGGCTGAGATTGTGCTCAGCCAGGCTGCGATTTGTGGCGCTCTCGGTTAGCTTGACCTCTTGCAGTTTGTTTAACTGGAGTAAAAACAAATTTAAAATAATTGCCAATGATTCTTGGAGCCAACCGGGGTGTAAATAGTTCATTTTTAGTCACAAAGGCCTCCAGCAAAATCGTTCCCTGACCAGCAATGAGGCAATTCTGCCCAATCCGCTGACTCCTGAGCACAGCGCTCATAAACACGCTCGCAAAGGGTGTACAGTGGATCTGACTTTGGAATCATCAGACATGTACACTCTCTGACTTAGACATGTACACTCTCTGACTTAGACATGTACACTCTGACTTAGACATGTACACTATCTGACTTAGACATGTACACATGTACCTCATGGGTCATTATAGTTTGCTTTCCTAAGTATTTTCCCACTTTTTTTACTGTAAGTAGAAAAATCATTTGATTTTTTTTTGAAATTTGAAAAATGAAGACTTTCTATTTTTTTCTACTGCTAGTAAAGCAAAATCAAGATGAACATCGTCTTGTTTCTTATTATTTAAAAAAATAAAACTTACAAAATAAAAAATTTTTTTGTCTAAACAGCTCTTGAAGCACAAATGAGATGACGAGGCAATATCATAATGTAATAAAGCTATAGTTACTCCCGCCGTTTACCTATTATATATTTGAATTGCACACACTATTCATGAAAAACAAATCTAGAAAAACTTACATCAGTATCGTCAGAGATTAAAGTTTCAATTGTTTGATCATTTAACTTCTGCAAATCTTCGCGTTCCATATTGCGCAAGAGTCCCAGAACATTGGAGTCAAAGCTGGTGCTACCGCCTCCACCACTGGATTGGCTGGTAGCAGGTGGCATTGGTGAACTGTGGCTGCCCATTGAATATGGCTGCTGTCCATACATGATGGTTAATGGAAACCAATTCACTTGATTACAAAACAATTTATTATTGAAGTTATTGGTATATGGCTTAGAAGTACTCAATTATGTCAGTTTTATATCATAAATTTTAAATTAGTTTAATGTTTAAGTACAAGTTTTGCAAAAATTGCTTGAGCCATTTTTTTTCTAAAATTAACCACATACCTAGATATCTAGAGACAAATAATTTTTAGTATATAGGAATATAAAGTAAAAACAAAAAACATTTTTCATAATGTTTTTGCATTATTGCTGTTTTTGTCCATGCCAATGCTAATGTCTAATCTCCAAACCAACTTAAGCCAGAAATTTATAGCACAACCTACATAATCTCCAGCATAGAATATAGATCATATGTTAACTATTTGGTAATCTAACGTGACAGTTTGTTGATTATTATATCAAATAGAAACAACAGCTAGTAATGAAACATTGAAACATCATCTGGCACAAGAGTAACATTTTTCTTAAATAAGCAGCTGTTTTATCATTTCTATTTCTATTTACTACTTCTATTGGTACTTTTGTTAAGATAGATGAATGTAGACAGTTAGGAGTTAGAAGCTTTGAATGTATTTTGGTAGAAATTTTTATATATGATATAGGGGCATTGACAAATGGTCAATAAAAATAAGGTAATTGTAAAAATCCACAATAAATGCCTCAATAAGGGTCAGACTAAGAGTTCAAAATAAACAAAAAAAGAAAGCCTACAATGAAAATACAAAAAAACAAATTTTAAAAAGCATAGTTAAAAATTAAAAAGAAAAGGACATAGTATGGGCTGTTTAAATTATTCTATACTAAATGCAAACCAACTATAACAAGTTTTTTCTTTTCACTTTGAATATTAGCAACTCAGTTATGCATATCAGTTGTAGTAGTGCTTCAATACTGTACGAATTTTGAGCAATAAAGGTATGTTTTCTTAGAAACTAAACTTGTGCGAAATACTAGATAAATATTTTGTTTTACCGTACCGAATATTTTTGTTTTACTGCGCAAAATAAATTGGGGAATTATTTTTTTGTTTTAATCGTATGGGGGGGGGAAACCACTATATATAGGAGCGATTTTATAGCAAATAAAACAACTGTCTTTTACCCGTGAGCAAATAATTGCGAACAGAATAAGCAGTTCAATCTAAACCATTTCAAAGTCTTTGAGCTAAATAGCGACTTATTAATTTGCAAAACCTGTGAAACGATTCTAAGAAATTTGCTAAGAGAAGGGAATTGGGACTAATTCTTGGAGATATACTAAGAGAGGCGCCGTGACCCTCTAGTCTCGGTGAACGCCCGATTAGGACTATACACTAATACATATACCAGTACTAGACCGCTCAGGCCATAAGCTACTAGAACGCTACCAGAAAGCAAGCCATAAGCTACCAGAAACGCTACTAAGAACGCTACCCAGAAATATTTAAATGAAATTCTAAGAAATAGTTAGGGAGTAAAAGCAAGTATAATCAGGATAACTGTAGTTGGCAAATCGGTGGGATTAAAATTGATAAAGTAAGAGGTGAAAGGCCTGTAACAACTTTGGTGGCAGCTCGTAGGATATTTAATAAACACTAATAGTTAGAAGTTTAGAAAGACAGAGCCAAAAGGCCTGTCACACAATAAATGAATCAAGACATAAACAATTAAATATTATGTCAACTGTTAAATCAAATGATTAATCCCATTACCACTGAATTGTCAGTTTGTTTTCTAGCATAATGAATTCATAGCAGCTGCAGGTAACTGCATCCCTAGACCCAAAAAGGGGGTAAAAACCATACTCAAGAAGGTGGCAAATGCATACCAGAATGAAATTTAGGTAGTAGTTGATTGCATGCTAAAATATGACAAAAAAAGTGAAACTATGTAACAGATTCATTTTTACATGCTATACTATCCATTTGTATATTAGAATGTATGCCAAGCAATGCCATAGGCAAGGGGGATAAGGGGATGTACCCCCTTGTAGGGCTGTGGGCACAGTGGATAGTGCATGTAATTGTATAAAAGTTATATTACATAATACATAAAGCAGTAGTCTTATTAGTTATATGCCTCTATAAAAAATGTCTAGCTATGTGCATATTAAATGTACAATATAATGGAATAACTTCATTTATTGTCTTCCTTGTACCCCCAATAGAGGCTATATACTATGTTTAGCCATCATATTTTAGTGAGAAATTCTAACCACTATTCTACTATCTGATTAAGAGTACTTCATCTATGCTTTTTTACTGCAAAACTGCATTATTTCAAATAGATTTTTCAATGAATATTACAAACTGCTCATTTTTCATTGCTATTTGCTACTGTTATCTAGTTGCTATATAACTATAATGTTTTACTATTAATACTTCCCACAAGCATAGATGTTAAGCACACATTTTCTATCTCTGGACTTTTTTGACAAATGTATATATGCATATATTAGGCCCCAAGGGCAGATTTAAAGGGGGTTGGAAAGCAGTTGCAGTTGGTGTGTTGTTACATTGGATATCCTGCTTATTTTGAGAATGTGGTATATGTACAATGTACATGGTACATGGGGACCATTTGAAATTTTAAAATTGTCATTTTTCTTTGCATGGCATATTTTTGCGAATCCCTTTCTCCAACATTGTAACCAATGGAAAGACCTTATTAGGCATACAAGAAAATTGTTTTTCTCATTTTTACAAGTCTCAAAGGTCTTTGCTTATTACAAGGCTGCCCAACCTTAAATTAATAAACATTTCTTGGAAAGGACTTGCAAAACTCACAAGGATTAATGATAGATAAAACAAACTCAATTAAAAGGGAAAGCCAATATGCACTGAAGAATACCATTGTATTAAAGTAATTATCTAAATTATACACAATTTTTTCCCTTTATTAATTATCGCCAAATTTGCCCAGATTGTTGCTAAATTAGCTTTTGTTAAATTGGTCCATTATTAATCTCTGTCATCAAATTTGTTTGTTGCCAAAATTGGTTGGCACCCATTGTACACTAGGAAATCCCAAGATACATGTCACATTGTCACCTTCCCAACTATAGAATAGAATGACAATAAAATAAATTCTCTAGGATTCACAAGGCACAATCCAAAAATTCCTTGGGAAATTGATTCTCTAGTGCTGATAGAGTGATACCATAAACAAATTCTCATAGCTGCACTGGCCAAATCTTTTTTTCATGGCTAGCAGATAGTAATATGTCTTCTTTACTTCTATAGTTTTGTGGGCAACCGATCAAAAGGGTGACAGATGAAAAGGGCGACAGTTAAAAGGGCGATAGTCAAAAGGGCGACAGTCAAAAGGGCGACAAGGTATTAGACCAAGAACTACTTAAGTGGAAGGATGGGAAACCTCGTTTCTTAGAAAATCTTAGAATCTTAGCAATAACAATTTTTGTGCTGACAATTTGTACTTGTATGAGGTCCGCCAATGTCAGCAAGGCTTGCAGTGTGATGGCTGCCATCATTGGCAACACCGAACATGCAACAGCAGCATTACACAAGAGCAATATCGCGCTCTTCAGCATTTGGACAACTTTGACTGGAGGTGCAGTAACTGTAGTATCCTGCAGCAACAGCCACAGGACACTGTCAGCGATCATACTCCTGAGCAGGATGCCGATCAACCATCGGTAGAGGTAATTTTTGAGGATGAGGATATCACTCAGGGTGAGGATGTGAGCGAGGATGTGGATGGAAATGATGTTAGTCAGGATGGTGTGCCAACGGACACTGGCATAAGCATTTGAGATCCAGCTCCTTGGGAGATCACAGCACGGGAGATTGCAGATTTTGAACTGATTCGTGATGGCTCAAACAAGAAGAAAGATGTATTAATCGTGGATGGTCAGTACAGCTTTGGTGTGTCACGGACTTGTGGCAACAACACATACTGGCGATGCTCGCAGCGCAAAGCACACTGTGGCGCCACAGTGGTTCAAAAGGGTGATACCTTCACCAAAGGCCACAGTCACCACAACCATCCTCCACTTCATAGACCAGCAGAGGAAAGCTGATGGCGCTCCCCTTCCTGCCACCTCAGCATATCGCGATGACATTTTACTGTCTCCGCATTGAGACTACTCTAACACCTCTCCTGTCTGCCCTGTGCGACTATGTCCAAGTGACGTGGATCACCAGCTCCATCTGGAATGTCCATGACATCTCCGTATACAGACAGGTAAAGTTATGAAAAAAATCTGTTATATGCCCGGAAAATATCACTGCAATCTTGGAGAGAACTTGGAAAAGACAGTACAATGCATGTAAAAAGTACATGTACAAGTAAAATGCACATGTAGGAGTAAAAGTGCACATGGACGCAGAGTACTAATTAAGGTGCATGTTTATGCATATCATGATGTACATATATATGTACCTGAAAATGTGTACTTTCCATAGAAAAAAAGAAAAAATCAAACTCGACGGGGTGCGCGCGCCCCCTTTAAATCCGCTACTGCTAGGCAGCCAGAAAAAAAATATTTTTCTTTACTTCAACAGGCGGTTAGGACCAACAATGACTTAGAGAGCTGGCATCACGCTCTAAACTACAGAGCCAAGCGAGGAAACATCCAATTCTACCTGCTCATCAAGCTCCTATTCAATGAAGCGCAATGATCCCCGTAGAGGTGCAGCTCCTCTCCCAAGGAGTAATGCGCCGCGTACAGCGCAACAGATACCGAAGTATGCAGGCCCAGTACTTCAAATACTGGAGAGAATTCAGGCGTGGCAACCACTCGGCGGATGATCTACTGAAGGCGGTTAGTGAAATAAATGGACCTTACTGAACCACATTTTAACATTTAATAGTCTGTCCAATACGTGTCCAGCTTTTAACATACCCATTTTAACTGACTCGTACAATTTTAACAATGCATTTTAACAAATACAAGTATGATACATGTTTACTGCTTTTAACAAATACTTTTAATGTACATGGAACTCGTATTTTCAATATAAATACACTGTAACTGTCGCCCTTTTGACTGTCGCCCTTTTGACTGTGGCCCTTTTAACTGTCGCCCTTTTGATCTGTCGCCCTTTTGACCTGTAGCCGTTTTGTGTAGTCCCCTACCAAATTATTATAACCATAATTTTGGCTGTATTGCTTATTGGCCATAGACTGCTAGAAGCTTTAAGAGATCAGGTACGTTATAACAAGTTTTGAAGCATAAAGATAGTGCTAATCAGGCTTAAGTCCCTTAAAATTAGTCATTCTTATTTAAAATATAGTCCATAGATTAATTTTGTGTAGTCAATTACTCAAAATAATTTAACAAACAAATATTGACATTTTCCAAAAACCTATGCAATTAAGAACATACAGGTCGCGCATTTTTGAGATACAAGTCACAAAAACGACCAGCACAATGAGTAGATATTCAGGTTCAGACATCCAGCCCGAGGCCCACGTCAATTGGCCAGCAAAGCTTAGATGAGAGTTAAAATACACACTTTCAAGTTTCAGTTTCAGGGAAACCTTTTTGCTTTTAAATAAAAAACACTTTCGAACAAGGTGTTTGACCCTAATAAAAAGATACAGTTTTACTTTAAATGTTTAGTTTTAATCTTTATTTAACAAAACTACGACTTGAGTACCTCCTTATGTTTTATAGAGTTTACTTTTTTGTTAATCAGGAACTTTGTTTTTAAATTTTAAAGTTTCATGGAAAACTAATGGAACTCTGATCACTAACTACTGAATTCACCGGCACTTGGGTTCACCGGATTTTTAACTTTATTTTTAAGGCTTAAAAATATACATAATCGATAGCGCAAGTAAAACTAGAGATGCGCCTAGATTTTTGGCTCTGCGCGTTGCCCCTGGACATCAGGAGGGCGATTTTTGTTATTTTTTGGGGGTGAAACCGGCGGTGAACCCAATAAATCCTTCCAGAGAGCTGAAAACCTGTTATGCAATATTTCAAAGCAAAATATAGGCAGATTTCGACGTGCGCATAAAATTTCAGCGTTGCGCGTTGCTCCTGAACTGCAGGAGAACGTTTTTTTGTTAAATTCCGGTGTTGAATGACTGCCGCTGAACTCCGCGGTGAACGAAATTAAGTGCGTTTCCCGAGTCGAAAAATAGTAAATTTTCCTATTAAAAAAGTTATCAAATTAAAGTTTTATCACTTTCATCAGCATTTTTGCACTCAATTTTGTGTTGACTGTTAAGCTATTTATTTTAATGCAAAGCGAAAACATTAAAAAATATTTCGAACTGCGAGTCTTTATTGCGCAACGTGGCAGCAGGCAGTTACAGCGCACTTGCGCATAAAAAATACATTATATTTATACGCCGTGTGGTATTTTTGTGGCCATACTTAATAATGAAGCCTTTTATGCTGTTTTACTTCCTATATTTTTAGATTTATTTTTCAATTACGTCTTGAAACATGCAGTCAAAGTGTTAATATCAGTATAGGCAATAAAATAAAATTGGCATTTCTTGGCTTGATGCTTTTTACAACTTGTTAAAACCTCTATTTTAATATTTCTTCTCTTCTAATAAGTCAAATTATAAACATAATATCTATTTAAGATTCCATAGTGCTTTTCCATTAAGTATAAATTCAATTATATCAGGCAGGCACTTAGTATACTTTTATAAAATAATAACTATAACATGCAATAAAAATATTGACTATACTAGCCTATTTAATTACTTGTAATTTTATGTAATATTACTAGCCAATAAATATTTTTATATTTGATTTCATTGTAATTATAAAAAATTTAAAAAATTCTGTATATTTATAACATTGTTGACTCATAAAATTCTTTCTTGTTTTTTCTCCTAACCATAATTAATATTTCAAAAAATATACATCAAGAATTATTAATTTTTCTTGATTTGTAAATAAAAATATTACCCTGCAATTTTCAATATTTTTCATGTATTTTATGTAAAATGCGCAATTTCATGTGTTTTTTGTGTTTCCATCAGTTTAGCTTGGGCTAACTAGAAACTGCAGACTGACAGAATGCATTTCTTTCTCCGGGATATTGTTTCTTTCTAAGTTAAAGAGACCAATATGCTCATTAGGAGTAGCTTTATGCCCAGAAGCACAGTACGCACAATAAATTGTGTTTTTTGTGTTTCCATCAGTTTAGCCTGTTATTGGGCTATCTAGAAACTGCAGACTGACAGAATGCATTTCTTTCTCCGGGATATTGCTTCTTTCTAAGTTAAGGAGACCAATATGCTCATTAGGAGTAGCTTTATGCCCAGAAGCACAGTACGCACAATAAATTGTGTTTTTTGTGTTTCCATCAGTTTAGCCTGTTATTGGGCTTTCTAGAAACTGAAGACTGACAGAATGTATTCCTTTTTACGGATATTCCTCGTGTTGCTGAATTGTTGACATCAATGTTGTCACAAGAAATTTTTTGTCGTGCCATTGTCAAAATTGGCAATGTTGTTGCAACAACATTGATACATCTTTACTACTTTACTATGAGTAGTGCAGCGAGAGTTGTGAATGAAATCAAGTAAGGCATAAAATTGTTAAACCAGAATTATTTTAGCTCTGAACATACCTGCTATTCTAATTCAAAAGAATGGAAACGTGTTTTAAAATTTTTAATTAGTAATATATTTGAGGTTTACAATTCGAAGTTTTTCTCACGAATCAACCTCAACCAGTCGTATCTACAGCTGCCTCTGCACGATGACGCCAAGAATCTGACCTGCTTCCACACCGAATTCGGCCTCTACCGTTTCAGACGCATGCCGTTCGGCATCAGCTCGGATCCGGCGGCCTTCCAGAAGCTCGTCGGCAAGATCCTCCAAGGCATCAGAGGCGTCGTTCACTATCAAGACGACATCGCCGTTCACGCCGGTACTGAAGCTGAGCACGAAAGTCGCGTACTTCAGGTACTGGACAAGCTGCTGCAGCATCGAGTAACCGTCAACCTCAAGAAGTGCAACCTTCAAGGCGTCGGAGATCGAGTTCGTTGGACACCGCGTCAGCGCAGCGGGAATTCAACCTCTCCAGTCGCACACCGAGTCCGTATCGGGACTTAAGGCACCCACCAATACGGCAAAGTTAGCCTCATTCCTTGGCTTTGCAAAGTTCTTCCAGTTCTACATCAAGAACCTGTCTCACGTCGCCGAGCCGCTAACAGCGCTCCTGCGCAAGGACACGCCATGGAACTGGGACGCAAAATGCGAGATGGCCTTCAGCGAAGCGAAGCGTCTCATCTCATCAGCACCGTGCCTCATCTCATCCTTCCCGCTTTCAGCTATGGCGTCATCCGCCTCTTTCAACCCCGCTGAAGCCGGGGCCCCGGCAACTCCGGCCGGTGACTCTGGCACGAGCGCCGCCCCACAGGGGGCAGATGGGCTTGCCGCCGGCTCGGCCGGTGACATGCCCGCACGCGCAACCGGGCCCTCCGCTGAAGCCCGACGCGCCCGCAACCAACGCCGCAACGAGCGGCGACGGCGACTGCGGGCCGACCACCGGCGGAGGGGGAACCTAGGGAGGACGAGGCTGCTGTTGGCCCGAAAGGAGCCACAGCAACCCCTGCCCCAAGGATACAACCCCCGCTGGTGAGCTGGGAAACCGCCGCACTAATTACGCCTCAAAGGTCAAGCTCCAACCGGCGGTCATCGTCTTCGGGGAAGAGCAAGACCTCACGGCCGACGAGCTCGACAGTGCCTGGCGCACCATCGATGCTGCGCTCATCGACCAGCTCCTGGCGGGCCGCCCTGTGAGCGTGGTCAAGTCCGCCAAGACCGACGGCTGCATCTTCATCTGGTGCAGCTCGGAGGAGAGCAGCCGCAGTCTACGCGAGCTTCTGCCAAAGCTGAACTGGCCCAAGAAGCTCGGCAAGCTCGTCTTCGCCAGCGCTTTCGCGTCTGGATCCCGGCCGGCAGTGCCATTAAGTCCGGAGATCAGCTTAGGCAAATATTGCTAAAGCTGCACCCTGACCTTGAGGTCAACGGGCTCCTACACCACGCCACTTCCCGCAAGGAGAAGGGGGCTACGGTGATCCTAGGGCTCTCTAATGACTGGGCTGAGCACTTGCCGCCTAAGTCCACAATCCATATTGAAGGGGAAGGCTCTTCATATTGCTTGTTCTGGTTCTAGAACCAGAACCAATTTGTAAAGTATAACTTTTTGTCTCCTAAACTAGAGGGATATTAGTGCTTTAAAATTGTGATTATTAAATGGCAATAGCCAAGAAGAAAGTGAAAAATAGTGCGAATTGAGGCTGTTAAGGCAGTCAAACATTCAACAAAGTTAAATAGTTATACTGCTTTTTTTCTTGGAAATCCGAACCGATTCTGGTTCGAGAATCGATTGCCGTGAAGAGGCTCTTGGTCTGACTCAGCTGACCATCCTCCGTTGCGAGGAGCGGAAAGCTGATGAAGCCAAGAATGCCAAGGCTTCCGAAACCGGAACTGGGGCCCAGGCTCCTCCGGCAAAGAAGCCGAGGCAAACGGCCGATCCTATGCCCGGTAAGGCAGTTCGCGCTGCTGAAACCGGAAATCGCAATCGCAGACCCGCCAGGAGCACCCGGAGGTCCGGCCTGATCCAGCGCGCGCTGGACCAGGCCAAGAACCTTCGGGCGTATCGTGAGCGGGCCCGCGCTTCTCGCGCTTCACCCCAACAGCCAGAAGGACAGGCTGTAAGCTATCGAAGATGCTGTTCTTGATCTCGTCGTTGTCAGGTTTGCTGTAGTTGCAGCGCTTCACGAGCTGGCGTAGAGAACCCATGAACTGGTCGAAGTCCTCCGCTTCTCCTTGCATTCTGGTGCGCAGCTGATAGCTTTCAAATGTCTCGTTGGAGAGAGGCTGGCAGTAGACATCAAACTTCTTGATCAAATCCTCGTACTTTTTCACTTCCGCAGTAGGAAACGTGGCATAGACATCTTGTCCATCTGGTCCTAGAGCTGTCGCTTCTTGAACATCAACTCAACTCAAACGCCGACAAAAAGCAGCATTCGCAGGTAGAGGACCTTGCGCTTCGAAAACAGTGTACGCATCGTTAATAAACGCGAGTAAAAAGGGAAAGTGGGTTCCGAATTTATTGTGTTACTGTGATTTTAGCGATTAAGACGTTGGTATGAAGCAGATTCGTCTCTTTAACTTGGAAAGAAACAGTATCCCTGAAAAAGGGATACATTCTGTCAGTCTTCAGTTTCTAGAAAGCCCAATAACAGGCTAAACTGATGGAAACACAAAAAACACAATTTATTGTGCGTACTGTGCTTCTGGGCATAAAGCTACTCCTAATGAGCATATTGGTCTCTTTAACTTAGAAAGAAACAATATCCCGGAGAAAGAAATGCATTCTGTCAGTCTGCAGTTTCTAGTTAGCCCAAGCTAAACTGATGGAAACACAAAAAACACATGAAATTGCGCATTTTACATAAAATACATGAAAAATATTGAAAATTGCAGGGTAATATTTTTATTTACAAATCAAGAAAAATTAATAATTCTTGATGTATATTTTTTGAAATATTAATTATGGTTAGGAGAAAAAACAAGAAAGAATTTTATGAGTCAACAATGTTATAAATATACAGAATTTTTTAAATTTTTTATAATTACAATGAAATCAAATATAAAAATATTTATTGGCTAGTAATATTACATAAAATTACAAGTAATTAAATAGGCTAGTATAGTCAATATTTTTATTGCATGTTATAGTTATTATTTTATAAAAGTATACTAAGTGCCTGCCTGATATAATTGAATTTATACTTAATGGAAAAGCACTATGGAATCTTAAATAGATATTATGTTTATAATTTGACTTATTAGAAGAGAAGAAATATTAAAATAGAGGTTTTAACAAGTTGTAAAAAGCATCAAGCCAAGAAATGCCAATTTTATTTTATTGCCTATACTGATATTAACACTTTGACTGCATGTTTCAAGACGTAATTGAAAAATAAATCTAAAAATATAGGAAGTAAAACAGCATAAAAGGCTTCATTATTAAGTATGGCCACAAAAATACCACACGGCGTATAAATATAATGTATTTTTTATGCGCAAGTGCGCTGTAACTGCCTGCTGCCACGTTGCGCAATAAAGACTCGCAGTTCGAAATATTTTTTAATGTTTTCGCTTTGCATTAAAATAAATAGCTTAACAGTCAACACAAAATTGAGTGCAAAAATGCTGATGAAAGTGATAAAACTTTAATTTGATAACTTTTTTAATAGGAAAATTTACTATTTTTCGACTCGGGAAACGCACTTAATTTCGTTCACCGCGGAGTTCAGCGGCAGTCATTCAACACCGGAATTTAACAAAAAAACGTTCTCCTGCAGTTCAGGAGCAACGCGCAACGCTGAAATTTTATGCGCACGTCGAAATCTGCCTATATTTTGCTTTGAAATATTGCATAACAGGTTTTCAGCTCTCTGGAAGGATTTATTGGGTTCACCGCCGGTTTCACCCCCAAAAAATAACAAAAATCGCCCTCCTGATGTCCAGGGGCAACGCGCAGAGCCAAAAATCTAGGCGCATCTCTAGTTTTACTTGCGCTATCGATTATGTATATTTTTAAGCCTTAAAAATAAAGTTAAAAATCCGGTGAACCCAAGTGCCGGTGAATTCAGTAGTTAGTACTCTGATCACCGTATAAAGTGCAATATTTTTAACTCTTAGAAATCAAAAAATATTTGCGCCTACAAAGTCACAAAAAATTATCTGGTTATTCTTTGCCGCTTCTAACACTTTATAGTATTGATCTACAGCAGGGCAGTATTATTAGCGTTAAGACTTAAAGTTAATACCTATTAATTATTAATAATAATACTTGACAAACTCAAAGATGTCTGATAACCAAAGACCTTCCAACAATGGACACGGTCACATAACGGCTTCATTAAGTGCTGGTTTGACGTTACAAAACAATGCTCAAGGAGGAGCACACTCTCGATGGATTAGACTTAATGTTGGTGGCAAAACATTTGTTACAACCCGATCAACATTATTGCAGTACAATGAATCTTTTCTAGCAAGACTTGTTCAAGAAGATTCTGTCTTGAAAAGTGACAAGGTAATTTTTTACTGCATAAACTTTATTATATTTAGTCGTTTTCACCTATAATTAACAATTTGTTGTGTTTTTTGTGTGGAATAGGCCTAACTATGGTCATTTTCTATGAAACAGATTTAAATAGGCCTACAAGTTTTATTTTACTAATATTTTATCAAATAGAAAAGTACTGATTTTTGTTTTTTCAAAAAGTTGCAGTATATGGCAGGAGCAAACTTTTTTGATAGGATTAGTTTTGGCGCATAGTGCAAGCAAACTTTTTTGATAAGATATGTTCCAGCACATGATGTAATCAAATTTTTTTGATAGGATTCATTCTAGTGCAGACGTGCCATGATCTTGACTATGGTGATATATTTGCTTTTATGCTTGCTTATTCCTTTACCCCCATTGCTGCTTGGTTAGCAAGATTTGACAGCCTTTGCTATTATATCATTATTGTGTCTATATATACCATAGTGCAGAAGGATAGATATATGATAGAAATTTCTATCATACACAAGGATCACCTGTCGTACATATCATACATCACTCTTTTTTGGGGGTGCTATATTGTACACTATCATACAATCATACACGAGTCAAACATCAAAAAGTATTTTTTCATTAACCATAATTTGTAAGTCATTTCCATATTTAAAACTCATTCATTATGGTACTGTTGCCAATGAAAGAAAAATCACAAACAAAATTCATGCATAAGAAAACTTTCATATTTGTTTTGTTTTCCTAACTGATGTGCATTGTGTGCAGTCAGTAAATAACAACATAATTATTGTTTTACTTTGCACTTTCTAGAAAATTAGAATATATTATATTTATATTTGTGTCAATTCCTATTGTACCTTATTGTATACTAGTAGTACCATTTTTCAATCCCCATCCTACTGTTATATAACAAGTCAAATTTTTTTTATTAAAGTTCTGTTGTACATGGACATCCTTCTGCACTATGGTGTCTATAGTCCAAAAGAAAATGTATTGTTTCAGTTTTATCAAATTGTTAACTGTGGGAAAGATTTACTCAAGCCTATATTCTCAAAGCTTAGCAGATTTTATACAGGTATGAATAATGTGTGTGCAAGAATACATATAAATAAACAAACTGTATAGTATAAGCATAGTCTTCCTCCAATGTGCAAGTTATTCTTATAAGTCTTCTTATAAACAAGACTGTTTTGTGCTAATGCACATTGGTGCTAGAAGACTGTAGTTGTTAAAATTTAGTCTATTGAGCTTAGCACTTAGTCCAACAGGTGCAAAATTTTTGTATCATTGACTGCTTTGTGTTGAACTATTAACCAATCCAATCTGAGTTAAATTTCTTCCACTAGCGCAACTAGGGGAGGAGGTGGCCCCCCCCCCTTACAGGTGACCGTCTGACCAAATAGAATAAGACATGATTTTTGTTCATTGAAGATATTGAGGGATTGAGGTAATACTAACAACTTTTCTGTTTACAGTTTAGATTTAGAAGGAAAGCCTACTGGAGTTAAGTAACCAAATATGTTGCTTGGCAGGCAGGCAGCCCCGGCTGGGCACAGCAGACTGCAGTTTTGTAAGCTTAAGCTAAACCGCCTTCCTCCCTATCACTATCATGCCTATTGGCCCTTTTGCTATTGGCAGTCTGACCCTCTTCCCTTCCCTTCCTATCCTACCCTAAACAAGCTAGCTCCCCAACCCAAGCCAACCATGCCAAGGCCCAAATGTACAGTAGTTGTTATTGAGTCTTCAGTGTTGTGTTTTAATCGAAATGTGTAGTTTTGGACATTAGACAAGGGAAGGAGGCAAGGAAGAGTGGTGATGGACGTGGTCCAAGGGAAAGGAAATGTGTGGCTGAGCCTGAGGTGGGCCTAGTCTTGGTGTCTCTACACTGATGCCTGCCTTCCCCACCCCGTCCCCACCTCACCCTTCCCAAAGAAAGATGTACATGTAAAGAGGATCGATGATGTACAGTACAAGTTCAATTTCTGACTGTTATTTCTACTGTTGTTATTGCCTACTGGTATAAGAGCAGAGCAGAGTTTTTAACATTAGGAATACTTGGATATTAACTGTTCTAACGGCAATTGTCTGTTGACTTGACTTATTAAGATTTCAGTCAATTAAGTAATTAAATCAACACGCAAAAAGCTGCAAAGCAGGAGAGATCTAGTCTAGATCTAGATCTATGAACGGTAAAGATAATTGGGACCGGGGACCAGGACTCGCAGTCCCCCCAGTCGGAGTTGGAGTCGCTTCGAGTTCGAGCTGCTGCTGCAATTCCTGTTTCTGCAAAAAACAGGCGATTAAACGCTTATTATCCATTCCTGGATTCGACGCTAGCTAATTTTGACGATCGATTCAAAAGTCTAAAATCAATTGCTTCCGGACTCTCAGCCATTTTGCCTAACAATTGTGTGCGCTGTGAGTTTTCAGACGTGACTAGTGCCGCAGTCCACTTCGCTAACTACCTACCAACTGATGAGATGGACTTAATAGAAGCGGAATTCAAGCTGTGGCAACGGCTGTGGAAGAACGGCGAACCTAAAAATCGCCCGCGCCCGTCAACTATTACTGAGTCTTTGAAAGTTTGCGATAGTGACTGCTTTCCGAATATGCATGCACTGCTCATGATCTATGCAACTTTACCAGAGTATCAACAGCCACTGGAGAGCGCTCGTTTTCGACACTGAAGTTTGTCAAAAGTTACCTGCGCAGCACTATGGGTGAAGAGCGACTAAATGGCCTGGCACTTATGTTCATCCACCGAGAGCTGCTATCCAACACTTCTGAAGTGAGCAATGCTGCAGTGACTAAGTTCTTGCAGATGGATCAGCACCGACGGGCAGCATTTTGATTTTGATTTGCCTTAATGAAGCAGAAGCAATGAATGTAGACTGGTAACTGACAGCGAATCAAATTTTATGTTTTCCTTCTAACTAGCAATTGTATGCCCCCCTCTGGGATGCGGGACATAGAGCACAGTATCTGAATCTGAAAAAATAAATAATCATTCCCCTGTTGACAACTATAACAAGTATTTTTGCTTTGCACAGTTGCAATTTTGTTAAATAGAAGTAACCAATTTGAAGTTGCGCCTTTTCCATTTGTTTAAATAAATTAACACATTGATTAAATTACTAGCAATGTTTCATTCATCACCCTTGATTTCCTGACCATTTGGCATTTTGTGTTTGTTTATAATTGGTCACAATTCACAAACTTCAAGAGACTGTTCTGTTCGTAGTGTATCCATAATCCAATAGTCAACAGATGCACTCGTAGAAGCTGCTGGTCTGCTCCGCCCCCCCCCCCCTTAAGAAAATCCTGGTTGCGCCACTGATTTCTTCTCATTGGCTAAAAAAGAAATGTTGCTGTCTGTGGGGTGCATTCAAATAGAAGACATATATGCACAAGCATACATAACAATTTAGGTAAAGAACAATTATTACATTTGTCTGCTCTAGAAAGTCAATTTAAATAAAAACAAATTTGTCAAATGCTTGTTTTCACATTTGCTGTTGTGATATTTGGTATTTGGTATTCATTATTTATGTTTAATTTTTCTAGTCATTTTGTAAGCTTCTATGGGTTATTTAGCTTTCATTCCTTTGTAATTAAAAATTTTTTTTAATTTAAATGAAATTATGAATGAATATGACTATCTACTAAAGGCCCACTTATTAGTGATTATTCTATTGACCTTGGCTGTTCCTTTTCATTTATGATATGCATTTTTGCTACCAGAGATATATGATAGGATCCCAAAACTAGAGGTAGGATAGGATCCTAATCCTATCAATCGCAATCCTAAAAATTCTAACTTATGAATACTAATTTACAACTAAACCTGTGCCACCACCTTACATTTGTTCAGGATGAGCATGGTGCATTCCTAATTGATCGCGATCCAAAGTACTTTGGCATTGTGCTGAATTACCTGCGCCATGGCAAGCTAATTATGGGGGCCAATCTTAGCCTCGATGGCGTACTAGAAGAGGCCGAATTCTACAACATCACCAGCCTCATTAGTCTGGCTAGAAAGCGTCGAGAAGAACAAAACCGTCTTGGCAATTCTGGTTGTCCATTGTGCGGCCGGTCCAGCCGGCCAGTCTATCGGGTGTTCCAGTGCTCAGAAGAGGAGCTCGCGCCAATGGTCAGCACTATTAGCGATGGCTGGAAATTCGAGCAATTAATCAGCACCGGTAGCAGTTATAATTATGGCAGCTCAGACGATAATCATGGCGAATTTCTCTGCGTTGTTAGCCGCGACTGTTCGCTGCCACACTCGGCCAGTTCGGACGATTCGGCCGCTAATGGTGGCGGCGCTGGTGGCAGCGGAGGCGGCGGCGGCGGCGGCAGTGGCGAAGGTGATCGAGGATCCCTGCTGCTGCAGAGAGGGTCGCGAACCTGAACAGTTTACAATTTATCTTGTCCAGCAGTTGATTCTGTGTGATTTTTTGTGTCAAGCCGGATATTTCAGGGCAGAATTTGTCTATGGTGAAACCCTATTTGGCGCTATGAAAAAAGAGCAAAATCTATTAACCTGTGAATCGTCTGGCACAGGGCCAGATAGAGAACCTAGCGCATTGACTGCGGATCAGAGGAGGGAGAATAGAGAAGATAGAGATGAGATTAAAGAAGAGAGCTGAGAAGAGGTACAAACCTTGAGCGGGTCGGATTGCTATTGTAATGTATTGGAAAGAAAGTACTACTAATTAGACGACGAGGCAATAGCCTTTACATATACAGCTGTGTTTACTCCCACCTTTTACCCTCATTATTATTTAGAAACCCCGTGTACAGGAATTCTTGGCTGTAATTTTCTTAATTAGTCTAAAGCGTAGTCTGAGTTTGATTTCACTCCAACACCAGAGCTAATTTGAAAGCCCAGCTAATTTCCAGATATTATTATTGTTATTAACTGAAATTCTCGTATTATTTTGTTTTCACATTTTATTTTCAAATTAACGAATCGTAACTTTTGTAACTTTCTGTTGGGCTTCAGCTTCACAACGAGGCGTAAAAATTTCCGTATTTAAAAAATTCTGATCAAATCCTTTTTGAAGCGAAGCTCAATGAGATTTTTTATAACAAAGTATTACGTATTGAAGTTGTTACTCGCTCATTTACCGTAACTGATGAATTATCTATCCACTTTGAAAAATAAAGTGGATTTTTTACGAACTGAAGTATTCGGAGGTGGGTGGTAGCGGCGCCTTCTGAAGGATTCTGAGGTGGTTGCGGCGCCTTCTGAGGTGGTAGCGGCGCCTTCTGAAGGATTCTGAGGTGGTTGCGGCGCCTTCTGAAGGATTCGGAGGTGGTAGCGGCGCCTTCTGAAGGATTCTGAGGTGGTAGCGGCGCCTTCTGAAGGATTCTGAGGTGGTAGCGGCGCCTTCTAAAGGATTCTGAGGTGGTAGCGGCGCCTTCTGAAGGATTCTGAGGTGGTAGCGGCGCCTTCTGAAGGATTCTGAGGTGGTAGCGGCGCCTTCTGAAGGATTCTGAGGTGGTAGCGGCGCCTTCTAAAGGATTCTGAGGTGGTAGCGGCGCCTTCTGAAGGATTCTGAGGTGTTAGCGGCGCCTTCTGAAGGATTCTGAGGTGGTAGCGGCGCCTTCTGAAGGATTCTGAGGTGGTAGCGGCGCCTTCTGAAGGATTCTGAGGTGGTAGCGGCGCCTTCTGAAGGATTCTGAGGTGTTAGCGGCGCCTTCTGAAGGATTCTGAGGTGGTAGCGGCGCCTTCTGAAGGATTCTGAGGTGGTTGCGGCGCCTTCTGAAGGATTCTGAGGTGGTTGCGGCGCCCTCTGAAATATTCGGAGGTGGTAGCGGCGCCTTCTGAAGGATTCTGAGGTGGTAGCGGCGCCTTCTGAAGGATTCTGAGGTGGTAGCGGCGCCTTCTGAAATATTCGGAGGTGGTAGCGGCGCCTTCTGAAGGATTCTGAGGTGGTAGCGGCGCCTTCTGAAGGATTCTGAGGTGGTTGCGGCGCCTTCTGAAGGATTCTGAGGTGGTTGCGGCGCCTTCTGTAGGATTCTCATCTGCTCAATCGTTATGTAAAGAAGAAAAAGGACAAATGACAAGAAAAAAGAAAAAGAAAGGAAAATGATGTCATGCAGTTATACCCATAAACTTCCTAGATAATTTGACACCTATCACGTTTCCATTGACTTTAACCGTCCTTTATACGTTGATTTTTTGCTTATCAAAACAGGCCTAAAATATTTTAATCACACATTTGTTTATCAATCGTCATGATTCGATGCTATTTAATATCCTGCGCATACTACTTATTCCTGCTAGCTACTTATTATTCCGATCATACTCTGTCTAATATTAATTTGGAATCACATGCTCTTTCTAGCTTGCAAAATGGTTTATTTATGTAGCTCTTAGTAGCCTACAAAAATGATGCGCTTTCTTAGTACTCTATGTGTTAACATGTTATAAAAATCAATTAGTAGTTCATCGACCCGTGCTTGATATAATCTTTGGAATATAATTTGATTTCTATCTAAATAGAAAAGCCCTCTCGTGCCTCTACTTATATATTTTCATACTTTGCTATTAACTTATTTAATATATTTAATATATTCTATGCATAGTTTCTAACTTACCTACAAACAAAAATTAAAAAGATATTTGCTTAAAATTATTTTTATTTTTTCTTGAAAATGTGTATTAAAGTCTTAATCCTATTCGGAGAATTTACACTACTCGGGTGAATAACATCAGTTGCTCTTGTCAAAGCTCTCCGATTTGTCTTTCAAAAGGATAATCTCCTTTGAGATTCTTCTCTGAAAAAGATTATCTCTCTTGAGACTCTTCTCTGAAAAGGATAATCTCCCTTGATTCTTCTCTGAAAAGGATAATCTCCCTTGATTCTTCTCTGAAAAGGATAATCTCTCTTGAGATTCTTCTCTGAAAAGTATAATCTCCCTTGAGATTCTCTGAAAAGGATGATCTCCCTTGAGATTCTGCTCTGAATAGGATAATCTCCCTTGAGATTCTCTGAAAATGATGATCTCCCTTGAGATTCTGCTCTGAATAGGATAATCTCCCTTGAGATTCTCTGAAGCATAATCTTCCTTGAGTTTCATCCAAGAAAAAAATAATCTCCTTGTGATTTTTTTCTTCTCTGAAAATGATAATCTCCCTTGAGATTCTTCCCTGAAAGGATAATCTCCCTTGAGATTCTTCCCTGAAAGGATCATCTCCCTTGAGATTCTTCTCTGAAAAGGATAATCTCCCTTGAGATTCTTCTCTAAAAGGATAATCTCCCTTGAGATTCTTCTCTGAAAAGGATAATCTCCTTTGAGATTCTCTGAAAAGGATAATCTCCCTTGATTCTTCTCTGAAAAGGATAATCTCCCTTGAGATTCTTCTCTGAAAAGTATAATCTCCCTTGAGATTCTTCTCTGAAAAGGATAATCTCCCTTGAGATTCTTCTCTGAAAAGGATAATCTCCCTTGATTCTTCTCTGAAAAGGATAATCTCCCTTGATTCTTCTCTGAAAAGGATAATCTCCCTTGAGATTCTTCTCTGAAAAGGATAATCTCCCTTGAGATTCTTCTCTGAAAAGTATAATCTCCCTTGATTCTTCTCTGAAAAGGATAATCTCCCTTGATTCTTCTCTGAAAAGGATAATCTCCCTTGAGACATGCCCTATAAAGCTCCAAAGGAAAGACCTTTATTTAAGATTCGTCCGTCAAACGCAGTAAAGAAGATTTTTGAGTAAAGAAGAAAATTTTGAGAATCGTAGCGATATAATATTATAATATAATATATATATATAACCTTCTCTGTTCATGCTGTAAGAGTCGCTTACGTATGTTGGGTATAATAGTACTTGCGCACTGAAACCAATGATGTGTCATGCTTGACATAGTTTGTTTATGCGATAATGGACTCCAACTGTGTCCAGTTGGCCCCATAGACAAGATGAGCAACTGTTCGCCACAGCTGGGCAGCTGAGCTCGGGCCGCGCGGGACCGCTCGATCTGGCTTATCAAGTTAGTTATTAGAAGGTTTTAAGAGAAGCGCTGGTCGTCAGTCAGAAATCTTGCTCTCATCGAAGCGTATTCAACGGAAGTACCCGCCATGGCCACTGATGTTGCAACGTCGATGATTTTGTCTCCGGTTCGATCGCAGCCAGCTTCGCCGAAGCCGCAGCAGCAGCAGCCGTCTCAGCCGCAGCAGACGCCTCAGCTAGAAACTGTGATTGAGAATCGCATTTTTGTGGGCGGCATTCCGTCGCATGCGAACGTGAGCGAGTTGCGCGCCTTCTTGGCTGAGAAGTTTAACAAGGCTGAGATCAAGGATATAAAGATTATCTCTGATAAAACCGGAGTCTCAAAGGGCTACGGATTTGTCACGTTTGAAACTCGTGAAATGGCCCAGGCGATATTAAACTCGTCCGAGTATGACAACATCATATTCAAGGATCGCAAGCTGAACATATCCAAGGCTGTTAAGAAGTTGTCTACCAAGATGGAGCACGGTAACAACAGCGGAAGCAGCGCTGGTGGTGCTATTGATGGGTCGGCAACTGCTACTGCCTTTCTACCGGATTCTGCTACGGCTGCGCCAGTGCAGTACCTGCTTTACCGCCGGCCAGACTCGGGTCTGCCTCAGCTGCTCACGGCTCTGCCATTTGGCTACTGCACGCCAATCTATCTGGGCGGCGCTCCTCAGCTGCCGTTGTTCTCAACTGCCGCTCCCGGCGTTGGCGCCGCCCAGATCATTGCTGCGCCAACTGCCACCGCCGCCGCTTCCACGTCAACTTCGAACGTCTGCCCGACGGTGGCCTGTTCGGCGTCTGCTCTGCAATGGCCAACCGCAGCAGCGCCATTGGATGCTGTGTCGGCTTCGGCTGCTGCCCAGCTGCTTGCCTCTAGCCTGCCCACTTGCTTGAAAACCACGGCCAACAGTTCAGCTGGCGGATCGGGCCCGACCGCCGCGGCCGCTCCAGCCGTGATCGGGCAGAACGGTGAGCTGCTCTACTATAGCCTGCCTGCGCTGGCCGCCGCCGCCGCCGCCGCCGCCGCTGCTGCGACAGCTTCGTCGACTAGCAACAACAGTACCACCCAGGCCCATAGTAACGGTGGGTCGGCGGCCGGTCACGGCGAGTACGGAGCCATCTCCGACCCTAGAAGCGGCAGCAGCGGTAGCAGCAGCAGCAGCAGCAGCAGCCTACTGCCAGATAATGGCAACGATTCCCCCATCTCGTCCATTGATAACGGAATCTGCAGTGGCCTGGGAATCTACGGCATCATCGGTTCGCCTATGCAGCAGCAGCAGCAGCAGCAGCAGCACAGTTATAAATCTGTCGGCAGTTTCGATTTCCTTGGTGGCAATTTCAGCAGTCCACCAACTCCGTCGTGCTGCTATTCATCCAGCAGCAGGGCTGGTAATGTTAATAGCGGCAACTCTGACTCATCATCTTTGGCCTCATCCATGCTGTTTAACCAGCTGCAGCCGCAGGGACAGCAGACATCGAAGTCGCAGCAGCAGCAACAGCTGCTGGACTGCAGCGATCTGCTCTTTGGCAGCATTGGTCCGTTTGGTGAACCATCTCGTCACGACTTCAAGCTTCTGGGCCATCGCTTGTAAACGGATGGAGCTGCGATTTCGGATGGACTAATTATTTGTCAGGTGAAAAAAACATGTCACAGTGTTCTAATGTTTGATTCGGGATATAGAGTGGAGTGAAAACATCAGGTTGAGGGGCTGTTATTGAAGGTCTGCTCGTGCGGACAGTTGTCTGGGATGAGCGAAAGTTTTGTGCACCCGCCGTCTTTTACACGAGTATAGGAAAACCGAAGAGTCTGTTCATTTTTCTGTCTTTCTTTCAAACATTTTTCCAACTTTCATATTTTTATCCCAAGAAGTTTATTTCTTAAGCGAGGACAGTCTGGAAGCTGAGTATAAAGATCCAGGGTGCCGGTGACTTGGTGCATTTCCGCTGTAGTTGCCGTTTAAATAAGATTTTTGCGTTCTTAAGCCATGCGCAATAACTACTATAGGCTTCCTTAGTATTACAGTTCGTCGACTTTGCTTGCTCAACCTTGCACTGTTTGCGTTCACTTGCCAATATTGTAGTTTTCATTTTTTATAATATTCCAAGTCTTCAATTCTGCGTTTGGAAGCATGGCGCAATCCGTCGCGTTCAGTTGTCAGATTTGACCAGATTCAAGTCCCAGTTTGCTGTTTCAACCTGCTACGCTACTGAGTTATGAAAATGCGTAGTTTATACATAAATATTGCTTAAAACACTGTTAATTTTCATTGCTAAACCCTACTTTGCAACAATCTCGAACAAGAATCTGTTATTTGCCAAATGCTTTTCCCTAATGGCGAGGATGTGCTGTTTTATTTATTTTTTTGGCTGACCAGCAACTCTCCCAATGATCAACCATAAATTTGCCTCAATCGGTTTTATCTGGTCGATTGAGTTTCATTCAGTGTTGCAATATTTCGCTTTTGTCGGAGGCCGTGTCAAACGAACGCGCGCCCTATTTTTGCGTTTGGTTTTTCGCCTTTTAAATTTGAAACAAAATTTGCGCCGTTCTTTTCTCACCTGCTTGCAGCCGCTTCCGTGCTCTCCTGCCAATCCTTTTTTCTGAAAAAAAGCACTCACCAACGATTTGCTGTCAAACTACCTACTTGTTGCGCACAGGGAATTCAAGTCAGATACTTCTATACTAAGTGTACCGCTAATATATATTAAACATTAATACCTCAGATAAAATACAACGCAAATAACCTTACCTAATAAGCAGAAAAAAAACTGCTTCTTAAACCCAACTACACGCACTATACCCAAGCACAGAGTTCAATTGCATTTTTATTTTTATTTTACTTTGATGCTAATGCCACACTAGCTTAGACTACTCGTCAAATGATACGAGTATTTTGATCGCTTAGTACCTATAAATTTATGCGTTAAATGAAAACGAAGAACCTTATATTCATTAAGGTCGTATCCTTAAATTAGTGTCATTGCGCACAATACCGGTAATTCGATTAGGCAAGCTTTTTATTACACCTTGCCCTATGGGATGTGCAACCGACTGTGGGTGCCCCACGGACTGGGGAGTCGCCACACACCCTCAATCACCCCAGCTAATGCTGGCACCCATTGCACAGCTGGGTGAACTGAAGCGATGCAGAGTTAAGTGTCTTGCTCAAGGACACCAAATTGTTTTAAGTGGGATCAGGAATCGAACCCTCGACCTTTCAGTCGTGAGTCTGACGCTCTAACCATTTTAGGCTACAAAGGAAACGGAAACACATTGATACACGCATGCAACAAGAGTACTGTGCGAGTGTGTTACCGAACAAACAGCCAATTTCAGATATTAGCTCGTAAAAATACAGTGTATTTATGCAACAAAATTCAATCAGTTCGTTCTGCGTATTCAGGCCGGGTTAGAACACAGCACAGACCTCAATGCTGTCCTGAAGCTGGTGAGGCATACATAGTATACGAAAGTTCGTCCGCATAGTAGTAAGTGAGGCACGCAAACTGCAGTCGTGGAGTACAGTAGAAACAATCCTGAGTGCTCCATCCACTCCGAGTCGCATTGGCGGTTCGTTGTCTCAGGAATCAGATAGTCACTGCTTTCCTTCCAAGTAGCCATGAATATCTGACAGGCCAAGCAAAGCGCAATAACAGTCAGGAGCACGGCGTGAAAAGCGGCAAACAAAGCCGCCGATAGCTGGCGTCGGGTTGCCCGGGAACGCGTTGATGATAAGCCGCTCCGGGATGACGCACTGGTGGCAGCGGTGGGGTTCGGACACAGCGTGTCCACTGAAGCAGTGGTTGTAGCAGCGGTGGGAAATGAAGCCAGAGTGCTAATAGAAGCGCTTGGTACAACAGATGATATCGCTGTAACGGCAATAGCTGTTGCATTGGTTGTTGTGGCTGCGTTGTTATTCGAGGACACCGATGACATTGGCAAGCCGCGTTGAGTGGTTGACACTGTCGCTGACAGCTTTCTTCGGCGTCGGCTTGAGGCTGTATAACTGGCGAGACTGAGTGCAAGTCCGGCGCACAGCAGCGTCACTGTCGCGGCCGCATGACCAACTATCAACGGGGGTAACCGCGGTTCACGCTTCGACTGTCGCAGCAAATCCTGTGCCATGCTGCTCACTGCCAGAGGTGTCAGATTGATTGGCGTCAAATAACCGACGGAGGCGTTCTTAATAGCCAAAATGGCGCCCCCAATTAGGAGAGCTGCGGCAGGTAATCCGGCACTGTTCAGAACTCGTCTGTCCTCTAATAGTCGAGCGGCAGCCAGGCGTTGAAGAGCGGCAACTGCACCAGCGAGCAGGATGAACTCTGTGCAGGTTGCATAAACTGCAGCGTGCAGAAGTCGCAGCGGCGAAGGCAAAACAAACGAAGCTGTGGTAGCTGACAGGAGGACTCGAGCAGAGTCCAGCTGCATGCTGGCGTAGATGCCGACGTTGGCGATGCCCGCGGCGGTGTAGGGCAGCTTGGCTGCTGGGCGCATGACCTGATCGCGGGACAGGGCGACCAGGTTGATGCCAACCAATAATAAGCCAATCAGGCCCACTCCACCATTGAGTCCAACGGAGCAGGCCGCAATCCAGGATGGCTTCAACTGGACAAGATCGCACGAGTTAGGCGCGGTAGAAGTTGAATTTTCGTCGGCAGAAGAAAGCATTGCAATTCAGACTAATGTGGTTGCTGTATTTCACAACCATGTAGAGGCTTGATACCTTTAATTCTCAACCACACTAGACAAGGATATGACGGCTGTCTGACCGAGGCCTTGGTCAGTGAAAAATTGTATTGAGGGATTTCTTCTACAGTTAGGAAGAGGATGATGTTATAGGAAGGACGAACAAGCAAGGGCCGATTGGAGAAGAAGATCGAATCAAACAGCGATGGTCGCCTTATTGTAGGATTCCTCGCGCACGCGGCTGAGCGTGAGAACGGCGAGATGGCGAGTAGAAGGGAACGCAGGAAGGAAGAGTTTGAGAGGCGGGCGAGGGAGTGGCAGCTCTTGGGTGTGGCAGCTCTCCATCCAAAAAAACGAAGGTAAGAGCAGAGAAAACGATAGACAAAATCTAAGCTCCTGATGCTCGATGCGGAGAGGGAGCCGGTAGGAAGGAATCTGCTGGCTAAAAATGGGTCTGTCCATGTAGAGAAGCTCAAGCTTATGTTGTGAGCTGAAGTGGGTTCGTCAAGCAGTTAAAAGGCGTGGCTCGTTGACTAACATGTTGAATATGCTGAAATGACTGACGCATGCAACTGAGTGACTCATGGGGGCGAGGGTACACGCTAATTAGTTAGAAACATTAATATATATACTGTAGAATGGGAAGTTTTCCAATTAAAATTCTAGCTCTTATTAAATTTTTTGAAAGAGAAATCGATTAATTATTTAAACTATATACTTGCATTTTATTTGAATCTTTAAGGCGATAGAGGGACTTTGAAAATTTCCTATGAAAATTCCCGTGGGTTCGATTCCCGATCCCACTCGGAACAATCTGTGTCCCTGAGCAATACACTTAACTCTGCATTGCTTCAGTTCACCCAGCTGTAAAATGGGTGCCAGCATTAGCTGGAGTAATTGAGGGTGTTTGGCGACTGAACAGCCGTACGCAGCCCACAGATGCGCCGCGCAATAGCTGCGGCTGAGCTGTCGGTTGCACATCTGCTCATTAGTTCAGGTGCATGTAATCAATTGTTAATTATTATTAGAAATAAAGATATCAGCTGATCCTGTGCTGAAAACACACGATTGTGATCACAAGAATTAAGAAGCAAGAGTTTGTGGTCGCAAAAAAGCAGTGGCAAAGTCTTTATTTTATAGTCGGTAAATTATTCATAAGACCTAGCAAAGCGAAGCGTTTAATACGGAACGAATCCTGTCCGCTCGACTCCATGAATAGTTTAAGGCGATTTTTTAATGACTTTTAATAAACAAAAACTGACAGGCTGACCGGTTCACAATAGGCATTAATTATTTTTTAGTTGACTTTGTGCTGAGCATTCACAAAAATTGACGAGATTACCTAAAAGTATTGGCAGAAATACAAACGAAATTTTCCGAAGTCTTTGCAACTCGATGCATCTTTGATTTAGCCTTAGCGATATTAGGGTGGTACTTTTTAGTCTAGAAAAGAAGGTTCGAATGGAGAGTTTCGAAATAAGCTTTTAGCTAATTAAAACAAGCGCATGGACTGCGCGAGTCTCATTAGCCTGTTAGTTCGAGAGTCGAATTGTCAAAGGACGACAAAAATAAGAAGACCCGAGGGACTCTCGGCCAAAACCTGCCTAATTAACTTGAAGAGTGGAGAGCTATAGAAGGCTAGTGAAAAGGGGACTTAGCGCTGTCACGAGTAGATAATCTAGCTAGCTACTACAGAGCCAGGTATTGAGTTACCTGCACGAATCTAAGCTATTATTATGGGTAGGCGACTGCAATCACATTCTGCATGACTTCACAAGCGGATGTTGAAGGCAAAAATTATTATCCGACTATGAATATTAGCGATTTGAAAGTACAACGCAAATTTTAAGGAATTCGTCGTTTAAACAAAAGTGAAAACCTCAGCGTTCGAAGTAATTAAAGCTACATCGAAAGTAATCGTACCTTTATAGAAACTGCTGCGTGCGGTCCTTAAGCTGGCATGCGCGGGTTCTAAGGGGTAGCTATAGGCATATAGGTAGAAATACGGCCGTAGATTTTGTGCACATTTTAGTAATAATGCTTACAGAAAATTTGACCGACGAGCAAAACTGTAAAAGGAAGACACAGTTAAATTACGTCATTCAGGTAGCGTGACGCAGGTAAATCCATTGATAACGCACGGACTGACTCAGTAGCTTATTGGAAACTGACTAAATCGGGAAACAAGGGCGTGGTCGAGACGGCTTATTTGTGAGTCCCTGGCCGACCCTTCTGACAATATAACAGTACATCTGCGGTCAGCGAAGCGAGCACAGAAAAAGGTACATTGCAATAATAGGAAAACAAGTATGGTAGCTTTTAGCAGTGGCTTTTCGTTCACGATTGAAAATTTTACAGTAGCTGGTTGTGGCTAGTGAAACTATCAAAAAGTCGACTGATCAGACCTCGTCAGGTTACAGGCTAATCCTGCTGAGCTCAGCCTCGGCCTCGAACAGAGCTCTCAGCCGGTTGCGAGACTCGTTGCGGTGCACGCGAACTCCTTCCTTCTCTTCGAGCAGTTCGTCCAGAGTGTCCGAATCCTGCTGGTAGATCTCGACTTCCTTGTGAAACTCGTCCGCCAGCTTGTAGAGCATGTAGTGCATCATGCACAACGGTCCATTGTCCATGATTCTGGTTGTTGCCACCTTTGATGGGGAAGTTGTTTGGGGAAGTGCACTTTACTTGATTGCCCTGACTGTGTCGGACAACTCATGTCTCCAACCCCTCATGTCTCCGACACTTCAGATTAGCAGCCTCTATCACAAATTCGAAATCTGAAAGCTTATACTTCCATTAGGGTTAGGATCAAAGATGAAGTGTCGGAGACATGAAGTGTCGGAGACATGAAGTGTCGGAGACATGAAGTGTCGGAGACATGAAGTGTCGGAGACATGAAGTGTCGGAGACATGAAGTGTCGGGTATATGAAGTGTCGGGGACATGAAGTGTCGGCGACATGAAGTGTCGGAGACAGGAAGTGTCGGAGACATGAAGTGTCGGAGACATGAAGTGTCGGAGACAGGAAGTGTCGGAGACAGGAAGTGTCGGAGACAGGAAGTGTCGGAGATATGAAGTTCTGTTGGTTATATGAAATTCAGTAGACATAAATGCACCCCACTACTACAAGGCTGCATGCTCAACACTTTTTTCTCTTTCGTGACAAAGAAGAGTCCTCAATTTCACGTTGGTTCCACGAATAAGCTGCTTACCTTAACATAGGCGTGCAGGGCATTTAAACTCTTCTCAATCATGAGCTCAGCCTCAGGATCATCCGACTCTCGCATTGGGGCACTCGGAGCTGACGTGTAATAGCCTGAACGAACGTGCATGTTGGCATTAAATTTGAAATTTTCAACGCGAATAACACATATGATCAATTATCTGATAGAACTTACTGACAAAATTCTCGTTGAACCAGGCCGCAAAATCTGGTCGAGTCTCCTTTCCCGACTCTAAGATGCAAAAAAGTAAAAAAGTCAATTAATTTTCATACGAGACTACCAACAGTAGCACGAAAAACGCACGTCAGTTGTTGAGCTACCGAGTGGTGCATTAAAAAGTCCATCTTTCCCAAAGAAGGGTGCAGTTGAAGGGTGAGTTGCCACTTAGAGTGTAAAAAAAGCAGCTTAACATTCCCATTTGCATGGCTCACGTGAACACTGAATTGACATCAATTCGATGGCTTTCCGGCTAAAGTCGCTGGCAAAGGAATAAACGCCGGACGTTTGCGGCATTTCGAGACTCTTCACCAGGCGCCTGATGGTTTCCCTTGATTGGGTTTCGCCAATGTAGAGCATATCGTTGGTCCAGATGTAGTTCTCTTGTTCGAACTGGCGCTCGATGTCCTCCTTGGCGAGGGTGTGCATGCGCTCCTTAGTGTCCTGGATTGCCTCCTGGGAATGTTTATTTCAGGTGAATGTTTGTGTCAGATAAAGAAGGCCCAGATAAAAAAGAAAGAAAAAAAGAGAGAGGAGATGAGAGAGAAGGGTGAGGAGAAAATAAAGAAGAGAGGGAGAGAGAGGAGGTAAGGGATCGCGGAGAAGAGAAACAAACTTTGAATATGCCGGATTGCTACTGTGAAGCATCAAAGGACCCCCGAAAGCCAGATAAAGAAGTTTCATAAGCGGCATCTCACCTTAATAAACAGGTTAAGTTTCGGATAAGTCGAGAACACCTGATCAGTTAAATCCCTCAGCGTGATGTCCACCTCCATGCTGATGTCGCGCAGACAGCTCAGAGTGAGAAATTTCAACGGCTTGATCAGCTTGTCGCGAATCAGCGACTCCACAATAGGATAGGCCGATTGGAAATTCGGCAACTCTCGGCCGCGCTGCTCCTTCAGGAAGATCAGAATGCTGTTGCGCAACTGGGTTGCGTCATCGCCAAGATTTTTAGCGGTTGTGGCGGCTTTCTCACCCAGAATGCGCCAGTGAATGCGGCAGCGCTGGTGAAGATTCCGCATTTTGACGCCATCTTTAGTGAACTTGTGCGCTGTGCCTGATGTTTTAGACGGTTGAGTTGGCGTAAATTGTAGTAGTATGTTGTGCGCATTGAAGGTTTTTACAATTGTGCTTTTTTCAAACGAAAGGTTTACTGAATGCCTCAGGGAGTCAATGAGTTCACATGAGGCCAACAAATAATTGGCTTGGGGTCAATGGGTTCGTTTGAGTCAAATTCATTTTAAGTTACATTAACGCGTTCTATTGGGATCAAGGATTTGACTTGAGGTCATGAAGTTCAATTGAGGTCACAGAGTCAACATGGGATTTATGACTTCTCCAGGGGTCAAGGCTTAAAGAGTCAGAGAGTTGATTTCAGAAATCCAGGAGTTGAGGAGCTTGAGGAGTTCTCAAAGTAACAAAACAGCAACAAAAACTGCTGTACCGTCCCTCACCGTCTGCTTCCGAGCTGAACATTCTAACGAAGTCGTTGTACATTCTGGCGATCATGGCAACCTTCTCGCGGTCGTCTTCTGGCGGCCCGACTCCCAGCTCTTCCAGCTGCTGGGTGAGTCGTTCGCGCACCACCTGCACATCCTTGATGACTTCGGGAATGAATTTCTGTGAAGATAAGGGACAGGTGTGAAGTGCTTCGACTTTCTCGTAGATTCTTCCATTTCAAATTTCTATTCCTAAATTTTGGCCCAGCATTTTACATTAGGGTATGAAAGCATAACAAAACAAACAAACAAACAAACACTGACTGAATAACTAACTAACTAACTAGCTAACTAACTAACTAACTAACTAACTAACTAACTAACTAACTAACTAACTAACTAACTAACTAACTAACTAACTAACTAACTAACTAACTAACTAACTAACTAACTAACTAACTGACTAACTAACTAACTAACTAACTAACTAACTAACTAACTAACTAACTGACTAACTAACTAACTAACTAACTAACTAACTAACTAACTAACTAACTAACTAACTAACTAACTAACTAACTAACTAACTAAGTAACTAACTAACTAACTAACTAACTAACTAACTAACTAAATAACTAACTAACTCAGACCTTGATAAGGGTTAGCAGCTCTGTGCTCAGCCGCTTAGCCAGAGTATCGGTGCCGCGCTGGCTCGGGTCCAGCTGGCTGAAGAATGGATCGTTAGAGAAGAAGCGCATCTCGTCGACTTTCGCCTCCCTCAATGACTTCCTGCTCTTGATGTCCTCCTGGTTGCGGCACTTGACAGTGATGTAGCCTTTGGACAGCGGGAAGGTGATGTTGCGTGCGATCTGCAGCTTCTCTTCTTCGGCGCCTTTGTTCACCAGATCCGGGAAGGTGAGAACACCTGCAGGGTAGGCGATTAGTAGTGATTAGACCATAGCTACAGGCAAGTATGCATGGTAAAAGCGGAGCAGCTCAGCGGAGCAGTCTGCAACCCAAATTAACCAAGTGAAACTTCTAGAATTGAACCGTTGGGGAAAATGGAAGCCACATTGCACTACAAATAACTAGAAACCCCAATGGAGGTGCTGACAGGCTAGTCATTTGCACTAGAAAAGTGCGCTGCTCATATATATATACTCACCGATAGTTCTCAGACCGTATGGATCAACATCCTTGGCTAGCTGGAGGGCTTCCATAGTGGCCGTATCGGCGCTCAGAGGAATGACAGTCAGAATGATGGTCTCCTCGCGCTGGATGTACTCTTTGATGATGTCCGTTGTCTGTTGATAAAACGGTACGGTTTGTTATCTGCGCTTGCTTGTAACTGTTTTAAAATTAAATACATACAGAAGGGGTGCAGCTACAGAGAGGGCGCCAGCTACAGAGGGGCGCCAGCTACAGAGGGGCGCCAGCTACAGAGAGGGCACCAGCTACAGAGGGGCGCCAGCTACAGAGAGGGCACCAGCTACAGAGATGGCGCCAGCTACAGAGGGGCGCCAGCTACATAGGGAGCGCCAGCTACAGAGGGGCGCCAGCTACATAGGGAGCGCCAGCTACAGATGGGCGCCAGCTACATAGGGAGCGCCAGCTACAGAGGGGGCGCCAGCTACAGAGGGGGTGCCAGCTACAGAGGGGCGCCAGCTACAGAGAGGGCGCCAGTTACAAGAGGCGGGAGCTAAAAGGGGGCGCCAGCTACAGATAGAGCACCAGCTACAGAGAGGACGCCAGCTACAGAGAGGGTGCCAGCTACAGAGAGAGCACCAGCTACAGAGAGGGCGCCAGCTACAGAGAGGGCGCCAGCTACAAAGAGGGCGCCAGCTACAGAGAGGGCACCAGCTACAGAGAGGGTGCCAGCTACAGAGAGGGTGCCAGCTGCAGAGAGAGAACCAGCTACAGAGATGGCACCAGCTACAGAGAGGGCGCCAGCTACAGAGAGGGTGCCAGCTACAGAGAGGGCACCAGCTACAGAGATGGCACCAGCTACAGAAGGGATGACCAGCTACAGAGGGGTGCCAGCTACATAGGGAGCGCCAGCTACAGAGGGGGCGCCAGCTACAGAGGGGGTGCCAGCTACAGAGGGAGCGCCAGCTACAGAGAGGGCGCCAGTTACAAGAGGCGGGAGCTAAAAGGGGGCGCCAGCTACAGATAGAGCACCAGCTACAGAGAGGACGCCAGCTACAGAGAGGGCGCCAGCTACAGAGAGAGCACCAGCTACAGAGAGGGCGCCAGCTACAGAGAGGGCGCCAGCTACAAAGAGGGCGCCAGCTACAGAGAGGGCACCAGCTACAGAGAGGGTGCCAGCTACAGAGAGGGTGCCAGCTGCAGAGAGAGAACCAGCTACAGAGATGGCACCAGCTACAGAGAGGGCGCCAGCTACAGAGAGGGTGCCAGCTACAGAGAGGGTGCCAGCTGCAGAGAGAGAACCAGCTACAGAGATGGCACCAGCTACAGAGAGGGCGCCAGCTACAGAGAGGGCACCAGCTACAGAGATGGCACCAGCTACAGAAGGGATGACCAGCTACAGAGAGGTTGCCAGCTACAGAGAGGGTGCCAGCTACAGAGAGGGTGCCAGCTACAGAGAGGGCACCAGCTACAGAGATGGCACCAGCTACAGAGGGGATGACCAGCTACAGAGAGGGTGCCAGCTACAGAGAGGGCGCCAGCTACAGAGAGGGTGCCAGCTACATAGAGGACGCCACACTTTAAGCGATTTATATGTCAAGCCTAATTTCAATTTTTCTGGAAATAACCCCAGTGCTTAATTAAATGTTGTACGCACGTGTCAGTTACATGTACTTAAACCAACGGTTCATAAAATGAATTTGTTATGTCACAGCTTCGTTCGGTGCTCACCAACTTGTACAGATTGACAGAGCCACCGTCGGAGTGGCTGTACCGGGCGATTCCGGGCAGGTCGACCAGAGTCAGATTGGGCAAGTCCGGCGCTTCAAGAGTCATCTCGATTATGTTCTTGGAGATGGCCTTCTTGTGGCCTGAAATTGGTCGGAGTTGCCTTAATTACAACACAGAAAGAGCGCCAGCACCAGTGGCTTTAGCACCAGTGGCTTTAGTACCAGGGCTTTAGCACCAGGGGCTTTAGCACCAGTGGCTTTAGCACCAGGGGCTTTAGCACCAGGGACTTTAGCACCAGGGACTTTAGCACCAGGGACTTTAGCACCAGGGACTTTAGCACCAGGGGCTTTAGCACCAGTGGCTTTAGCACCAGTGGCTTTAGCACCAGTGGCTTTAGCACCAGTGGCTATAGCACCAGTGGCTTTAGCACCAGAGGCTTTAGCACCAGGGGCTTTAGCACCAGAGGCTTTAGCACCAGGGGCTTTAGCACCAGGGGCTTTAGCACCAGGGGCGCCAGAGCTACTGTAAGTGAGTGCCATATACATTATCCTCCCTCTCATATTCCATATCAACTGGTCCAAAACCGAATTTTCGTACACTAAATTAACAGGCGAGTCAGATATACTACTGACCAGTAATACGCATCTGGGCATTCTGGATAGCATTCTCCACATCGTCAGGCGAGTCGATGTCCCAGTGCACCTCCTTGCCCTGCGCGTCAAAGTATCGAACTGTGCCACGCCATTTCTTATCGCTGGAACGCATGCTGAGCTGCAGCGGGCACAATGTCACCACGCCATTGCCGCGCGGGAAGCTGACTCCGCTGATGGTCTCCAGCACGGAGCTCTTGCCCGACGATTGGTCGCCAATCACCACAATTGATGGCAATTTCAGCTCCTTGGCGAAGCCCAGGCCGCGAAGCTTGGAGATCTGGTCGAGGCACGGCTTGATCTGTTCGGCGTAGGCCTTCGCCAGGGCCGAATTCATTTCAGCAATGCGGGCTTGGTACTCCAGACTGGGCGGCTCCACCCGGTGTACATCGCTGACCATTGGATGGGTCTTCATTGCTGGCGAGGCAGCGCCGCCAAACATCGGACTGTCGACTCGCAAGCCACCGGGTCCATCGCCGCCGAAATTTCTCGGCGTCTGCATCGGCTGAGGCGGCGTCTGCGCAGGCGAGAATTGAGGCATGGAGGCTGGCGACTCCGAGCGCAGGAGGCCCGCTCCGCTTGCGACGCTGCCGCCAACGCCGCCGAGCTGGTAAAATGACGGCGGCGGTAGCGACGGCGGCGGCTGGCCGTAGCTGGGATTTGGCTGCACCCTGCTGGACGGGGATTTGGGATGGCTTTGAGCTGTGTGCGATGTGCTCAAGGGATGCTCTGATCTAAGGTGTGAAGGCTCAAAGTTACTTAGATATGCTAAAGGCTCAAGTGGGGTTGCTGAATATCAGTTGCCAATTGCGCGGGCACATAGGAAATTCACGTGACGCTGTTCATACGCAAGCTAAGAGATCGAGTTCCGACAGCTGAACCGACAGCTTACTGTCCTTGGTAGAGCCAAATCGATACGACGCATAAGAGAAGCGGGACGCAGCCAACAAATCATTACTTCGCTTAGCGCGCCTGTCTCTTGCTTGGCGCCCCGTCTCTTGGTGGGCGCCCCTGCCTCTTCGTGGGCGCCCCTGCCTCTTGGTGGGCGCCCCTGCCTCTTGGTTAGAGCACCTGCCTCTTGGTGGGCGCCCCTGCCTCTTGGTTAGAGCACCTGCCTCTTGGTGGGCGCCCCTGCCTCTTGGTTAGAGCACCTGCCTCTTGGTGGGCGCCCCTGCCTCTTGGTTAGAGCACCTGCCTCTTGGTGGGCGCCCCTGCCTCTTGGTTAGAGCACCTGCCTCTTGGTGGGCGCCCCTGCCTCTTGGTTAGAGCACCTGCCTCTTGGTGGGCGCCCCTGCCTCTTGGTTGGAACACCTGTCTATTGGTTGGAGCACCTGTCTATTGGTTGGAGCACCTGTCTCTTGGTTGGAGCACCCGTCTCTTGGTTGGAGCACCGGTCTCTTGGTGGGCGCCCCTGTCTCTTGGTGGGCGCCCCTGCCTTTTGATAGGCGCCCCTCTCTTTTGATAGGCGCCCCTGTCTCATGGCGGGCGCCCCTGTAAATTGGTGGGCGCCCTTTTCTGTCTCATACTGTAGGCCGGTAGATGGCACGTCTAAGAGGTGGCAAAAAAGCTCAAATCCTGCTTCTCCTGTTTACCTGTTCACCCCCTGAGTTTGGTTGCCCATTGCATTTAGTTTTCGTTTTTGAAGTAGCAAAATTTTCATGGTGTTACATGTATTTTTATGAGAGCGATTGAGTGAGGGCATTACAATACATCAGGTTGTATCGGTGAAATGTGTCAGCCCCCACCAGCTTCCTGTACATGTAGATTGGAATTTGACTAGAAAGTCGTTTTCTGTGACTACAATGAACCGAAGATTATACCATTAACCAAGTGGCTACCACATTGTTCATATCATATCTTAATCCTGTAAATTATCTACATGTAACTCATAGCAAACTCACCTGCTTTCAACAAACCTGCGGCCTAGCAGTTCCTCCGGATCTGGCAATTGCCTACTGGGCTGTCCGTTCATCTTCTCTGCAGCTCGTATGCGATATGGTCTATAGAATACTTTTTGGTCACAGAGCAGAGGAATTGGGTCTACAGTAGAAGCAGCCGCAGGCAGCAGCTGGGCAAAGGAATTTATTGCCGCCCAAAAATGAGGTGGTCGGCCAGGAGGGGTGACGCGGGGGCAAACTCGGACCGCGCAGGGCATCTAAGAAAAAGCTAGGAGAGAGAGAGAGAGAAAAGAATGTCTTTACCATTTTTTAACCCCGAAGATGTGCTGCTGCATCTGGTTGAGCCTTATAAGTCTCTCACCCTGTATCTACATTTCACCTGGCCAAGGGAGTCCTATAAATAAAATCTGGAGTAGAGACTAGACTCCAAAAACACTCAAATAAGTTTTGTATCACAGACAGATGAAGACCATAGGGCAGTATTTTCCGGATCGGAATTGCTGAGATGTCCAAGCTTACGAGTACAGGGGGAATTGCTGAAGTGTCCGGGCTCAAAGGGGGAATTGCTGAGATGTCAGGGCTTACAGGGGGAATTGCTGAAGTGTCCGGGCTCACAGGGGGAATTGCTGAGATGTCAGGGCTTACAGGGGGAATTGCTGAAGTGTCAAGGCTTACAGGGGGAATTGCTTAGATGTCAAGGCTTACAGGGGGAAATGTTGAGATGTCAAGGCTTACAGGGGGAATTGCTGAGATGTCAAGGCTTACAGGGGGAAATGTTGAGATGTCAAGGCTTACAGGGGGAATTGCTGAGATGTCAAGGCTCAAAGCGGAGATGTCAAGGCTCAAAGCGGAGATGTCAAGGCTCACAGGGGTAATTGCTGAGAGGTCAAGGCTTACAGGGGGAATTGCCGAGATGTCAAGGCTTACAGGGGGGATTGCTGAGATGTCAGGGCTTACAGGGGGAATTGCTGAAGTGTCAAGGCTCACAGGGGGAATTGCTGAGATGTCAAGGCTTACAGGGGGAATTGCTGAGATGTCAAGGCTTACAGGGGGAATTGCTGAGATGTCAAGGCTCACGGGGTAATTGTTGAGATGTAAAGCCTCATGGGGGTAATGCCGAGATGTCAAGGCTTACAGGGTGAATTGTTGAGATGTCAGGGCTTACAGGGGGAATTGCTGAGATGTCAAGGCTTACAGGGGGAATTGCTGAGATGTCAAGGCTTACAGGGTGAATTGTTGAGATGTCAGGGCTTACAGGGGGAATTGCTGAGATGTCAAGGCTTACAGGGGGAATTGTTGAGATGTCAAAGCTTACAGGGGGAATTGCTGAGATGTCAAGGCTTACAGGGGGAATTGCTGAGATGTCAAGGCTTACAGGGGGAATTGCTGAGATGTCAAGGCTCACGGGGTAATTGTTGAGATGTAAAGCCTCATGGGGGTAATGCCGAGATGTCAAGGCTTACAGGGTGAATTGTTGAGATGTCAGGGCTTACAGGGGGAATTGCTGAGATGTCAAGGCTTACAGGGGGAATTGCTGAGATGTCAAGGCTTACAGGGTGAATTGTTGAGATGTCAGGGCTTACAGGGGGAATTGCTGAGATGTCAAGGCTTACAGGGGGAATTGTTGAGATGTCAAAGCTTACAGGGGGAATTGCTGAGATGTCAAGGCTTACAGGGGGAATTGCTGAGATGTCAAGGCTTACAGGGGGAAATGTTGAGATGTCAAGGCTTACAGGGGGAATTGCTGAGATGTCAAGGCTTACAGGGGGAATTGCTGAGATGTCAAGGCTCACGGGGTAATTGTTGAGATGTAAAGCCTCATGGGGGTAATGCTGAGATGTCAAGGCTTACAGGGTGAATTGTTGAGATGTCAGGGCTTACAGGGGGAATTGCTGAGATGTCAAGGCTTACAGGGTGAATTGTTGAGATGTCAGGGCTTACAGGGGGAATTGCTGAGATGTCAAGGCTAACAGGGGGAATTGCTGAGATGTCAAGGCTCACGGGGTAATTGTTGAGATGTAAAGCCTCATGGGGGTAATGCTGAGATGTCAAGGCTTACAGGGTGAATTGTTGAGATGTCAGGGCTTACAGGGGGAATTGCTGAGATGTCAAGGCTTACAGGGGGAATTGTTGAGATGTCAAAGCTTACAGGGGGAATTGCTGAGATGTCAAGGCTTACAGGGGGAATTGCTGAGATGTCAAGGCTTACAGGGGGAAATGTTGAGATGTCAAAGCTTACAGAGGGAATTGCTGAAGTGTCAAGGCTGAGGCCAGAAGCTACACATGTAAGACGTAGTTTATTTAAAATTTTGTATACTAAGAAAATCTAAGAGGTTAGCGTGCGTAATATTAACAAAAAACAAATTCCATTTAAAAAGTGAGACTTTAAAGACAGTTCTTCTATTCCAGATGCATTTAAATCTAGAAGTCCCTGGCCCAGAGAACAATCTACGGTTTTTTGTCAGCGAATTGGTGCCCTGCCCCTGTGGCGGGGTCAGGCAAGACTAGACAGAGTTCTGAAATGAGTCTGACTGAGCAAAATGAGCTTGAGGGCAGGCAGGCCGGCACAGAGGCACACTAAACACAGATAAAAATGAACTGAAAAAAACCTCGTCTTTGTTAACCCATCGCATATATTCATTTTGTAGCAAAACGGGCGTGAGCGGCCGTATGTTTAAAGCCATTACTAGGCAGAATCCATAGATGGAATATTATTATATGCTATATAGTACGAGGCGTATATACGACTATATATATATAGTGGAACTGCACGACTTCAAAATACTTCGTCAACGCCGTGAGATGACTCACAATGAGCTGAAAGTAGAAACTCCATATTTGCTAGTTTATTTCGTTTAGAAAATCAAACCTTCAAAAAAACTAACTAAACCTCTTAAAAGAATTCATTTGTTCACGCATCTTTGAAAGCATTCTTATTCGCGCCAATTCAAATGGAAACAAAATAACAGATCAAATTGACGTTCGATTAGGGAAGCCGGCCAATATAGGAGGATAACATGTGACTGATTGATTTGTGAATTTTGAAGCTGGCGAAATTTTTATAGACAATTACATAGGATCGAATCAATCAGTTAAATGGATAAGCAAAATTTAAATATACTCGTACGAATAAAAACTTTGTCTGGGCAGGTGTTGCCTCACAAGGCTATATAAGTAAGGGGGCAAATGTGAACACTTGTAAAGCACATCTAACTCAAAAACACCGATTACTCGCAATTATTACGTAATATATTATTATTTTCGAAATGAAACAAGCGCAAGCATCGACATTCCAATTAAAGAATCTAAACAAAGCAGCTGATAACAGTGACTGCATGTGCAATTATAAGAGAATAATTTATTGAGTTCCAGCTGAATTCAGTAGGGGCAGGGAGGGAAACGCCTTTTAGATGACAAGAATCGAGGAGAAAGTGAGGGAAGATGTCGACGGCGAGATAAAAAGAGGATAACAGAGAAGGGGAGCAGACAGTTGGTAAGAGGGCAAGTGAGGAGGGAGGTTCGGGGGGGGGGAGGGTGATAGAGAGTTAATGGCAAAATAAGCCAAACAAAATGAGATGTCCCACAATCATAAAAACAATTAATGGAAAACTTACCTCCATTCAATATCACTAAAGAGGTTGAATAAAATTATGGTTCAACAGATGAAGACTGAATCACAAACTTCAAGCAGTTTGCAGGGAACTCATAGATTTTCGAAACTTTATGGAAAAAAAACCTGTACTTAAGCAGCGCGTGTTTCTGTAAACTCGGAAACAAAAAACACACTTAGATGGAGTGCATAAGAGTGCAAATATGATTGACTGTGAATTTGCGTACAACCTAACAAGACACACTACTGCAGCCACATATTGTGCTAGATTATAAAACAAAACAACTGATAAATTATAAAACGTGCATTTTGCGATAAAATAGGTTTTAGTATTCTGAAATAAGGGCGTTATTAACTCGATAGATTAAACTCTTTCACACTAAATTCATAAACAAGAATGATTATAACCCAGAAAACAGGCGATGTTGTAAATGCACGAACCATAAGAAACCGTTTTTTAATTAGCTTGCCTAAGATTATTGATGCGACTTAAAGGATTTGAAGAATTAAACATGGACTCAAAAGGAACATCAACTTGTAAGGGAAATTCAATATCAAGAGAAATTTACTTGGATTCTGAGGGGAGATTGACTTGAAATTAAAATGGAGTTCAAACAAATAAAGATCATTTAGTAGAAGAACATTCATAGCAAAACACAAAGAGATATAGTACTCGCATTAATGATAATTTAATCTGCAATTTTGGCAACATTACAGAACAGAAGTACAAAGCAAATTATTAATAACAGCAAAACAGATATTGAACAACAAACAGAAGTATACTATGGTTATTGGCAAGGCACTACTAGCACACACAACGCTGCAATGAAGTCTGTTTAATTTGTTTTTTTTACTCCTATTAATACCAGAACATTTATGAGCAAACAATATATACTTTTAGAAACGAAAAATCAGCTCTCACTATAACAACTACTCAACATATCGTCAGTCAAGCAATTTGCATGTACAAACCGTAAAATAAGAAGTCTTAAAAATTAAGTTTGTTGGTAAAGTAGAGCGTGTTTGTTGTGTTTTTATTGCTAATTTTTTGCATTTTTGCTCAATTTTTATTTGGCTTAGACGCCAATGCCTTATTAACAGTAGAACTACCAAGATAGAGGGACACCCCCCCCCCTGACATTTTTTGCCGCGCCTGAACGGAGCAAAGCAGGCACACAGGCTAAATTTTTGTTGCGTACCTTCTCAAACAAGAATCAATTTGTTAGCATCCGGACTGTCGAGATATTCGACGATTCTGCCAGAAGGTCTGACTTTTTTAATAAGCTCTAGTGTTTTCAGTACACCCCTGTGCGCCAATCAGCACTGCGCCTCAGTGCAGCCTTGTTGCCAAGACTCCAAATTTCATCAGCACGCCGACCGAATTTGTCTGCATCAGCTCTGATTTGGTTGGTTACTGGCTTTCACCTAGGCGGAGCTTCTGGAACTTCAACAGGCGGCACCAGGTGACTATGGACACTCTGATGCAAATTTGTCGAGTTTCGCTGATCAAGCCTCCACAGTGGGCAAGCCTCAACTGCTGGACATCTTCAGCTGGTCTCTCAAGCATTCATTAATCACCCCGACGCCGTCGGCACCTTTAATTTTTTTATTTTGATTTTAATTCCCCCCACCCCACTTGGTAGCTCGATGGGCGAAAAAATGGCTTGGTTTTCCTACTGGAAATTGTGTAGCATTACAAGCGGGTCAAATAATTAATTAATGTAAAATCTATTCGTTCGAATTAGATTCAGTTTCAATTAAAGCGCTTCCGCGATCAATTAGTTGTAGGCTGCGGTTCAGTCTGGCGCGAACTTTGTCAAGATCAATATCGGCTGCGGAGAAGGCAGCATTGAAAATCTCGTTCGAATCGTCATGGTGATTGACATCGACTGTAGAATTCGCTGTTGCAGAAACTGACGCGGGAGCGGCGGCAACAGCAGCAAATGTGGCATTAGTTTTACGCGAACTATTCGATCCAGATGATTGCTGTTCAATTGTAGCATTACTACTACTAACAGTAGCACTGGAATTAGCAGAGAATTGTTCCGGATAAGATATCAATTCAACGCGTTTAGCGTGATTCAGTCGGACAAAGGTGATATCGTGTAGGCCTGCCCGGCCACTAGAAGCTGGATATTTCACTATCACAATGTTATAGAGCGGGTCGTGGAACAGCACTTCCGCTCGGGGTATTCGACGATCGCAAGATGTTACTAGATCGATTATGGAGCCAATTGGATAGTAGACAAACTCATTGTTAGGCGTGGTACTGTCGCTGGCCGAGTAGCGCTGCTGCTGATTGTGAGGATGATGCAGACTTTGCTCTTGTACAAGATCGGCTGGCATAACGATTAATTGACTGGATGCTTATTATGGGTTTGCAATATCTGATTTCCTCCGATCCGAAGGGTTTTTTTGTTATTAATTGAATGACCATGAACAAAATAAGTAAAAAAATTTACGTTACAACTAAAGACCAAGAAGTTATTCTTAGTTTAGTATTTCTTAAGTCTTAAAATAAAATGGATTAAAGCACATTTAATAGATCAGAGGCGACTCTTAAATGTTCACTATACATTTTAGGCCTTAAAACCTAAAGGTTAAATTGGAGATGATTCTCAAGGTGGATTAGAGACGATTCTCATGGTAGCTTAGAGACGATTCTCAAGGTGGATTAGAGACGATTCTCATGGTGGATTAGAGACGATTCTCAGGGTAGCTTAGAGACGATTCTCAGGGTAGCTTGGAGACGATTCTCAGGGTAGCTTAGAGACGATTCTCAAGGTGGATTAGAGACGATTCTCAAGGTGGATTAGAGACGATTCTCAGGATAGATTAGAGATAGACTCTCAAAGAAGCGACAAGTTAAGTAGTTTTTTTACACTATTCATAAAAAATTATTCAAACATAAATCAGAATCTACAACTCGGGTAAATTGTCATTTGAAGCAGTTTATTAACATAATCAGATACTCTGAAGCAGAAAATGCTCACTAACAGAAACTACACGCAATAAAATATGCAACATTGTTACGAAGCAACATTTGAGCCAATTTAGGGATACCGTTTTAAAACATGGTATAGGATTATTATATAGGATGAAGGATCGTGATATGGGATAGGATATTATTATATGGGATCGTGGATCATGATATGAGATAGGGGATCATTATATGGGATCGGGGATCATTATATGGGATCGTGGATCATGATATGGGATAGGGGATCATGATCTGGGAAAGGGGATCATGATAAGGGATAGATGATCATGATATTGGGGATAAGGATCATTATATGGGATCGGGGATCATAATATGGGATAAGGAATCTTGATAGATAAGTGGTCGTGAATCATGATATTGGGGATATGGATCATTATATGGGATCGTGGATCATAATATGGGATAGGCCAGGTATCACGATCTGGGATCTGAGATTTAAGATCACGACCCGTGATTATGGTAAGCCCACAGTATTAAAACATTCGATTACGCAGTCAAGTCGCACTAAAACAGAACAAAGCTACCAAGAAATATTTTTCTTCATCAAAGAAGACACAGGATAGATTTCGTAGGCAAATTTCTCGTTTAATGTAGCATCATAGAATGCGGCCACGTAGTCCAGTTCAAGCGAGAACGGCCCCGGTATTCCATCGCATAAAGTGATGCTCAGGTGGGAATAGGCGCTTAGGTCATCGAGAATTGGTCGATCTTGAACCCGGCCTTTGTAGGTGCGAATCAGTTTAGACACGGGTATCTTGGCAACTGTCCAGTAGGGTCCGCCTCTAGTGTACAGAGGGAACGAGTAGATGTCAAATAGGGTGTAGTCTAACTTGCCTAGCGGACTACGATGGAGATTGAGTCGGTACCTGTAGTGGGTGAGGTAAGGGTTAACGATTAGTAACCATGTTTTTTCTGAAATTCAGATCAGCCAGTCCATAGCATTTAATATGGAAATCAAATGGAGTGTCACCTGCATAATTTCACCATTATTTCAATCATTGCAGCAAACCCAGCCTGCGCTTCGGAAATCCCATTCAAGACGTGCAAAACAACCTCTCTGTAGCGTAGCATCTGGCGGCAACACTGTAGCTGGCGCCCACTGTTCTGCCTCTTGTATCTGGCGCCCTCTCTGTAGCTGGCGCCCTCTCTGTAGCTGGTGCTCTCTCTGTAGCTAGCGCCATCTCTGTAGCTGGCGCCCACTGTTCCGCCTCTTGTATCTGGCGCCCTCTCTGTAGCTGGCGCCCCTCTGTAGCTGGCACCACCTCTGTAGCTGGTGCCCTCTCTGTAGCTGGTGCCCCCTGTTTCGCCTCTTGTATCTGGCGCCCTCTCTATAGCTGGCGCCCCTCTGTAGCTGGCACCCCCTCTGTAGCTGGTGCCCTCTCTGTAGCTGGCACCCCCTCTGTAGCTGGTGCCCTCTCTGTAGCTGGCGCCCCCTGTTCCGCCTCTTGTATCTGGCGCCCTCTCTGTAGCTGGCGCCTGTTTTGTAGTTGGCGCCCCCTCTTAGCTTCCGCTTCTGCAGTTGGTGCCCTCTCTGTAGCTTGTGTACTCTCTGTAACTGGCGCCCCTATTTTGCTCTCGCCTGTGTATCTGGTGCCCCTCTGTAGCTGGCGCTCTTTCTGTAGCTGACGCTTTATATGACGCTTTTTAAGCATTCGCTGGTAACAAGCTTCTCAGAATAATTATTAAATGTAAGACAGACAGTAGGCCTGTAAGCTGCACATTGGTAGTTTATACGAAACAAACCGCAGTACAAACAGACGGATCAATGTCTGTCTACTATTGTGAACAATATTAATGTACCTCTTTTTAGTAGGAGCAGCAGTTCAATGCAGTTTATAAAAGTTTGCCACTCTGTTGCAAAGAGGACTTAGAAGCAGAAATTTTGCCATGCAATGCAATGCACCCTGTTTTTTCTAAGCTAGATACCGGTTCCTTGAAAATCAGCGATTTATCGATTCAAAACAAGAAGAACAATGCAAGTACTCGCCTCCGCCCATCGCCTCGATACCGGATCACAATGCAATTCAAAGGCTGCAGATTGATACCCCTAGCTCGACCTTTAATCATGAGAGCGTAGGGCGAGCGCAAGTTGACGTAACCGGCTCTGACTAGCTGGCCAGTCTGCGGCACACGGGTGTCAAGGACGCCGCGAAACAGTCCGGTACACCTGACAATTGGTTGATCCTGATCGATGCCACAGTCTCCAGCTTTATTTTTGACATCAGTCAGCCAACTAGACGGGATAAATTCCCCAGTAGAATAGCCTTCGCCATAGTGAGAGTCGGCCGTGACAATCCATTTGTGGTGGCCGCCGTCGCGCGACAAATAGCCAATATAATAATAATCGCCATGGCGAACGTCTACAGACTTGAATGAGACTCGATCGTACAAGTGATAATTGCGAAGTTCAGCATAGGACTCTGGCAGCTCTAGCCAAGCTCGCTTATAGATTCTCAACCAATCGCGCATTGACAGACTCTCTTTAAAGGGCGCGGCATAGCCGCCGCGTTCGTTGACTTCGCCAAATAGAATTGGCGTGTGCTGATCAGCGCGCACCTTTTTACGACTAAATAAATTGCGACGGCAATAATTTAATGGTAGCTTACTTAATCGTGATATACTACTACTACTACTACAAGTGCTAGTAAGTAGTAGGCGAGGAAATGAAACTAGATGCGACATATTAAGCTGACATTGACAATCTGAAATTATTCCAATATAAATTTAAGTTGATGTACCAGGTATACTTAGTAACAAATATATAAATAGGTCTTAATAGCCTAAACTCAAAAAATGACCAACGTTGACACTTGACCCACCATACACTTTTTACTGTAAAAATGTGAGCCTAACAGTAGGCCTGTTAATTGCAGCAACAGATAAGCAAATCAAACAGACAGATCAGTGATAGGCATTTTCTATTCCTCATTTTAGTAGGAGTAGATAGATTATTGGTAAGAATATACTACTCTGTTGCAATGAGGACTAGGAGGTCAACTAGTATCAAATATATAATATTGAATAGCCTTACATTTATTGGTATAATATTCTTGTATATACATAAAATAAACTTAAATAATTGAATAAACATTACATAATGTAATATTAATATGCCTATAACTATATTTATACTCAAATACTAATATATCTTTTGTTATGCTATATGGAATAGTGGGCCTATATAACTCTTAGTTGGCATACTATACTTTGCTTACTTATTTTGCTTACTTGCTTAGAAAATTGCTAAGGCCTATGGGCATTATTATCACTTCACTTCTATAACCAGTAGAGACAACCAAGATGTGGCCATGTGATATTATGTAATGGATTTCTCCTTGCTCCACCTGTTGGGACTTGATGCTTAAATCATAAAACCATATAATCTAAGTGCTAGAATGTTTTCACCCCCTAAATGTGCTAAGCTATTTAATGTATTTGTGTCTATAAGTGCAACATGCTAATTCTCTGACCAACCAACCACCTCAGTGGCAGATTAGATCTACGAGGGGTGCGGGTATAGAGATGGTCACTTTATCCCTCAAGACTGAAGTGGCTAGCCACTTATATACTTATGAAGTGAGTAAGATATATACTCAACCTTGATGGGGGATCATTGCAAACCCGACTGGGATCATTGCAAACATAACTAGGAAAATTGGAAACATGACTAGGGATCATATTGCAAACTTGACTAGGATCATTTCAAACCTGATTGGGGGATAATTGCAAACCTGACTAGGATCATTGAAAACATGACTGGAGATCATTTCAAACCTTATTGGGGATTATTGCAAACTTGACTAGGGGATAATTGGAAACCTGACCAGGGGGGGGATAATTGCAAACCTGACTGGGATCATTTTAAACCTGACTAAGGGATCATTGCAAACCTGACTAGGATCATTAGAAACATGACTGGCATCATTTTAAACCTTGCTGGGGGATCATTGCAAATCCGACTGGGATCATTGCAAACCTGACTAGGATCATTGGAAATACGGCTACAGATCACTGCAAACTTGACTAGGATCATTTCAAACCTGGCTAAGGGATCATTGCAAACCTGACTGGGAGATCATTGCAAACCTGGCTGGGGGATCATTACAAACCTGACTGGGGAATCATTACAAACCGAACTAGGGGATCATTGCAAACTTGACTAAGGGATCATTGCAAACTTGACTAAGATCATTGCAAACTTGACTAGGGACCATAGTCAGGAAGGTGGCCTCTAAGGAAGAAAATTCCTGCGCACACAAAGGGTCTTGGCGCACATTGGCACACAAGCGTGGCGCACACAAAGGGTCTCAGCGCATATTGGCGCACAAGCGCGGCGCACACAAAGGGTCTCAGCGCACATTGGCGCACCCACACTCTGGATCATGTAGTATATGCCCGAAAATTCGGGCGTGCATTGGCCTTGCATGCCAAAATGGGTCCATGAGAATTGCCCGCAGACGAATTGCCCGCCGAGATTTGCCCGCAGGAGATTTGCCCGTGGAGCTTTGCCCGCCGAGCTTTTCCCGCGGAGATTTGCCCGCAGTGCATTTTGCCCGTGAGCGAATTGCCCGTGGAGATTTGCCCGCCGAGAATTGCCCGCCGAGATTTGCCCGCAGTGCAATTTGCCCGCGAGTGAATTGCCCGCGAGCGAATTGCCCGCCGAGTTTTTTCCCGCCGAGGTTTGCCCGCAATGATTCAATGATTTTTTCCTGCAGCGCATTTGGCGACGCGGCAGATTTTGTCTGCATTGCCTTCCCATGCTTAGTACGTGTTAATCTCAATAAAGAGATTTACACGATCAAAACGTTTTGATAGTAACTGCATATCAAATGCATATTTTGGGGGTAGCAATGTATAGACAGAATCTAGCTGCCAAATGCGCTGCAAAAAAGGATCGCGGGCAAACCTCGGCGGGAAAAAACTCGGCGGGCAATTCGCTCGCGGGCAATTCACTCGCGGGCAAATTGCACTGCGGGCAAATCTCGGCGGGCAATTCTCGGCGGGCAAATCTCCACGGGCAATTCGCTCACGGGCAAAATGCACTGCGGGCAAATCTCCGCGGGAAAAGCTCGGCAGGCAAAGCTCCACGGGCAAATCTCCTGCGGGCAAATCTCGGCGGGCAATTCGTCTGCGGGCATTTCTCGTGCTCCCTGCCAAAATTAGGTGTGCATAGTTAGCGTGCATCACTCCTGAGAAAAAAGTATGCATGCACACCTGGCATGCACTTTATAGAATCACACGTAAGAGTTATTCTAAAGTAGAAAAAAGATGAAAAAAGTCCATTTTTAGGCACAAATTTCAAGCTTTCCGGTTTTTTCCAGCTTGTAAAAGAGTATTTAAACAAATCTTTGCGTGTATAAACTTTGCGCTGTAAATAGTATTGCCGAAAAAGCTTTAAAAGCAACAAAATTATCTAATAATAAGGGTCTCCTACGCAATTTAAAAAAGGTCTTTTATTGTCACAACGTAAAAAAGGTCATTTATTGTCGCAACACCAGCGGATTTTTGGGCATGGGCATGCACAAATTTTTTTTCGGCGTGCAGTTGTAATTATTCAATTTTTTAATAATGGCACACAGACGGCGCACAGATGGCGCACAGACAGTGCACAGATTGTCCCTCTAAAATTTATTCCGGCGCACACTCTGCCACCTTCCTGACTATGGACTAGGGAATCATTGCAAACCTAACTGGGGGATCATTGCAAACTTGTCTGGGATCATTTTAAACTTGACTGAGAGATCATTGCAAACCTGACTGGGATCATCATTGGAAACATGACTAGGCCTAAGGATCATTTCAAACCTAATTAGGAGATGATTGCAAATATGACTAGGCCTAGGATCATTGCAAACCTGATTATTAGGATTATTGAAAACCTGACTGGGGATCATTTCAAACTTGACTGGGATATCATTGCAAACCTGACTGGGATCATTAATTGCAAACCTGACTAGAACCATTCCAAACCTGACTGGGATCACTGCAAGCCTGACTGGGGATTATTGCAAACTTGATTGGGAGATTATTGGTAGATTCTTAGAAACAGATTCTGCAATGTGGATTAGCAATTTTATAAATGGTTCTAAAGTTTTTTAAGTGTAGGCCTAGGCCTACTCTACTCATACTTTAAGACACCATGCTTATTGTTACCAGTGACACCAGGCCTACTAGGTGGCTAGGCCTAATTGCTTGCTACCAGGATTTAAATAAATAAATTTTGCCCCTTTCTTATTGGCCGCCCCGAAGGGGGGCACTAGATTGGTAGTTTGACGACTAGGCCCTATCTTTGTAGGTTGTAACTCTGCCATTGTCTGGTCCCGACTCCCAAGCCTAAAATGTGAAAGGAGGCTGAGGGCGACTATGTGTAGATACATAACATGTGATGTGGCCGCAGCCTACTGCTGTAGGCATAGGGCCACAGTCACATCTTTTAATTTTTACAAAGGTGAAGTGTTTGTCATAGAAGGAAGCAACTTATCGTAGGCCTATCTTGATATTGATTGATTGTGATTCATTGATATCAATCAATCGTATTAGCCTAGCTAAATCTTAGGCCTAACTACACTAATAGTTACACTCACTTATAAGATTGGTTATAAGGCTAGGGCCTTCATTACCAGCAAAACCGGACGATGATCGAGTTAATAGATTGCTTCTCTGACATGGTGAGCTGGTCTGGTCACTAGGCCTACTTAAGACTGAGAGAGATCAGAGATCAGATCGTATGTTTCGGGAGATGGTTTTAAGAGAGAGTTCAAATCAGTCACTTGTTTGAGCGCTTTTAAATCATAATTTTTCTAATTATATTATCAAAACGTAGAAAACTAGCCAAAAAACTTTTGGAGCTTCATGTTTTTATTAAAAAAAGAGTTGAACACTTTTTTCATGCTTTCTTTAAGTAGATATCGATCAAAAGGATTTTAAAATGCATATTTTCTTCGAAAGACCCAAGAGCACAGAAATTACTGAAAGTGAAAAATACAAGTAAAGTCGTCAGGCGCGTCTGGCGTCTCTCAAGGCAACTAATACAAAGTTTATTTATGTTATTTTTAAACGCTTCATGGCTACTTATTAGGGCCTATTGATCAGTTTAATAGCGATATTTAGTAAGTGGTATTTTGCGATTATGCAGTAACCAACTGAATATACTGTATAATATTATTAGCCTGCCTGCACTACAGTACAGTCTTACCTAGCGCCTAGTATTGAGATGACTGTCTAAACATGACATTAGATATGTAAATTCTTGCCTTGGGGTAACAGTAACCTCTGCTAAAATTCTAATGTTATAAGTCCTATTCATAAACCAATGTGGGTATATATTATATTAAATCACATCAAGGTTAGGGTAGGCTCATCTACTCACACTCATACTCATAGTAGGCTTTCTTTATAATACAATATTCCTAAGTTACTTTATCTTCCTTTTTATATAAAGAAAATTTAAGTTTCAGTAGAAATATTAAAATTTAGGCCAGTTCAATAAACAAAATTGATTTTTTAGGAAAAATAAGAAAAGCAAAGGTTTAACTTCCTATTTTAGTTATATAGATTCAGAAGTTATTGATACCATTTTCTTTCCTTATTTTAACTCCTTAGGCCTATTAATTGCCAAAAACAATTATGTAAAAAGAAAGATAAAGTAACTTATCTTACTAATATGAAACTGAAAGTTTGCATAAATAAGAAATTATATTTATAGAATAAAGTCAAGGAAAGATAAGATTTTGTCTAGGAATATAAAAATACAACTGCAAATTCTTATCAATAATATGTTTTTGACAATTTTTTTGGTTTTAAATCTATAGAGTTTATCTTTATATATAATATGATATTGTTAGATTGCTAGATTTTTTGCTTACTTTTTGGTAATAGCATTTTGGTGTCTTTATTTGCTTATTGGTGCTAGATGGAGATCTAAAAAACTTTTAACAAGGGGCACAGATTACTAAGAATATACAATATTGTGGCGTTCACGCCACACGCGCATACGCGCTCCAGCAGCCACCCCAACCCCGGCCGGGGAGGCCGGCGCTAGGTGCACGGTCGCTGTGTGTTGATTGGCTGCCCAGTGTACACCGCTGGCCTATATAACTTTAGACTTTTGTCTCGCGCGCCTCCACCCTGCTACTTCCAAATAAACTTTACGTGGCTCAACTTGCCACATTGGTGAGCCCGACTCTCAACCGCCTGTTTGAGAATAACTCCTCAGTATGTCAACTGAGTCTGCGGTAGCCCTCAAGCTGCCCACGTTCTGGGCCAGCCAGCCTCGCGCCTGGTTCATCCAGGCAGAGGCGCAATTCGTCCTCCGCAACATCACGCAAGACGCTACCAAGTACTTTCACCTCGTAGCCGCGCTGGACCAGCAGTCAGCCGAGCGCCTGCTGGACGTGCTTGAGACACCGCCGGCTGAGAACAAGTACGATGCTCTCAAGGCCCGCCTCCTCGGCACATTCGGCCTGACGCAGCAACAGCGTGCCAGCCGGCTGCTCAACCTGGCCGGCCTCGGTGACCGCCGCCCGTCCGAGCTCATGGACGAGATGCTGGCCCTGCTCGGCAACCACCGGCCCTGCATGCTCTTCGAGGAGCTTTTCCGCCAGCAGATGCCGGCCGACATTCGCATGGCACTCGTCTCCGCGGATTTCGCTGACCCGCGCGCAGTTGCGCGACTCGCGGATGAACTCTGGGCGAGCCGGGCACAGCCCGTGGCCACCGCCACCCTGCCGCCAGAGCACCCGCCGGTAGTTGCTGCCACCGCCCGCCCAGCTCGCGCCAAGCCGCAGCAGCACCAGCCGAGGGAGGCCGACGGCCTCATCTGTTTCTTCCACCGGAAGTTCGGCGCCAAGGCCCGGCGTTGCGAGCCGCCCTGCCAGTTCTCGGGAAACGGGCCGGCCGGCCGTCAGTAAACGCTTCGACGGCCGGCAGCAACAACCTCCTGCTCATCCCCGACGTAGCCACGGGCCGGCGCTTCTTGGTCGACACCGGCGCTGAGGTGAGCATTTTTCCTGTCTCGGGGGCAGACGCCCGCTCGCACACACCCGGCCCGCCGCTTTTCGCGGCCAACGGCAGCCCGATCCGCACGTTCGGCAGCCGGACACTGACGCTCGACCTCGGCGTCAAGGCCTGCACCTGGCCGTTCATCCTGGCCGAGGTGTCACGGCCGTTGATCGGCGCGGACTTCCTGCGGCACCACGGCCTACTGGTGGACATGCCGAACCGCCGTCTGCTCGACACTAGCTCGCTGTCCAGCGCCCACCTGCTGCTCGGGTCCGGCCCGGCACCTCAGCTCGCCGCCGCCATCGCTGGGGACCCGTACAGCCAGCTGCTCGCAGAATTCCCGTCGCTGACGGAGCCGAGTTTCCAGAAAGCCCGGCCGCTCCACGGGGTCCAACATCATGTTCCTACGACGGGCCCCCCTGTCCACGCCCGGACGCGCCGCCTGCCGCCTGACAAGCTGGCGGTGGCCAAGGAGGAATTCCGCAACCTGGAGCAGCTGGGCATCGTGCGGCGGTCCTGCAGCCCCTGGTCGTCGCCGCTGCACATGGTGCCAAAGGCCTCCGGGGGTTGGCGGCCCTGCGGCGATTTCCGGCGGCTCAACGACGCCACGGTGCCCGACCGCTACCCGGTGCCGCACATTCAGGACTTTTCTGCGCGGCTGTCCGGGTGCAACATTTTCTCCAAGATCGACCTGGTGCGGGGCTACCACCAGATCCCGGTTGCCGAGGCCGACATCGCCAAGACGGCCGTCATCACGCCATTCGGCCTGTTCGAGTTTCTCCGGATGCCATTTGGACTCAAAAACGCCGCCCAGGCCTTCCAACGGCTGATTGACACGGTCTGCCAGGGTTTGGACTTCGTGTTCGCCTATATCGACGACTTCCTAGTGGCGAGCAGCGGCCCTCAGCAGCATCTGGAGCACCTGCGCACGCTGTTCCAGCGCCTGGCAAACAACGGCCTCCTCATCAATCCAGCCAAGTGCCAGTTTGGCCGCAGCGAAATCGACTTTCTGGGCCACCGCATCAACAGCCGGGGCGCTGTGCCGCTGCCAGACAAGGTGGAAGCCATCGCCCGATTCGCTCCGCCCGCGACCGTCAAGGGCCTGCAAGAGTTCGCCGGCATGGTGAACTTCTATCACCGGTTCGTGCCGCGGGCCGCCCAGTTGCTGCGCCCCATCTATGGCGCCCTGGCCAGCAAGGACAAGATCGTTCAGTGGACACCGGAGCTGACGGACGCCTTCAACAGCACGAAGCAGGCCCTGGCTGACGCTGCCATGCTTGCGCACCCGGAGCCCGACGCCCCAACGGCGCTGACGGTCGACGCCTCGGACACCGCCATCGGGGCGGTTCTGGAGCAGCGTGTCGGCGAGACCTGGCGGCCACTCGCTTTCTTCAGCCGCCAACTGCGGCCGGCTGAACAAAAGTACAGCGCTTTCGACCGGGAGTTACTCGCTCTCTATCTGGCCACACGACATTTCCGCTACTTTTTGGAAGGCCGCATCTTCACCGCCTACACCGACCACAAACCCCTGGTCGCGGCCATGGCCAAGTTGTCGGATCCCTGGTCAGCGCGCCAGCAGCGGCACCTCGCATACGTGTCGGAGTTCACCACCGACATCCGGCACGTGGCGGGCAAGGACAATCCGGTGGCCGACGCCCTCTCCCGCTGCACCGTCGCCTCTGTGCAGCCGCTGCTCCCCGGCATCGACTACGCGGCCCTGGCGCGCGCGCAGCGAGCGGACGATCCCGCGCTCGCCGGCACCGGCCTGCGGCTCGAGCGCGTGACGTTGCGTCCCGGCCTGGAGGTCATCTGCGACACCGTGACCGGCCGCCCGCGCCCGCTGGTGCCCACCGACTTCCGCCGCGCCGTTTTCGACGCGGTCCACGGACTGGCGCACCCGTCCGTACGCAGTACGCGGCGCCTAGTGTCCGAGAAGTTCGTGTGGCCGGGAATCAACAGGGACGTCGGCCAATGGGCTCGCAGCTGCATCGCCTGCCAGACGGCCAAGGTGCAGCGCCACGTGACCGCCCCGCCCGCCAGCATTCCGGTGCCCAGCAGCCGTTTCGCGCACGTCCACGTCGACCTTGTCGGACCGCTGCCGCAGTCCCGCGGTTTCACGCACCTGCTGACCGTCGTCGACAGGTTCACCCGCTGGCCGGAGGCTTTCCCCTTGGCCGACACTTCCGCTGCCTCCTGCGCGTCCGCTTTCATCGCCGGTTGGATCGCCCGCTTCGGCGTGCCCAGTGACGTCACGTCCGACCGCGGCTCCCAGTTCACCTCCGGGCTATGGGCCAACGTGTCGCGGCTGCTGGGCATGCAGCTGCACCACACCACCGCTTTTCACCCACAGGCTAACGGCCTGGTGGAACGCTTCCACCGCCAGCTCAAGGCATCCCTGATGGCGCGCCTGACCGGACCGACTTGGACCGACGAGCTGCCCTGGGCGTTGCTGGGCATCCGCACGGCTCCCAAGGAGGACATCGGCGCCTCCTCGGCCGAGCTGGTCTACGGCGCCCCGCTGACGGTACCGGGAGAATGCCTGCAGGCCGCGCCACCCGAGGCCTCTTACGACCAGTTCCTGGCCCGGCTACGCAGCGCGGTGCAGTCATGGCCGCGTCGCTGCCTCCGTGCCTGCTGCCCTGGAGTCCTGCACGCACGTCTTCATCCGCCGCGACGGCCACCGGCCATCTCTGCAGCGGCCGTACTTCGGGCCCTTCAAGGTCCTTGGGCGCGGAGACAAGACCTTCCGCCTCGACCTGGGCACGCGGCAGGATCACGTGGCAGTGGACAGACTCAAGCCTGCGGCGCTCAATCCCGGCGAGGCGATTCCGGCTCCGGCTCTGCGGCCACGAGGCCGCCCCCGCCTGGACGGCCGGCCACAACTGCCACGTGGTGGAGACCCTCCGGTCGCAGCTGCGCACCCGCAAGCGCCACCGGGGCTCCCACCAACGCGCCTCCCACCGGTGCAAGCGACCCGGCCTCCAGCGTCTGGTCGCCGCCAGCTTCCGCCTCGCCGGTGCCGCCCGACGCGGTTTCGGTCCTAGGCCAGCGCTGGGGGGAGCCATGTGGCGGTCACGCCACACGCGCGTACGCGCTCCAGCAGCCACCCCAACCCCGGCCGGGGAGGCCGGCGCTAGGTGCACGGTCGCTGTGCGTTGATTGGCTGCCCAGTGTACACCGCTGGCCTATATAACTTTAGACTTTTGTCTCGCGCGCCTCCACCCTGCTACTTCCAAATAAACTTTACGTGGCTCAACTCGCCACAATATACATTTTACTATTTTATATGTATATGATAATATATATATCTCTACATATAAAAATCAAAACTGTCTATCTGTGTGTGTACAATTTTTATCGCTGACTCCCAAACCACTCAACCAAATTACACCAAATTTTGCACCCATCCTAAACTCACTATGGAGAATGTCTTAGGCTACCTTTACATTTCCTAAATTTGAGTCTTCCTACCTAAAAGTGCAAAAAACTGCTCAAAATGCACAATTTTTTCATTAAATCCTCCATAGTGCCACTCCACTTCTACCAATCCTGTTCAAATTCAACACAACCAATCTTCAACTATTTTGACACAATCGAGGCTCAAAGTCAATCCCAAATGGTGCTGTGCCCTTTTTCAAGTTAGTCTGCTTTTTGTCAGCAAGACAGCCACCCCAACCTCCACCTGCCTGCCATTGACTTGAAACTTGACACAATTCTTCTTTAACTTATTAACTCTCTAAATATAAAGTCTCAAACTCAAAATGAAAAATCCTCCTGTAACTCAGGAGGAACTCTGTAACTCTGTAACTCAATCAGAACAGAAACTGTAAGCATGTGAAGTTTGTCTGCTTTTTCTATTGTTTTGTGCCACTCACTCACTTTGTTTATGGCCTCCTCTGCTCCCCCATGGAGAGGCTACGTTTATCCATCCATAACTTTAGTGAGAAATTCTAACCACTGTCCTCTGTATAGGCAAACTCTGCAGCAGTTTAACAGTGGATGGCAAATCAGGTAATCCAGCATGGTTTGTAAAAGCGAAAGATTTATGAGAAGGCGATGCAATGCAATTCAACCCTACTAAATTAGTCACACCATGAAAATTTTAAGTTTCTCTTAAAGGTACTTTTAAATTTAAATGGCCTCCTAAGAAATGCGTATTTCCTTGGTTGTTAGACTGATGCAGACTGTAGTGAAGCTGAAGATACACAAATTCCTTTCAGGACTGCAAATTGGCAAGAAAGATGACATGATCAAAGCATGAGAACAACGATGAGAGTAACTCAAGTAAAATTGAGTTAAGAGGAGAGAGAAGAAAGTAGAGATGAGAGAGCAGAAAGCTGCAGATGAGAGGAGACAGGAGACAGGCGAGAGGAAAGAGATGAAAGGAGAGATGAGAGAGTAAAGGAAAGAGAGAAGAGATAAGATTGTAGAGATAAGAGAGGTGTAAGGAGAGATAAGAAATGAGAGATAAGAGATAAAGGAGGAGAGAGGAGAGTGGAGAGAGAAGAGAGGAGACAAGAGAGGGAGGTAGTATAGAAGAAGGAAGAGAAGAGAAGAGAAGAAAGGAGAAAGGAATGCGAGGAGTCAAAAAAGGGGAAAGAAAAGAGTACAGAGGAGAGAGGTGAGAGAACAAATAAGATGACACTAAAGATGACAAATAAAAGAGGGGGATGAGAGAGCAGAGACGAAAGTGAACAGATGAGAGATGGGAGAGGAGAGATGAGAGAGAGAGAGAGAGAGAGAGAGAGAGAGAGAGAGAGAGAGAGAGAGAGAGAGAGAGCAGAGAGAAATGAGAAGAGACAAGAGAGAAAAGATAAAGAAGAGAAAGGAGATGAGATAGCAAAGAGAGAGACGAGAGAAGAGGGGAGAGAGGAGAGAAGAGACGAGATAAGAGGAGAGAGAGAGTAAAGAGTGGAGAGGAGAGAGTAAAGGAGAGAGTTGAGAGAAGAGGGAAGTGTTGAGAGAGGGGAGAGTGAGGAATAAGAAGAGGGGAGAGAGAAGAGAGAGTAGAGAGCAGAGAGAAATGAGAAGAGATAAAAGAGGAGAAAGGAGAGACGAGAGAGAAGAGAGGATAGAGAAAAGAATACAGGGGAGAAGGAAGATACGAGAGGAGAGAGAAAAGAGAGAAAAGACGAGGGACGAGAGAGAAGAGAGGAAACAGAAGAGAAGATATAAGTTTCAAAGGATCCAAGGGACGTAGGGAAAGTCAAAGGCAGAGGCCAGAGTTTTCCAATACATGTTTTAGAGTCAGACAGACATTCTGCGCGGCACCCAGCCAACAATATCAAATGCTTGCCTCAAATCCTAATTTTACACGATTGTACTCCATTTTATGTTTACCTCTATCCTACTAACTATTAAAAAGTTTTTGTTTAAGTTAAAAACCAATTCCTTCTTCAGTTTTATAAATCATCTTATTCGAGTAAAATTGTCACAGACAAAGATGTTTGCAATGAATCTCTTTCCTTTTTTCTAAAATTAACAGAAAGACAACAAGATATAGTTTTCACAAAGATAACAGACATTCCCCCTAAATTGAAAACATCCCCAAGACAGCAAGCACCCTCAGATAGCAAGCATCCCCTAGATAGCAAGCATCTTCCAGATAGCAAGCATCCCCCAAATAGCAAAAATCTACCAGACAGCAAGTACCTAGTGCAATAATCATTTCCTCATCTAGTGCAAAATTCCTTTACTCATCAAGTGAAAAATCGATGTCTCAGTAGTGCATTAGTCCATTTCTAGGCTAGTAGCATAATCCGTAGCTTATCAAGTGCAGTAATCCTTGGTTTATCAAGTGCAGTAATCCTTGGTTTATCAAGTGCAGTAATCCTTGGTTTATCAAGTGCAGTAATCCTTGGTTTATCAAGTGCAGTAATCCTTGGTTTATCAAGTGCAGTAATCCTTCGTTTATCAAGTGCAGTAATCCTTGGCTTATCAAGTGCAGTAATCCTTGGTTTATCAAGTGCAGTAATCCTTGGTTTATCAAGCGCAGTAATCCTTGGTTTATCAAGTGCAGTAATCCTTGGTTTATCAAGTGCAGTAATCCTTGGTTTATCAAGTGCAGTAATCCTTGGTTTATCAAGTGCAGTAATCCTTGGTTTATCAAGTGCAGTAATCCTTGGTTTATCAAGTGCAGTAATCCTTGGTTTATCAAGTGCAGTAATCCTTGGTTTATCAAGTGCAGTAATCCTTGGCTTATCAAGTGCAGTAATCCTTAGCTTATCAAGTGCAGTAATTCTTGGTTTATCAAGTGCAATAATCCTTGGTTTATCAAGCGCAGTAATCCTTGGTTTATCAAGTGCAGTAATCCTTGGTTTATCAAGTGCAGTAATCCTTGGTTTATCAAGTGCAGTAATCCTTGGTTTATCAAGTGCAGTAATCCTTGGTTTATCAAGTGCAGTAATCCTTGGTTTATCAAGTGCAGTAATCCTTGGTTTATCAAGTGCAGTAATCCTTGGTTTATCAAGTGCAGTAATCCTTGGTTTATCAAGTGCAGTAATCCTTGGTTTATCAAGTGCAGTAATCCTTGGCTTATCAAGTGCAGTAATCCTTAGCTTATCAAGTGCAGTAATTCTTGGTTTATTAAGTGCAATAATCCTTGGTTTATCAAGCGCAGTAATCCTTGGTTTATCAAGTGCAGTAATCCTTGGTTTATCAAGTGCAATAATCCTTGGTTTATAGGTCAAGTTAAGTTTATGGCTTATATATTGTCTAACATATTTTGTTTTTACTTTATCTTTTATAAATATAGCAAATATGTTGTATAAGCATATTTTATTATTTTGAATGCATGCCCAAATTAAATCTAGACTTTCTAGTATTATGCAGACAATGTCAGCATTGAATGGTTTTGCTTTCAAGTCTTTCTCTGTGCTTTGTCATCGATACAAACTTTTACCTTGGTCCAATTTGAGCATCGCTCATCTTTGCCAGTCATTTAAAAGTAAGTAAAACCAATTTACTTATATAATTGACCTCTTTTGATGGAGTCCTGATACACCCTCTCTTTTCCTTTGATTGAGTCCTGCTACACCCCATTCCTTTGATGGAGTCCCACTACACCCTCCCCATTCCTTTGATGGAGCCCCACTACACCCTCTCTATTCTTTGATTGAGTCCTGCTACACCCCATTCCTTTGATGGAGTCCCACTACACCCTCCCCATTCCTTTGATGGAGCCCCACTACACCCTCTCTATTCTTTGATTGAGTCCTGCTACACCCCATTCCTTTGATGGAGCCCCACTACACCCTCTCTATTCTTTGATTGAGTCCTGCTACACCCCATTCCTTTGATGGAGTCCTGCTACACCCTCCCCATTCCTTTGATAGAGTCCTGCTACACCCTCCCCATTCCTTTGATGGAGCCCCACTACACCCTCCCCATTCCTTTGATGGAGATCCACTACACCCTCTCTATTCCTTTGATTGAGTCCTGCTACACCCCATTCCTTTGATGGAGTCCCACTACACCCTCCCCATTCCTTTGATGGAGTCCCACTACACCCTCCCCATTCCTTTGATGGAGTCCTGCTACACCCTCCCCATTCCTTTGATAGAGTCTGCTACACCCTCCCCATTCCTTTGATTGAGTCTTGCTACACCCTCCCCATTCCTTTGATGGAGCCCCACTACACCCTCTCTATTCCTTTGATTGAGTCCTGCTACACCCCATTCCTTTGATGGAGTCCTGCTACACCCTGCCCATTCCTTTGATGGAGTCCCACTACACCCTCCCCATTCCTTTGATTGAGTCTTGCTACACCCTCCCCATTCCTTTGATTGAGTCTTGCTACACCCTCCCCATTCCTTTGATGGAGTCCTGCTACCACCCTCCCCATTCCTTTGATGGAGTCCTACTACACCCTCCCCATTCCTTTGATGGAGTCCTACTAACTATTCCCTCCCCATTCCTTTGATGGAGTCCTACTATTCCCTCCCCATTCCTTTGATGGAGTCCTGCTATTCCCTCCCCATTCCTTTGATGGAGTCCTACTATTCCCTCCCCATTCCTTTGATGGAGTCCTACTACACCCTCCCCATTCCTTTGATGGAGTCCTACTAACTATTCCCTCCCCATTCCTTTGATGGAGTCCTAATATTCCCTCCCCATTCCTTTGATGGAGTCCTGCTATTCCCTCCCCATTCCTTTGATGGAGTCCTACTATTCCCTCCCCATTCCTTTGATGGAGTCCTACTAACTATTCCCTCCCCATTCCTTTGATGGAGTCCTGCTACACCCTCCCCACTCCTTTGATGGAGTCCTGCTACCACCCTCCCCATTCCTTTGATGGAGTCCTGCTACACCCTCCCCACTCCTTTGATGGAGTCCTGCTACCACCCTCCCCATTCCTTTGATGGAGTCCTGCTACACCCTCCCCATTCCTTTGATGGAGTTCCACTACACCTTCTCCATTCCTTTGATGGAGTCCCACTACACCCTCCCCATTCCTTTGATGGAGTCCCACTACACCCTCCCCATTCCTTTGATGGAGTCCTGCTACACCCTCCCCATTCCTTTGATGGAGTCCTACTACACCCTCTCCATTCCTTTCACTGGGTACCACTACCCTCTTCATTTATAAAAAAGCTATACTTCTCAAACCCTCCACTTGTATCCCCGGGCTCAGGTGCAAGCAACACCGGCACAGGCATTGCAATGAAACCAACGGAATGGCAGAAGCGAATCCTAGTTCTGGCTAAGAAATACCCCAATACGGAATCGGTGCCAGCTTCCATTGACTACGAGTCGGTGTACAAGCCGGCTTGGCTGCACGCTCGAAGGAAATTTAGAATCTATCTGTTCGTCCTAGTGGTAGGCATTGGTCACGTGATTGTGATTGCGCAATTTCTGCGGCATAGAGGCAACTATTGGAAAGAAGTGCAGGCCAGGAGCGAGCAGGACTTTTAAAATTTTTTGCAACCGATGAAAATTGCTTGTAAAGTATTGAATTTAACTGTAATAGTGTTAGAACTGGATAAATACATATATACTCACGTTTTGTTTTAATTGCAAGCGTCATTGTTTTGTTTTATTTTACGAGCTAATTCAATTCAGTTCGAATTATTAGCAGCGTTGTTTTCATTTTAACTGTTTCGCCTGCGTAACTGAATTTTGTGAATTACAATAGTCAATGGACTTTCGTGACATACAATAAATAGAAAATAAGTTCAAAGGCGCGCATTATCTTTAGTGCTTCTTATTATTACTCAGTTATTAACTAGGTTTCAGTGGATGTTTTATCATGTAAATCTTATCAGCGGCCAAATTTTTATGGTCCCACTGGGTGAGATTTTAAGAAATCGAATTGTCCTGACTAGCCTACTTATTTCGGCGATAGCGGTAGGGTGTAATGGATTTGTTTTTCAAAGTCTACCATAAATAAATCCGAATTCTTAGCGTTAGAATCCAATCGATTAATTCAACATGCCGTCGATTGTAAAAATTAGATAATCCTGATCCGCCAAAGCTGATTGTTTGTCACGGAATTGTGGATTTAGTTTAGAACGTCAAACCTTAGGAAAACCGCTCTCAAATGTGAGATCCTTGGTGTTAGATGTTTAAAGGCTACACAGGCCTCTGGTTTTGAGATTTCGGAACAACAATAGCAGTTCTATAGTTGGAAATTTATGCATCAAGCGCTTCACAAATGAACGAAATTTACACTATAAATTAAGCGAAATTCTGAAAGAAATCTATTTCTGAATTCTGAATCTGAAACTAAATTTATTTCTGGTAGGAGCTGTGAAGCATTGCAAAAAATTAAAAATCTTAGAAACATACCGTAAAACAGCGATAAACATTTAAACAAGAAAATGCTTCGATATTCGTCGCCAAAATCGGCGGCACTGTTGTTGAAGCGAGTCGCTGCGGCGCCTCTGCTGATGCACGGCGGTGTTGGCAGTGGCGCCAATCTGGCGCGCTGCTTGGCCAGCAGCGGCGGCGCCGGGGCCGGCGGTAACGGCGCCTACAAAGCCGTCGTATTCGACATGGGCGGCGTCCTCATCCCGGGACCGGCCGTGGTGTTCCGCGAATTCGAAAGCCGAAATCGATTGGCTGAGGGCGAGCTACTGCGGGTGAGGGCTAAGGGATTGATTGATTTATTGACTGATTGATTGGTTCTTTGGATGATTGAGTAATTGATTGACTGATTAATTGATTGGTTATTGATTGATTGGTGGTTGATTGCTTGATTGATTGATTGATTGACTGGTTGATTGAGTATTTTATTGACTGATTAATTGATTGGTGATTGATAAATTGGTGGTTGATTGCTTGATTGATTGACTGGTTGATTGCTTGCTTCCTTGATTGATTGATTGGTGATTGATTGCTTGATTGATTGGTGATTGATTGCTTGATTGATTGATTAATTGATTAGTTGACTTTTTGATTGACTAGTTGATTGGCTGGTTGCTTGCTTGCTTCCTTGATTGATTGATTGGTGATTGATTGCTTGATTGCTTGCTTGATTGATTGGTGATTGATTGACTGATTGATTGCTCGATTGATTGACTGATTGATTGATTGGTTCTTTGGTTGATTTGGTTGATTTAGTAGCTGACTCACTAATTGATTGATTGACTGGCTTGAGCCTACTCATCGCCAAGCGTGTAGCACTACCAGATTGATTGATTGACTGATTGAATGACTAATTGATTAATTAATTGACTGATTGATTGGTTATTTGATTGATTGCATGTCTGCAAAATCTATTACCCATCTACCTGTATATCTTTCATCTGACTTGTCATGTCATGAGCCTGACCTGTCCATGCTTGTCAAGTGATATCATGTCCAACCACCCACGCATGCCTTGTCCACCTAATGCAGGGGTCGGCAAACTTTTTTACCTCACAGGGCCAGATAAAGAATCCAGCTTATGGCTGCGGGCCAGGTGAGAGAAAATGGAGAGGGAAAAATGAGGGAGAGGAGAGAATAGGGGAGGAAAGGGAAGAGAAGAGACAAAAACCTTGAGCGGGCCGGATTGCTATTGTGAAGTTTCAAGGAACCCAATGAAAACCCTTAAATTTATATACTAGTCCATCTGCTAGTCCATCCACCCGGTTGCTTACCTGACCATCTGTTATCTACCTATCCATCTACCTGTCCACCAACCTGTCCACCCACCCGGCACTGGACCGCCAGACGATCCTCAGCGGCGGGGACAGCGGCGCCTGGCACAGATTGGAAACCGGCCAATTGCCACTAGAAGAATTTTCTGTCGCTTTCTCCCGGGAAATCGCCAACCGCGCCGGTCGGCCAATCGACGCCGCCGGCATGCTGGAGGCCATGGACCTGGCCGAGCCTCTGCCGGAGATGCTGGACGCTGTGCGGGCCTGCCGTAGCAGCGGCTTTCGAACCGCCCTGCTGACTAACAATTGGATGAATCGGGAGGGCGCGTCGTTGATGCCGCTGGATGCCAGGCTGTTCGATGTGGTGAGGAGGGGGGCATTAATTTGGGGCTAAATTGGAATCTCGGCTTGGCTCTGCTCGTGCAATTAACGCACTTAAGGGCTAAGCCCCAAGGCACAGTGAAGTGTACATATCTAACGATCAATAAATTTAGGGCCTCTGTACACTCCTGTGAGTGTGTGCCTGCTCAAGGGAGTCGGTGGAATGGGCAGTAATGCCTCTCGCCGGCTGTGTGACAATTCCGCTTAAAGTGATCCAGGGTAAACACAGCCCCTGACTGTAACTAGAAAATTGATTGGTTGATTAATGAACTATTTTTTAGTTAATTGGTTGATCAGTTTACATAATTGAATTTGTTGATTAACTGATATTTTAATTACAGATAAGATTGGTAGATTTAATTGCTTTATTAACAGTTTTCAATTGTTATATTTGGTTAAGTTAGTATGCGTCAGATGAAGACTGGCGTTAGTTGTCTAATAATAATAGAATCACAGTCAGGTAGCTTTATGAAATCCTTTGCTACTTTTCTGTGAGTTTTGCTACTCCTGCCAATAAGGTTTCAATCCCTTTTTCCTATTCTCCAAAGTTCATGTTGTACCTACGCGATGGAACTAGCTAGCTCAGTTCTGCATGACAATTAGGGTCAGCTATTATTAAGAAATTCGACTCCGTATGGCGTGACTTCCTAGCAGCGTTCAAGTATACGAACGCCAGGTGGAAATTTTTTTTATAATTATGGCCGAATTATAATTTCTAATTATAGCATTTCACCCCTGAAAAAAGCTTTGTTACGGAAATGAAATCTGAATAAAATCTACTGATTGAATGGGAAATCCTTCAAATGCAAAGAAATATGGACTGGTTAGGGAGATCAGGAAAAGAAGGAATACGTCACTGCCAAATCTTGCTTCAGTTTCATAGGGCATTTTGTTTGAAACTGATTTAAAAAGTAATTATGAAAATACTTGCAAAATTAAATGACGGTGAAAATTAAGTTCGTGATTTATAGTTTTGTAAATTAAGCTTTGTATCATTTCATGATTAGTGTAATTTGAAAATTGTGTAATTTAAGGTTTGTGTAATTTGGGGTTAGTGTAGTTTGTGGTTTGTGTAATTTGGGATTTTTGTGATTTAGCGTTTGTGTAACTTGAGATTTTTGTGATTTAGCGTTTGTGTAATTTGGGATTTATGCAATTTGGAATTTGTGTAATTTAAGGTTTGTGTAATTTGTGATTTTTGGGATTAGGCATTTGTGTTTTTGCGATTTGTGTAATTTGGGGTTTGTGTAATTTGGAATTTGTGCAGTTTGAGATTTGTGGAATTTGGAATTTTTGTAATTTGGGATTTGTGTAATTTTTTGTTTGTAATTTGGGCTTAGCGTAATTTGAAATTTTTCTGATTTGAATCTTGAAAATCACCTGCAAATTTAGCAGTACTACTTGACCTGATGAAGAGCAGGTACAGAGGACAGAGAGAAAAGTCGAAAGCGACCTTCCAATGACCTTCATTTATAGCGTCACGTGGTTTTAATCAGTGCTTTTTCTTGCTGACGTCCAGCTTCTGGCCTCCGTGATTAGTTATAGTTATTAATTATCCATAAATCGTCCTGCAATTTGTTCTCTTATCTCCGCTCGCGTTGGACCCTTATTATCTTTACCTTGGGCATCGACTTTGACTTCTGTAGGGCATAATTGCATGTTTTATTTAGCACTTCTCATTTAGCCCAGACTGAATTGCGTGTAACACAGAAATCCAGGTAGATAAATATTTCCATTCCTATCACAAGCACCTGCCTTACCCTCTTGTCGCCAGCACCCACCTTTCCCTCTTATCACTAGCACCCACCTTGCCCTCTTGTCACCAGCACCCGCCTTGGCCTCTTATCACTAGCACCCACCTTGCCCTCTTATCACCAGCACCCGCCTTGGCCTCTTATCACTAGCACCCACCTTGCCCTCTTATCACAAGCACTGCCTTGGCCTCTTGTCACCAGCACCCGCCTTGGCCTCTTATCACTAGCACCCACCTTGCCCTCTTATCACCAGCACCCGCCTTGGCCTCTTATCACTAGCACCCACCTTGCCCTCTTATCACAAGCACTGCCTTGGCCTCTTATCACTAGCACCCGCCTTGGCCTCTTATCACTAGCACCCACCTTGCCCTCTTATCACCAGCACCCGCCTTGGCCTCTTATCACTAGCACCCACCTTGCCCTCTTATCACCAGCACCCGCCTTGGCCTCTTATCACTAGCACCCACCTTGCCCTCTTATCACCAGCACCCGCCTTGGCCTCTTATCACCAGCACCCGCCTTGCCCTCTTGTCACCAGCACCCGCCTTGCCCTCTTATCACAAGCACCCGCCTGGCCGTCATCACCAGCTGTCCCCGTCTCCTAAAGCATGACTAACAGGGTAATTAAAATAATTTGGGCAACAATTTTGGTAGGCGGATATAATTGTACTAAATAGTCTGGCTCGGCTTTTGCGCCAATTAAACTGCCGGCTGGCACGCGCAGGCTATAAATAAAGTTGAATTGGCCGAGCCTATTGCGTAGTTTTTTGCGTGTCAGAGCTGCTAAAGATAAAGGCGACAATTAGTTAGGAAAAAATAGGCACCACTGTTGACGTACAGAATGGTAAAGAAAATCAGGGATAGAACAGTGAGATAGAAGACAGGCGGAGAGAGGGATGGACACAATCAGGGATAGAACAGTGAGATAGAAGACAGGCGGGGAGAGGGATAGACACAATCACGGATAGAACAGTGAGATAGAAGACAGGCGGAGAGAGGGATGGACACAATCAGGGATAGAACAGTGAGATAGAAGACAGGCGGGGAGAGGGATAGACACAATCACGGATAGAACAGTGAGATAGAAGAAAGGCGGAGAGAGGGATAGACACAATCAGGGATAGAACAGTGAGATAGAAGACCGGCGGGGAGTGAGAGGGATAGACACAATCAGGGATAGAACAGTGAGATAGAAGACGGGCGGAGAGAGGGATAGACACAATCAGGGATAGAACAGTGAGATAGAAGACAGGCGGAGAGAGGGATGGACACATTCACGGATAGAACAGTGAGATAGAAGACAGGCGGAGAGAGGGATAGACACATTCACGGATAGAACAGTGAGATAGAAGACAGGCGGAGAGAGGGATAGACACATTCACGGATAGAACAGTGAGATAGAAGACAGGCGGAGAGAGGGATGGACACAATCAGGGATAGAACAGTGAGATAGAAGACAGGCGGAGAGAGGGATAGACACATTCACGGATAGAACAGTGAGATAGAAGACAGGCGGAGAGAGGGATAGCCACATTCACGGATAGAACAGTGAGATAGAAGACCGGCGGGGAGTGAGAGGGATAGACACAATCAGGGATAGAACAGTGAGATAGAAGACCGGCGGAGAGAGGGATAGACACAATCAGGGATAGAACAGTGAGATAGAAGACAGGCGGGGAGAGGGATAGACACAATCACGGATAGAACAGTGAGATAGAAGACAGGCGGAGAGAGGGATGGACACAATCAGGGATAGAACAGTGAGATAGAAGACAGGCGGGGAGAGGGATAGACACAATCACGGATAGAACAGTGAGATAGAAGACAGGCGGAGAGAGGGATAGACACAATCAGGGATAGAACAGTGAGATAGAAGACCGGCGGGGAGTGAGAGGGATAGACACAATCAGGGATAGAACAGTGAGATAGAAGACGGGCGGAGAGAGGGATAGACACAATCAGGGATAGAACAGTGAGATAGAAGACAGGCGGAGAGAGGGATGGACACATTCACGGATAGAACAGTGAGATAGAAGACAGGCGGAGAGAGGGATAGACACATTCACGGATAGAACAGTGAGATAGAAGACAGGCGGAGAGAGGGATAGACACATTCACGGATAGAACAGTGAGATAGAAGACAGGCGGAGAGAGGGATGGACACAATCAGGGATAGAACAGTGAGATAGAAGACAGGCGGAGAGAGGGATAGACACATTCACGGATAGAACAGTGAGATAGAAGACAGGCGGAGAGAGGGATAGCCACATTCACGGATAGAACAGTGAGATAGAAGACCGGCGGGGAGTGAGAGGGATAGACACAATCAGGGATAGAACAGTGAGATAGAAGACCGGCGGAGAGAGGGATAGACACAATCAGGGATAGAACAGTGAGATAGAAGACCGGCGGGGAGTGAGAGGGATAGACACAATCAGGGATAGAACAGTGAGATAGAAGACAGGCGGAGAGAGGGATAGACACATTCACGGATAGAACAGTGAGATAGAAGACAGGCGGAGAGAGGGATAGCCACATTCACGGATAGAACAGTGAGATAGAAGACCGGCGGGAGTGAGAGGGATAGACACAATCAGGGATAGAACAGTGAGATAGAAGACCGGCGGAGAGAGGGATAGACACAATCAGGGATAGAACAGTGAGATAGAAGACCGGCGGGGAGTGAGAGGGATAGACACAATCAGGGATAGAACAGTGAGATAGAAGACAGGCGGAGAGAGGGATAGACACATTCACGGATAGAACAGTGAGATAGAAGACAGGCGGAGAGAGGGATGGACACAATCAGGGATAGAACAGTGAGATAGAAGACAGGCGGAGAGAGGGATGGACACAATCAGGGATAGAACAGTGAGATAGAAGACCGGCGGGGAGTGAGAGGGATAGACACAATCAGGGATAGAACAGTGAGATAGAAGACGGGCGGAGAGAGGGATAGACACAATCAGGGATAGAACAGTGAGATAGAAGACAGGCGGAGAGAGGGATAGACACAATCAGGGATAGAACAGTGAGATAGAAGACAGGCGGAGAGAGGGATAGACACATTCAGGGATAGAACAGTGAGATAGAAGACAGGCGGAGAGAGGGATAGACACAATCAGGGATAGAACAGTGAGATAGAAGACAGGCGGAGAGAGGGATAGACACATTCAGGGATAGAACAGTGAGATAGAAGACAGGCGGAGAGAGGGATAGACACATTCATGGATAGAACACTGAGATAGAAGACAGGCGGAGTGAGAAAAAGACACACCCAGATCGCCCTTGATCTCACACAGCAAGCAGAGACACTGATAGTCAAAGATACATTACGGATAGATAAATGATAGTGATAAAAAATTTCAACCTAAGCAGCCTCCGATTACTGACCGAGTGAGCAAGACCAGCTAATCCCATATATGAATAGCAACTCCCAGCTTAATGGCTTGTATGAGCGCGGGACTTAAATGGTGCAGTTTTCGTTCCCCAGTAATCCCCCCGCGCTCACTCAGTGTTCGTTCAGCTCCCAGTCTGTCTGTCTGTACCATTTTTTAACATTCTATCTCTCTTGAAAGCTATCGTAGATAGCTGGTATAATCATAGCCCGACTCTATTTGTGCCTGGAAAATTCCGGCAAATAGCCAATAGTGCATCCGATTCGCATTTGTTTGAATTGGACTATTGACATTCACTCGATCGCTCTGTCACTTCATTCACAAGTATGGTTGTACGTCGCTTTTGGTTGGAAATTTGAATCAGCTTCTGTATTTCAACCATGTCTCAAAGTCCCTTTAGCACTTTTCTCTCATCATTCTTGCACGTTTCTCTTTTCCCTCTTGCACGTTTCTCTTTTCCCTCTTGCACGTTTCTCTTTTCCCTCTTGCACGTTTCTCTTTTCCCTCTTGCACGTTTCTCTTTTCCCTCTTGCACGTTTCCCTTCTCCCCTCTTGCACGTTTATCTCATCCTTCTTGCACGTTTCTCTTTTCCCTCTGACACGTTCTCTTTTCCCTCTTGCACGTTTCTCTCATCCTTTTTGCACGTATCTCTTTTCCCCCCGTTTCTCTCATCCTTTTTGCACGTTTCTCTTTTCCCTCTTGCACGTTTCTCTTTTCCCTCTTGCACGTTTCTCTTTTCCCTCTTGCACGTTTCTCTTTTCCCTCTTGAACGTTTCTCTTTTCCCTCTTGCACGTTTCTCTTTTCCCTCTTGCACGTTTCTCTCATCCTTCTTGCACGTTTCTCTTTTCCCTCTTGCACGTTTCTCTTTTCCCTCTTGCACGTTTCTCTTTTCCCTCTTGCACGTTTCTCTTTTCCCTCTTGAACGTTTCTCTTTTCCCTCTTGCACGTTTCTCTTTTCCCTCTTGCACGTTTCTCTCATCCTTTTTGCACGTATCTCTTTTCCCTCCGTTTCTCTCATCCTTTTTGCACGTTTCTCTTTTCCCTCTTGCACGTTTCTCTTTTCCCTCTTGCACGTTTCTCTTTTCCCTCTTGCACGTTTCTCTTTTCCCTCTTGCACGTTTCTCTTTTCCCTCTTGAACGTTTCTCTTTTCCCTCTTGCACGTTTCTCTTTTCCCTCTTGCACGTTTCTCTCATCCTTCTTGCACGTTTCTCTTTTCCCTCTTGCACGTTTCTCTTTTCCCTCTTGCACGTTTCTCTTTTCCCTCTTGCACGTTTCTCTCATCCTTCTTGCACGTTTCTCTTTTCCCTCTGACACGTTCTCTTTTCCCTCTTGCACGTTTCTCTCATCCTTTTTGCACGTATCTCTTTTCCCTCCGTTTCTCTCATCCTTTTTGCACGTTTCTCTTTTCCCTCTTGCACGTTTCTCTTTTCCCTCTTGCACGTTTCTCTTTTCCCTCTTGCACGTTTCTCTTTTCCCTCTTGCACGTTCTCTTTTCCTTATTGCACGTTTCTCTTTTCCCTCTCACATGTTCTCTTTTCCCTCTCACATGTTCTCTTTTCCCTCTCACACGTTCTCTTTTCCCTCTCACACGTTCTCTTTTCCCTCTCACACGTTCTCTTTTCCTTATTGCACGTTTCTCTTTTCCCTCTCACACGTTCTCTTTTCCCTCTTGCACGTTTCTCTTTTCTCTCTTGCACGTTCTCTTTTCCCTCTCACACGTTCTCTTTTCCCTCTTGCACGTTCTCTTTTCCCTCTTGCACGTTTCTCTTTTCCCTCTCACGCGTTCTCTTTTCCCTCTTGCACGTTTCTCTTTTCCCTCTTGCACGTTTCTCTCATCCTTCTTGCACGTTTCTCTCATCCTTCTTGCACGTTTCTCTTTTCTCTCTTGCACGTTTCTCTCATCCTTCTTGCACGTTTCTCTTTTCTCTCTTGCACGTTTCTTTTTTACCCCTTGCAGACGATTCTCTCACCCCTCTGTCTTATTCCTCCAGCATGTTTCTCTCGGCTCTCTCTCTGTCTCATGTATCTCTTATCTTTCTTACAAATTTCCTCTAACGTCTTTATCAGTGAGTTATTTTAATATTTAATATTTTCACTTATTAACAGACATTGCTAAGTTTTGATTTCCAATCAGTAATTTAAGCAGTAATCCTGCCTTCGATTTTTCGCAGATTGTTGAATCCTGCAAAGTTGGCTGCCGAAAACCGGACGAGAGAATCTACAAAATCTTGCTAGAGCGGCTTGGCTTGCCAGCCAGCAGTGTGGTCTTCTTGGACGATATTGGCCAGAACTTGAAGGCCGCAAAAGCGCTGGGTATTAAAACTATTAAGGTGAGAATAAATTTCATTCTATAGCTTTGTGGGATGGGTTCTGTGGTGTGGGATTTGTTGAGTGGGTTTTGTGGTGTGGCTTTTTGGGGTAAGTATTGAGGAGGTGGGTATGGTGGTTTGTTTTTAATGTATACCAAGATTTAGAGGTCATAGAAGCTCTATCTCCTATAAAACAAATTGAGTATTTTATCAAAATTTCTGTCCTCAAACATAAAATTCAAGCCAATAACTTCTATTGCCCATTAAGTTTAAATAATAAATTCAGTTTGAATTTTTATTCAGGAGAATTCCGGCCCTCGTCTTAATATTTTCCAAATATATATTGGCCATTCCGACTATCAACTGCACATTGGAGGGCTTGAATTGCTTTTTATGAAGCTTTATAGTCTGTGTGTCGGTCTGTCTGTCTGTCTGTCTGTCTGTCTGTCTGCCTGTGTGTCTGTGTCTGTCTGTCTGTGTCTGTCTGTGTGTCTGACTGTGTGTCTGACTGACTGTGTGTCTGTCTGTCTGTCTGTCTGTCTGCCTGTGTGTCTGTGTCTGTCTGTCTGTCTGTGTGTCTGACTGTGTGTCTGACTGACTGTGTGTCTGTCTGTCTGTCTGTCTGTCTGTCTGCCTGTGTGTCTGTGTCTGTCTGTGTGTCTGACTGTGTGTCTGACTGACTGTGTGTGTCTGTCTGTCTGTCTGTCTGCCTGTGTGTCTGTGTCTGTCTGTGTCTGTCTGTGTGTCTGACTGTGTGTCTGACTGACTGTGTGTCTGTCTGTCTGTGTGTCTGTCTGTGTGTCTGACTGACTGTGTCTATCTGTCTGACTGTCTGTCTGTCTGTCTGTCTGTCTGCCTGTGTGTCTGTCTGTGTGTCTGACTGTGTGTCTGACTGACTGTGTGTCTGTCTGTCTGTCTGTCTGTCTGTCTGTCTGTCTGTCTGTCTGTCTGTCTGTCTGTCTGTCTGTCTGTCTATCTGCCTATCTGTCTGACTGTCTGTGTCTGTCTATCAGTCTGTCTGTCTGTCTGTCTGTCTGTCTGTCTGTCTGTCTGTCTGTCTATCTGCCTATCTGTCTGACTGTCTGTGTCTGTCTATCAGTCTGTCACATCTACTCTACTCCTGTCCCGCAGGTGACGAGCTCCCAGCAGGCCATTCGCGATCTGAAATCTGTAATCGGCGTTTCACTTCAACAGACGGCCGCATCCTCGCCGCAGGATCCGCACCCCCCGGGCACGGTTGAGGTGTCGGAGCGGCTGCGCCTGGATGCGGACCGACTCCGCTCCTACCTGGCCAAACTGTTCCCCAGCGAGTCCACTGCCGAGCTGACAGTCCGAGGCTTCAGCCACGGCCAGTCAAACCCCACCTACTACATTCGGCTGGGCCAGCGAGAACTCGTGCTGCGCAAGAAGCCGCCGGGCAAGCTGCTACCGTCGGCTCACGCAATCGAACGCGAGTTTAGGGTGATGTCGGCTCTGCGACAGCGGGGCGTCCCGCTGCCCGAGCTGTTCGATCTGTGCGAAGATTCCAGCGTGTTGGGCACGCCGTTCTACGTGATGGAATACCTGAGTGGCCAGGTGTTCACCGATGTGAGACTGCCGGACCTGAAGCCGGAGCAGAGGAGACAGGTTCGACTTTTGAAGGCCTATTTTATATCGTCATTGAGCGATTCTTAGAATTCTAAGAACGACACTTAAGAAATCTTAATCTTGATCGTAGATCAAAATCGTAGATTGACATACACATAAGTAATCTTCTAAGAAGCGACGTCGTTTCAAAAAATAATGCACCCCGTTTTCTTTGAGTTGACGTTTCAGTTTCATAGAGTCAACTGGATTTTCTGAGATCATATCTAAATTTCCTAGAATCGGTGTTGTTTTCTAAGAATGAACTTTATTTCTTTGAAATCGGCTTTATTCTCTCAAAATCGATCTTATTTTTAGAATCGGTCTTATTTTCTTAAAATCGATTTATTTACTAATTTTAGAATCGGTCGCTTTTTTAGAATCAGTCCTTTTTAGAATCGATCTTACTTTCTTAGAATCAATCTTACCTTCTTAGAATCGATATTACTTTCCTAGGAGTCGGACTTTTCTTTTAAAACGGATGCTTTTTTCTTAGAATCGCTATCGTTGAATTGTATTTGAATCGCCCCCTATATTCCAAGAAATCACCCATCCGCAGGTGTACTCTGAAATGATCCGGGTCCTGGCTCTAATCCACAGCGTAGATCCAGATTCGGCTAATCTGTCGGACTACGGCAAGCGCGAGCGCTATCTGGCGCGCAATATCGAGCGGTGGCGCGGCCAATACGAGGCCAGCGTCGGTGGCGACGCCCAGCCGATACCGGAGATGACGGATCTGCACAAATGGTTGATGGCGCATCTGCCCGAAGGCCCCGAGCCCAGTGGAGTTGTGCACGGGGATTTCCGATTAGATAATTTGGTATTCGATCGGGATAAGCTGCAGGTGGGCCTTTTTGTGATTTGAATATTATTTTCTTGTTTGTTGAGTCGACCCCGCAGCCAGCGGGGAGGCAGGGCAGTCACGCGCTCGCTCACCTGTTTCCTAGAATAATGCTGTTTCCTAGAAGAATGGCTGTTTCCTAGAATAATGCTGTTTCCTAGAAGAATGGCTGTTTCCTGGAATAATGCTGTTTCCTAGAATGGCTGTTTCCTAAAAACTAGTTTTCCTAGAAGCAAATTTTATTTTGCTTTTGCTTTATATTCGTCCATTTCTCTAACCTTCAAATGCCTTTCATTAATCCCTCTATAATGTCGTTCGGCGCTCGCAAATCAAAGTCACGTGATGCAGAATTGCGTATCGTCATTAATGTTGGATGCGCCATATGCTTCTACGCAAATTTCTTGTCTAACAAAATTCGCTTATTTAGCGAATGATCGATGACTATGCTGTAGGGACAGATTTCGCGCTTTGAGTCACCTGTTTGGTGGAAATATTTTTAACCTTTTTGTGCAAAGCAACCATTTGCCAACACCTGTTTTTTCTTAGCAGTCTCCCAATTATTCTATTTCGATGTCTAAATCTGGCACAACGGCCTTGGTTTAATTCTGTTTTCTGCTTTGGTTTTCTGCCGACCTTTCCGTTCGGATTGCGCCCCTCTCTGCATTTTCTCTCCGCCCCTCTCTCTCCGCCCCTCTCTACCCTTTCTCTCCGCCCCTCTCTACCCTTTCTCTCCGTCCCTCTCTCCGCCCCTCTCTACCCTTTCTCTCCGTCCCTTTCTCTCCGCCCCTTTCTCTCCGCCCCTCCCTCTTCGCCCCTCTCTCTCCGTCCCTCTCTCTCCGCCCCTCTCTCTCCGCCCCTCTCTCTCCGCCCCTCTCTCTCCGCCCCTCTCTCTCCGTCCCTTTCTCTCCGCCCCTTTCTCTCCGCCCCTTTCTCTCCGCCCCTCCCTCTTCGCCCCCCTCTCTCTCCGTCCCTCTCTCTCCGCCCCTCTCTCTCCGCCCCTCTCTCTCCGTCCCTTTCTCTCCGCCCTTTTCTCTCCGCCCCTTTCTCTCCGCCCCTCCCTCTTCGCCCCCCTCTCTCTCCGTCCCTCTCTCTCCGCCCCTCTCTCTCCGCCCCTCTCTCTCCGCCCCTCTACCCTTTCTCCCCGTCCCTCTCTACCCTTTCTCTCCGCCCCTCTCTCTCCGCCCCTCTCTACCCTTTCTCTCCGCCCCTCTCTACCCCTTCTCTCCGCCCTTTCTCTTCGCCCCTCTCTTTGCCCCTCTCTCTGCCTCTGCCTTTTCTTTACGCCTCTCCATCCCGCTCCCTCTCTCCGCCCCTCTCTCCGCTTCTATCCGTCCAATTCTCCCCTCCCTCTCCACCCCTCTCTCTCCGCCCCCCCTTTTTCTTGCATCGAAGCCCTAATTTTCGACTCACGCCAATTGATTTTAATCCCACAAAATTCTCAGTGATTTTTATTTATCATCAGCAAAATCAAATTTGGCTGCTGGGGCTTAGAAATATTCAATAAACAAGGGCTTAAATGCGGTACAGGGGTATATTTAGATATGAGCTGCCATTCCTTGTCATAGGTATGCAGTGGTTGAAGGCAGCATCCTATTCTCCATCATACCTATTCTCACGACTGAGCTAGATTGCTTGCTCTCGTTGCTGGCTTGAAGCAGTTTTTTGTGAAAAAATTAATCAACTGAATCGTTGTTGCTTTTTAACCTTGAGCTGCATTTGTCGAATGGCAACTAACAATCTTTTATATTCTTTAGTGCTTGCTTTGCGACATTGCTTCGAGTGCAATGCTAACTCATCTACCAATTCCATTTGTGTTTGTGAGCAATGAGTGCTGTTGCACCTGTGTAATGCAGATTTTTCCTAATCTCCCATTATTGTCTGAATTTAATGCGTGTGTGTGTGTTTTTTATAATAAACTAAACTCAATTTTTTGTGAGACATTTTTAGTGTGACCTACTATGGGGTGTTTTTGAGCAAAATAACAATTAAGCTAATTGACTCGCAGTCTAGTGCCGCTCGGGGCACCCAATAAGCAAGGAGCAAAAATTATTCATGCAAATCCATTATGTTGTACTTTTGGTTGTCTCGGGGTTGTCTCGCTGTCCCGCTCAGTGATTTTGGGCTCTCCGTCTTCTCACTCGAAAGCCTTCTTAACTCTCTCAGTAGCGTAGGTAGTGCTGCCACCAGTTCCTTCAGGTCTCGGCCTTCGGTGAGGTGAGCTTCCCGTCGGAACGAAATAAACAAGTCAACGAACTCAGCACAGCGTGCAGATTTGCAGATTAATGAACAAGGCGTCCTGGTCAGCAGATCCCCGCCGGGCTCAGGGGTGGCTGGGAAGGCAGTGTTAGCCTCCCTTAGGCTTGGGCGTCTAAGTTTTAGTCAGGCCAATTGGTGATAGCTTAAATGGGCAACTGAACGAAGTCCGGAAAACTAGACAAGAAGAAGATTCCGAAGACGAATAGTCAGAATCTCAGGAACTCGGCTACAAATACTGATAACTGAAAACTCCTTGACGGAAACAAGGGGGAGAGGGGTCCTATTTATAGCGTGGGATTCACCTCTGTCCCATTGCACAAGATCTTGTGACTGGTTCTATTTTTAGAACTGACGTCACTCATGGCCTCCGGGCACAGTCCCAATGCGCTCAAGACCTCGTGACTCGTTCTATTTTTAGAACTGACGTCACTTGGGGTCTCCGGGCAGAAGTACACGCGGCTGTGACTCAGTTGCTATTTTTAGCAACATGAATCACTCCTCTCCTTAGAGAAGGGAGGGGACCGAAAGCACGTGACTCACTCAGTAAACAGGACCAGCGATTGCAGTGTTTACAGCACTTTAGGACTCCAAGAACGAGAGACCTGTCATGTGACTGGCTCACATGACAGGGGAAAACGAGACTGACGAAACAGCGACAGCTTACAGGAGAGAAGCTGAGGGCTGAGAAACGAAGGGGCAAAACGGGCAAAACGAGGGAAGGGAGCAGCAACAGACAGACAAAAGGAGGGAGGCGGGAAGCTGACCAGCGGCAGACAGCAACCCAGGGCGAGGGCGAAGGCAAGGGCGACTGCTGACAAAGTGCGACGCCTAACACCAACTAGCGGATCACTACAATTAAAAAAACAAATTTTCTTAAGAACCAATTCGTCTTCAGTTTTACAAATCCCTTATTCGTGTAAAATTGGCACGGAAAAAGATGTTTGCTAAGAATCTCTTTTCTAAAAGTAACCAACGGATAACAAAATAAAGCCTTCACAAAGATAACCGGCATCCCCCCTAAATAGAAGGCACTCTGGAACAGTAGCACTCTGGAACAGTAGCACTCTGGAACAGTAGCACTCTGGAACAGTAGCACTCTGGAACAGTAGCACTCTGGAACAGGAGCACTCTGGAACAGTAGCACTCTGGAACAGTAGCACTCTGGAACAGGAGCACTCTGGAACAGGAGCACTCTGGAACCGTAGCACTCTAGAACAGTGGCACTCTGGAACAGTAGCAATCTGGAACAAAAAACAACTCCAGGTGATCGGCATCCTAGACTGGGAGTTGTCCACTCTCGGCCACCCGCGAACGGACCTGGCCACGTGCCTTCTCGCTCACCGTCTCGACCCGGAATGGAGCGATAAATTCTTGGTGCCGTCACTGCAGCCTCTGCCAGACGGGGTGCCCACTGAGGCGGAGCTCATTGAAGACTACTGCAAGCGTTTGGGCCTGAGCGGCGGGGTGCCCGACATTGACTTCTATCACGCCTTCGTGATGTTCCGCTTTGCCGCTATTTTGCAGGGCGTTTACAAGTGAGTTGCTAGGGGATATGCAGAACCCTCCCGGATCCTCAGTTGCTAGGGGATATGCAGACCCTCCCGGATCCTCAGTTGCTAGGGGGATATGCAGACCCTCCCGGATCCTCAGTTGCTAGGGGGATTTGCAGACCCTCCCGGATCCTCAGTTGCTAGGGGGTTGTGCAGACCCTCTCGGATCCTCAGTTGCTAGGGGAATTGGCAGACCCTCCCGGATCCTCAGTTGCTAGGGGGTTGTGCAGACCCTCTCGGATCCTCAGTTGCTAGGGGAATTGGCAGACCCTCTCGGATCCTCAGTTGCTAGGGGAATTGGCAGACCCTCTCGGATCCTTAGTTGCTAGGGGGATTGGCAGACCCTCTTGGATCCTCAGTTGCTAGGGGGATTGGCAGACCTCCTTAATTTCGCCTAACCACATGCCCCCCTCAACAGGCGCGCCCTCGACGGCCAGAGCAGCTCGGCGAAGGCCAAGATTGTGGGCTCATTCGCTCGCGATGTGGCTCGCCTCGGCTGGACGGTGGCCCAGCGCTCCGGCCTGCCCAGCCAGCCCAGTCACAGTTTCTCATCGTCGGCCTCGGCGACATCCGGCATGCCTGTCAGCCTGTCGGATCTCCGACCCGAAGTTCGTCAACTGCACGCTAAAATTCGGGCATTTGTTCGCGACAGGATTTTGCCACTAGAATCCGAGCTGAACTCGCACTACGAGTCCCAGTCCAAGTGGACGGTGCACCCCAGTATTGAGCGGCTGAAATCTGAGGCTAAAAATCAGGGCCTCTGGAATCTGTTCCTGCCTGTAGAGTCGGATCCGAACCGGCTGTACTCGCCCGGCCTCACTAACTTGGAGTACGCCTTCCTGTGCGAAGAGATGGGCTGGTCCGTATATGCCTCTGAGGTGTTCAACTGTTCCGCTCCGGACACTGGGAATATGGAGGTTTGTCGCTTCTGTAACACCTGCTGCAGTATGTATTCACAATCTAACACCCATCCAGTTACCCGAAATCCCCAATCTTACGAGCTAACATCCCAGTTACCCGAAATCCCCTATCTAACATCTATCAGTTTACCCGAAATCCCCAATATAACACCCTGTCAGTTACCCGAAATCCCCAATCTAACATCCCATCAGTTTACCCGAAATCCCCAATATAACACCCTATCAGTTTACCCGAAATCCCCAATATAACACCCTATCAGTTTACCCGAAATCCCCAATCTAACATCCCATCAGTTTACCCGAAATCCCCAATCTAACATCCCAGTTACCCGAAATCCCCAACCCAACACCCCAGTTTACCCGAAATCCCCAATCCAACACCCCAGTTACCCGAAATCCCCAACCCAACACCCCAGTTTACCCGAAATCCCCAATCCAACACCCCAGTGACCCGAAATCCCCAATCCAACACCCCAGTTACCCGAAATCCCCAATCCAACACCCCAGTTACCCGAAATCCCCAATCCAACACCCCAGTTACCCGAAATCCCCAATCCAACACCCCAGTTACCCGAAATCCCCAATCCAACACCCCAGTTACCCGAAATCCCCAATCCAACACCCCAGTTACCCGAAATCCCCAATCCAACACCCCAGTTACCCGAAATCCCCAACCCAACACCCCAGTTACCAGAAATCCCCAATCCAACACCCCAGTTACCAGAAATCCCCAATCCAACACCCCAGTTACCCGAAATCCCCAATCCAACACCCCAGTTACCCGAAATCCCCAATCCAACACCCCAACCAGGTGCTGGTCCGCTACGGCACAGAGGAGCAGAAGCGCCGCTGGCTCGATCCCCTCCTAGCAGGCAGCATTCGCTCCTGCTTCGCCATGACGGAACCGGCCGTCGCCTCTTCGGACGCCACCAACATCGAAGCTTCGATCTGCCGCTCGCCAGACGGCTCTCACTATGTAGTGAACGGCCACAAATGGTGGATCTCCGGAGCCCTGCATCCCAATTGCAAAGTGGCCATATTTATGGGCAAAACTGATACTTCAGCAGCCGCTCACAAACAGCAGACGATGCTGCTTGTGCCGATGGACTCGCCCGGGGTCACCGTGGTTCGTCCTCTGCACGTGTTCGGCTTTGTTGACGCTCCAGGTGAGTTCAGTTTAAAGTAATTTTTATTAATGTTCAGTTTGCTAGCTGTCAGCTCTCTACAGTAGCTCACAGCTGTACACATTGATACCATGGCAGTGTGAGCTCGGGGTCCACGTTTGACTGACACTATTTGACTGACACTTTTTGACTGACATGACTTTGACTGACACTTTTTGACTGACATTACTTTGACTGACACTTTTTGACTGACACTATTTGACTGACACTAATTTGACTGACACTTTTTGACTGACACTTTTTGACTGACACTACTTGACTGACACTTTTTGACTGACACTTTTTGACTGACACTTTTTGACTGACACTTTTTGACTGACACTATTTGACTGACACTTTTTGACTGACACTTTTTGACTGACACTATTTGACTGATACTACTTTGACTGACACTACTTTGACTGACACTACTTTGACTGACACTACCTTGACTGACACTACTTTGACTAATGCTTTTTGACTGACACTTTTTGACTGACACTTTTTGACTGACATTACTTTGACTGAACTTTTTTGACTGACACTATTTGACTGACACTATTTGACTGACACTTTTTGACTGACACTTTTTGACTGACACTACTTTGACTGACACTTTTTGATTGACATTTTTTGACTGACACTTTTTGACTGACATTTTTTGACTGACACTACTTTGACTAACGCTAATTGATTCTCTTTCTCTAAATCTATAGTGAATAAACAATTTCTAAAAACCGATCAAACCCTATGGTAAACAATGAAGTTAAATATGCAATAATATGTTAGTCATTTTTTCTTCAGTTGATTAAATTGCAGAATTTTATTGGGTTTCGTTGTAAGTTTAAGGTTTTTACCATAATACGCTCATATTTGTTTTTGACCTTGCTCTGTCCTTGAAACAATTAGGCATCATAAAGTGGTAATTAATCGTTTGCGTGGTTACTGCGTATTTAAAATGTTACACAACCACCCCGACCCGCCTCCATTCCCTTTCTGTTTCCCCCGCAAGCTAATTAGTCATCATGTGAGTTAATGTGAGTTTGCTCATTAATTAGCCGGCTAGAAAGGTTAAAAGTACAGACAAATATTGGACGAACTTTTGTGCATATATATTTTGTTACATAGATTTTCTAAAAGTACAAGTTACAACAATTTTTGCGGGAAATGTAACAAGTTTTTTCAATATAGTTGATTGACTAGAGAGAGAAGGCAGTTGTCTTCTGTGTATTGTATTCTGTTCTGTAGGCTGAACTTTTTACTTTGCTCATTCGTATTAAAAACAAGTTTTCATACTTCTCAGTTGATTGAGTTTTGAGTTGGTGAAGTTTTAAGATGATGGAATTCTGAAATGATAAAGTTTTGAGCTAATGCAATCTTAAGCTGATGTAGTTTTGAGCTAATGGAATCTTAAGCCGGTGTAGTTTTGAGAAGATGTAGTTTTGAGCTAATGGAATCTTAAGCTGGTGTAGTTTTAAGCAGATGTAGTTTTGAGCTAATGGAATCTTAAGCTGGTGTAGTTTTGAGCAGATGTAGTTTTGAGCTAATGGAATCTTAAGCTGGTGTAGTTTTAAGCAGATGTAGTTTTGAGCTAATGGAATCTTAAGCTGGTGTAGTTTTAAGCAGATGTAGTTTTGAGCTAATGGAATCTTAAGCTGGTGTAGTTTTAAGCAGATGTAGTTTTGAGCTAATGGAATCTTAAGCTGGTGTAGTTTTGAGCAGATGTAGTTTTGAGCTAATGGAATCTTAAGCTGGTGTAGTTTTAAGCAGATGTAGTTTTGAGCTAATGGAATCTTAAGCTGGTGTAGTTTTAAGCAGATGTAGTTTTGAGCTAATGGAATCTTAAGCTGGTGTAGTTTTAAGCAGATGTAGTTTTGAGCTAATGGAATGTTAAGCTGGTGTAGTTTTGAGCAGATGTAGTTTTGAGCTAATGGAATCTTAAGCTGGTGTAGTTTTAAGCAGATGTAGTTTTGAGCTAATGGAATCTTAAGCTGGTGTAGTTTTAAGCAGATGTAGTTTTGAGCTAATGGAATCTTAAGCTGGTGTAGTTTTGAGCAGATGTAGTTTTGAGCTAATGGAATCTTAAGCTGGTGTAGTTTTAAGCAGATGTAGTTTTGAGCTAATGGAATCTTAAGCTGGTGTAGTTTTAAGCAGATGTAGTTTTGAGCTAATGGAATCTTAAGCTGGTGTAGTTTTAAGCAGATGTAGTTTTGAGCTAATGGAATCTTAAGCTGGTGTAGTTTTGAGCAGATGTAGTTTTGAGCTAATGGAATCTTAAGCTGGTGTAGTTTTAAGCAGATGTAGTTTTGAGCTAATGGAATCTTAAGCTGGTGTAGTTTTAAGCAGATGTAGTTTTGAGCTAATGGAATCTTAAGCTGGTGTAGTTTTAAGCAGATGTAGTTTTGAGCTAATGGAATCTTAAGCTGGTGTAGTTTTAAGCAGATGTAGTTTTGAGCTAATGGAATCTTAAGCTGGTGTAGTTTTGAGCAGATGTAGTTTTGAGCTAATGGAATCTTAAGCTGGTGTAGTTTTAAGCAGATGTAGTTTTGAGCTAATGGAATCTTAAGCTGGTGTAGTTTTAAGCAGATGTAGTTTTGAGCTAATGGAATCTTAAGCTGGTGTAGTTTTAAGCAGATGTAGTTTTGAGCTAATGGAATCTTAAGCTGGTGTAGTTTTAAGCAGATGTAGTTTTGAGCTAATGGAATCTTAAGCTGGTGTAGTTTTGAGCAGATGTAGTTTTGAGCTAATGGAATCTTAAGCTGGTGTAGTTTTGAGCAGATGTAGTTTTGAGCTAATGGAATCTTAAGCTGGTGTAGTTTTAAGCAGATGTAGTTTTGAGCTAATGGAATCTTAAGCTGGTGTAGTTTTAAGCAGATGTAGTTTTGAGCTAATGGAATCTTAAGCTGGTGTAGTTTTGAGCAGATGTAGTTTTGAGCTAATGGAATCTTAAGCTGGTGTAGTTTTAAGCAGATGTAGTTTTGAGCTAATGGATTCTTAAGCTGGTGTAGTTTTAAGCAGATGTAGTTTTGATCTAATGGAATCTTAAGCTGGTGTAGTTTTAAGCAGATGTAGTTTTGAGCTAATGGAATCTTAAGCTGGTGTAGTTTTGAGCAGATGTAGTTTTGAGCTAATGGAATCTTAAGCTGGTGTAGTTTTAAGCAGATGTAGTTTTGAGCTAATGGAATCTTAAGCTGGTGTAGTTTTGAGCAGATGTAGTTTTGAGCTAATGGAATCTTAAGCTGATGGAGTCTTGAGCAGATGTAGTTTTGAACTGATGGAGTCTTGAGCTGATGGAGTCTTGAGCAGATGTAGTTTTGAACTGATGGAGTCTTGAGCTGATGGAGTCTTGAGCTGATGTAGTTTTGAACTGATGGAGTCTTGAGCTGATGGAGTCTTGAGCTGATGTAGTTTTGAGCAGGTGTAGTTTTTAGCAGATGTAGTTTTTAGCAGATGTAGTTTTTAGCAGATGTAGTTTTGAGCTGATGGAGTTTTGAGCTGATGGAGTTTTGAGCTGATGTAGTTTTGAACTGATGGAGTCTTGAGCTGATGGAGTCTTTTTGCAGATGTAGTTTTGAACTGATGGAGTCTTGAGCTGATGGAGTCTTGAGCAGATGTAGTTTTGAACTGATGGAGTCTTGAGCTGATGGAGTCTTGAGCTGATGTAGTTTTGAACTGATGGAGTCTTGAGCTGATGGAGTCTTGAGCTGATGTAGTTTTGAGCAGGTGTAGTTTTTAGCAGATGTAGTTTTTAGCAGATGTAGTTTTGAGCTGATGGAGTCTTGAGCTGATGTAGTTTAGAGCTGATGTAGTTTTGAGCAGGTGTAGTTTTTAGCAGATGTAGTTTTTAGCAGATGTAGTTTTTAGCAGATGTAGTTTTTAGCAGATGTAGTTTTGAGCTGATGGAGTTTTGAGCTGATGGAGTTTTGAGCTGATGTAGTTTTGAGCTGATGGAGTTTTGAGGTGATTGAGTTTTAAGCTGATGGAACTATTGGAACTGAAAATTTAACTCAGCTACACTACTCGTAATTGCGCACCCAGATCATTGCTATAAATATACTTTATGATGATTTTTTAGCCTAAATTAGGCTTTTCAGCTACTTCGCCTCTTGGCTTTATAATAAATTAAGGTAGAAAACTTCAGCAGTAAAAGCTGAAGCATAGTTAATTGAGAAAATTAGAAGTGGGAGGAGAATAATTACTCGTACCCTCGAAAAAATGTAAGACTGACAGACATGGTAGATAGTCAAGGATGTCTAGAAATGGACATTTTGATGTTCTGATGCACCTGACTAAATTATTGCCATTTTTTCAAATCCTTCTTGAAAATTTTCGGGCTGATTGATGATAATTAAACTGGATTTGTGTGCTTGAGATGGCGCCACAATCAATGCTTGAGATGGCGCCACAATCAATGCTTGAGATGGTGCCACAATCAATGCTTGAGATGGCGCCACAATCAATGCTTGAGATGGCGCCACAATCAATGCTTGAGATGGCGTCACAATCAATGCTTGAGATGGCGCCACAATCAATGCTTGAGATGGCGCCAAATTAAACAACCTTGTCTTCTCAGCAGAGTCCATTCGACAAATCCATGGGAGGTTGTAGCCTAGAGGTTAGAGCGTCGGACTCACGACTTAAAGGTCGGGGGTTCGATTCCCGATCCCACTCGGAACAATTTATGCCCTTGAGCAAGACACAACTCTGTATTGCTTCAGTTCACTTTGCTGTAAAATGGGTACCAGAATTAGCTGGGGTGATTGAGGCTGTGTGGCGACCTCCCAGTCCTTGGACTGAACAGCCGTACGCAGCCTTCAGATGCGCCGCGCAATAGCTGCGGCTGAGCTGTCGGTTGCACCTCTGGTCCAATTGGGCCAGGTGTAATCAATTATTTTTAATATTATTACAAATCAATGAATTGAACAGAGTTTATCATTGCTTAATATAGAATCCTCTGTTTTGACTTGAGTATATTTTTCAGGTAAAAAAATTGCCTAAAAGTAAAACAGCCAGTGCGGTGATGTCAAGTCGGATTTTTCAGTTTCCGTTTAAATATCTTAGGCATATGAATGCATCTAGGCTGGTATACATAAACTTGAACAAATACTATGCATTGCTTACTATATATGCTCATAGTAATTTTTTGCAGTGTATGCTTTGAAAAATGAAGCACATGTTTTCCAGTTGCCGTATTTACACCAAGCGACCATATAAACTTTGACAGGGGACTCTGAACTGAATCAAAAAAATTACAGAACTTTTTTATTAGTGAGTCATTATCGCTATAAATTGTAATCAATTGAAACAAGATTGGAATTATTTTGAATGACACAAACGGACTGATTAGTTAACAGTGTTTTAACAATCGGGCTCGCAGTTGCACAAATTATTTAGCTAATAGTTAATTGCCACAGTTAGTTTTTTAAATAGCAAATTTGGCTTTTGACTGCATGGTTACTGTTTTTATGACTATTATTATCGTTAAAAACCGTGTTGGAACTTCTATCTATTAGTAACCATGCAAGGTTAGCAGAGATTTAACTGGCAACAGGTATAAAATTTACAATAATAATATTTAAGAAGGTTAATTACTTGTGTAACGATGTGTAAAACTGCACAGAATTTCTATACATACAGGTAAACAGAAGGAAAGCTGAAGAGTGCACAAGGACTAAACAGACACACGAAGACACAGTTAGTTTATAGAGTTGGACAGCAGCAAATAGAAAAATCATATCGGTTAAATATTATAATTATGATTACTATTTGTTGTTTAGCTAGTAGGAGGGAAAAAGCATCGGTTCACAGAAAGCGAAGAATGAAATCTTGGACACAAGGACTCAAACTTTTTGTATAAGAGTTACGAATTCCGTACTGAAAATTACATAGTTCTAAACAACGCTGACCTCGCCTTCATGACTGGTGGAGCCGGCAGACTCGCCATCGCTGCTCGAAGCTTCCGCAGCGTCCTCGGTTGAGAATGGATTCTCTCGTTTGGCCAGTTTGAGCAGCACCCGAGGCGGGTGCAGCAGGTGCAGAGAGTCCATGTCCACGTAGGATAGGAAGGCGACCACCTCCGCCGGGAAGGTCTGCGCCAGTCTGCGCAGCTTTGCTCCAAAATCCACGCCGCCGATGTTACGTCGAACGGCGTTGCGCGCCTGCAGTCTCAGCGACATTGGTCGCTTGTTGAAATCCGAGCAGGCCCGTTGCAACGTCTCCAGATTGTCTTTGAACTCTTGGCGTCGCTGGGAGTAGCGCTTAGCGTACAGCTTCCTGAGGGAGAGGTTCTCCAGGCTCTCGCTGATCTCTTCGCTTGTTGGATGCGAGCTGCTCAACGATAAGAAGTTGATAAGTAGCAGGGCGGCCTCCTGGATGATTGGCGGTAGCTGGATGTTCGACCCGTACTGGTCAAGTCTGGGGTGGCACAGCAGACAGATCAGGATGCCGAACCAGTTGTGCGACGAGGACAGAAACTCGAGGCATTCGAACTCGGAAAAGCCGGCTTTGATTAAACTTCTGACTGTGAAGATCTCGGCGCACGAGTCGTTCTGTTCGGGAATGTCCGGCACCGTGTTGTTCTCGTTGGTGTACTTGGTGAGGTACCAGTTTAGCGAATAGCCTAGCGAATTGAACAATATGATAGAATCGATTCTGTGCACGTCGATGCCTCTCAGTAGCAGCTGGGGCAACTGCTGAAAGAAATAATAAAACGTTGACGGCGACGAGTAGCCTACAGCCGACGAGCTCATTCTTTGCATCTCCTCGCCCAGAAATTCGTAGATCGATCCGAAGTAGTAGTCCAAAGCTGACTGGTAGGTGTAGCGGCCCTTTGTCCAGAACTTCTTGTAGGGCACCATCGCTGAGCGATTGCTGGACGCCGGCGAGAAGTTCCACCGTTTGCACTGCAAAGGCCTGTTAGGATCGTGACCGTATTTGGCTAGAATTGGCAGCATCTGCCACTGCTGATTGTCCACTGCCCAGACCACTGGCGAGCACTCTTGGTGAAAGTGTAGAAATGGATCCTGGCTTCTGTTGGTCCAGGCTAGGAAATTCGGGCTGAGGTGTCGCCTCTTGACCGAGACAACCACCTTGGATGGAGGCACCGCTCGCAGTTTGCGGAGTATCCGCTCCACCGACCGAGTATTGCCCAGCTGGATGTGATAAGCCAGTCTCTCTGTTAGCTTCTCAATCGCGTCGGCGTTTACTGGATTCGCTCGACCTGCCGCGCCGCTACCTGCCCCGGCGCCGGCGCCAAAACAGGCGCCAAACAGGCAGGCAGCGCCGCCGGCAGCGCCTGTACCGCTGCTGACAGTCGATGCCGTGGAATTATTGCTCTTAGTTGAAGCTCGTTTAGATCGAACTAAGCAGCCTGTTTGCGACATTCTGCACCGCACTAGTTCTGACTGATGTATCCCTTAGCAACCGAAGCTGGACGCAGTTTGCGTCTAGAACTAATTGGTTCAAGGCTGTTCTATCTCTATGTGTGTAGAGATTTTCTATAGAAAGTATTTTACCGATAGATTGTGAGACGAATCGGTGGAAAAGATGCGTATATATATATGCAAATTAACTCGTCCATGTGCACACGCCCTTTGGTATACTACATAGTCAGTGTTCGGCCGTCGCTTTCAGAAAAGTGTAGAGAGAGGGGGGAGAGGAGAGGAGGGGGGAAGGAGGCAAATGGTACATCAAGCCGATAAAAGAGACGACAGGAGAGAAAAAAAAGGATAGAAGGAAACGGAGAGAAGAACGCAGGCGCCCACGAGTGCGACAGTAGAGACTGCTGCTGTCGCTGCCGCTAAGCGAATAGAAAAGCGAGCTGCAGACAGGGGAGAGGGCAGAGAGAGAGGGGGAGAGAGCAAATGGTGGGTTGTGTAGGTTCTAATCTGAACAGTCGGCGGGGCAGTGCTGGCTTGTCAGTAGTGCAGGGAAGTGCAGTAAGAAAGAGAAGGAGAGAGATAGATCAATAAAAATCTTTCACTGACGTAGCGGGCCTATTGTACGTTTACGGCGAGTGTACACGCAGCGTTAACTCTCTCTCTCTCCCTCTCTTGCCCCCCTGGCAGTGCACAACAGCGTCAACCCCAACTCCTGCATAAGAGATGCAAATGATCCTATCCTTTTTCGGCCTTTGAATCGACTTGGGGGTGGGAACCTTGTCCAGACCAGTCAGAAACTACTCCTCGGATTTGGGAATGACGTTCTTGTCTTTCTCCTTTCTCTCTTTCTCTCTCGCAAGGTCGGGCCTAACGGGGGGCACCAGCTTTCTTAATCCTCCTACTCTTACAGTCTCCCTCTCCCCGTCTTTCAGTCTTTTTGAGTTCTATAATTCTGGACACAGGGGGAGATGTTTTATTCAAATAAAATTTCTGTTATCTAGCGTGCCACTTCCGCTTAGCCCTTAACTGACCTGTGTTATAGACTGGTTAGTACTTGTGTATTAATAATAGTAATGCTTGTACAAATAACTGGTCACGCGGTGTCTTATCTCGGTAGGGCGGTTCAGGGTGGCGTCGGTAGGCTGCACCCCTACCTTTGTATTTCCGGCTTCAATCTGCTAGGTTTTATATGTTTTATCGCAGCCTGAATATAATTGTGTTGAGTGCTGCCGTACCCGCTGTGCACAGTTCCACCTAGTCCTATGAGTAATGTAATGTATTCTATCCACCATCTACCTGCATTCTATCCGCCCTTCTACCTGTATTCTATCCGCCCTCTACCTGCATTCTATCCACCCTCTACCTGCATTCTATCCGCCCTCTACCTGCATTCTATCCGCCCTCTACCTGTATTTTATCCGCCCTTCTACCTGTATTCTATCCACCCCTCTACTTGTATTCTATCCGCCCTCTACCTGTATTCTATCCGCCCCTCTACCTGTAGCCTATTCGCCCCTCTACCTGTATTCTATCCGCCCCTCTACTTGTATTCTATCCGCCCTCTACCTGTATTCTATCCGCCCTTCTACTTGTATTCTATCCGCCTTTCTACTTGTATTCTATCCACCCTTCTACTTGTATTCTATCCGCCCTTCTACCTGTATTCTATCCACCCCTCTACTTGTATTCTATCCGCCCTCTACCTGTATTCTATCCGCCCCTCTACCTGTAGCCTATTCGCCCCTCTACCTGTATTCTATCCGCCCCTCTACTTGTATTCTATCCGCCCTCTACCTGTATTCTATCCGCCCTTCTACTTGTATTCTATCCGCCTTTCTACTTGTATTCTATCCACCCTTCTACTTGTATTCTATCCGCCCTTCTACCTGTATTCTATCCGCCCTCTACCTGTATTCTATCCGCCCTTCTACTTGTATTCTATCCGCCTTTCTACTTGTATTCTATCCACCCCTCTACTTGTATTCTATCCGCCCTCTACCTGTATTCTATCCGCCCCTCTACCTGTAGCCTATTCGCCCCTCTACCTGTATTCTATCCGCCCCTCTACTTGTATTCTATCCGCCCTCTACCTGTATTCTATCCGCCCTTCTACTTGTATTCTATCCGCCTTTCTACTTGTATTCTATCCACCCTTCTACTTGTATTCTATCCGCCCTTCTACCTGTATTCTATCCGCCCTCTACCTGTATTCTATCCGCCCTTCTACTTGTATTCTATCCGCCTTTCTACTTGTATTCTATCCGCCCTTCTACCTGTATTCTATCCGCCCTTCTACCTGTATTCTATCCGACCTTCTACTTGTATTCTATCCGCCCTTCTACCTGCATTCTATCCATCAATTACATGCTCCCGTCACTCCACCCCAAATCGCCCGTCACTCCACTTCAATTATCCTTCACTCCACCCCAATTATCCTTCACTTCACCCCAATTATCCGTCACTCCACCCCAATTATCCTTCACTCCACCCCAATTATCCTTCACTCCACCCCAATTATCCGTCACTCCACCCCAATTATCCTTCACTCCACCCCAATTATCCGTCACTCCACCCCAATTATCCGTCACTCCACCCCAATTATCCTTCACTCCACCCCAATTATCCTTCACTCCACCCCAATTATCCGTCACTCCACCCCAATTATCCTTCACTCCACCCCAATTATCCTTCACTCCACCCCAATTATTCTTCACTCCACCCCAATTATCCTTCACTCCACCCCAATTATCCTTCACTCCACCCCAATTATTCTTCACTCCACCCCAATTATACTTCACTCCACCCCAATTTTCTTGTGCCCATTGCAGCTGGCCACGCGGAAGTCCGTTTCGACAATGTCATTGTACCAGCCGAGAATGTTCTTCTAGGCGAAGGTCGCGGATTCGAAATCGCCCAGGGCCGGCTTGGTCCCGGCCGGGTGCATCACTGCATGCGGCTGATCGGCCATTGCGAGAGAGCAATCGAGCTGGCTTGCCAGAGAGCAGTGTCCCGGGTAGCGTTCGGCAAGCCGCTAGCTGCTCAAGGCAGTGTTCAGCAGAGCATCGCTTGGAGCCGGGCCCAGCTGGAGGCTGCCCGCCTTCTAGTGCTGAAAACTGCCCACCTGATGGACACCGTTGGCAATAAAAAGGCCATGAAAGAGATTGCGCTAATTAAAGTAATGACCCCGCGAGTTGCCACGGAGATAATTGATAGGTCTATTCAAATTCACGGCGGGGCCGGACTGTCGCTTGACCTGCCTCTGTCTGTGCTGTACACCTGGTCTCGGGTGCTGCGGCTGGCCGATGGACCGGACGAAGTTCATCTAAGGTCAGTCGCCAAACTGGAGCTGGCGCCGCACGTGGCTGCGTCGAGTTCGGTGCGCTCGTCTAAGCTTTGATCTTCAATTTTGCTACTGATTTTGAATTCATTCGTTGACTGTTTTTTTGATTTATTGGACCGCACCTTGGTAGCTATCCAATCTACATTATGATGTACAGCCAAGTCTTTGAAATGACGGTGAGCAGTGTGTAAACATGGGGCAGCAATAGTCTATGGCCAGCCCTAGCTTAGAAGTTTAACTTAGAAGTTAGATTTGCTGTATCTAAAAATCATAGAAATGCATGGCACAACTCGAATCGTTGGTTTTCTAAATCTATTTTATCATCTCTGTTACACATATTGTTGCCAAGGTCCACTAGAAGAAGAAGGACGGGACATTTCGTTTCTTGGAAAATTTATTAAAGGCTGATTTTCACGAAAAAATGCACTAGCGAGATAGGAACTTTTCACTTTAAAAAGGATTTTAGTTACTAAATATTTTAGTTACTAGCTATATCATGCAGCAATTATAGTTTAAAGCTAACTAGTGACTAACTTGAATTTTACAATATCTTTTTAATCGAATGCATCTATTTATTAGCAATATATCATTAAAAAAACAGTTGGCTATAATTATGTGCCCAATTCACTGCTTGTTCATTTTAGTTTTATACTTTTCATATAAAATAAATATTTAATTATGTAGCTATATCTTAGATACTAGCTATGCATATAATAAATAAGATGAACACTGGTTCTGCCTCCTATCGAAAGCAATAGCAATTTTAATATGAAAAAAAGTGAAAGTTCCTATATCCGTAGTGTATTTTTCGGCGAAAACCAGCCTCCTTAACTTTTTCTAAGAAACGTAGTGTCCCGTCCTTCTACTTGAGTTGTCCTTGATTCTAGATTGGAAACTTCAGGCTTAGTCCATGAACCATATTTTAGTCTATTGTCCAAACCTGTACTGGGTATGTAATCAGTTTGATCATTGGAGCTTTTGAAACATAAATATTCGCTGATGGCCTGCGGGGCACCCTAAAGCAATGCCCCTTCGGCGGGGTCGTCCCACAAGCAACGCTGATAGCAATTCTGCACATGCTCACACAGGGTGTACATCGGTTCTCCTGACTTTCTAATCATCAGGCATGTACACTGTTTGAGTTTCGACCATAGAGTTTGAATTTTCTTATCTAGCATTATTTCAAGAATTGATACTTTTAAATTTTTTTATCTTCATCGTGGTTTCTTTGCGATAATGTGCCTGATTGATTTTTTTCTCGCTTGAAATGTGTTTTCTTTGATTATGCGATTTTTGCCTCGATTGAAAAATTAATAAAGATATGCCAAATAAAATTAATAAAATTGAATAAATTCTACTTTTTGTAAGCGACTAAATTTTAGCCATTTTGAAATTCTGAACGTAAACGCTTTTTACTGATTTCTATATGCCGATAATAATTATTGATAAGAGAAGAGGGGCATTACAATGGCTGCAGACCAATTAGCTTCAGCACCGTAGATAAGAGAAGAGTGGAATTACAATGGCTGCAGACCAATTAGCTTCAGCACCGTAGATAAGAGAAGAGTGGAATTGCAATGGCTGCAGACCAATTAGCTTCAGCACCGTAGATGAGATAAGAGAGGAATTACAATGGCTGCAGACCAATTAGCTTCAGCACCGTAGATGAGAGAAGAGTGGAATTACAATGGCTGCAGACCAATTAGCTTCAGCACCGTAGATGAGAGAAGAGTGGAATTACAATGGCTGCAGATCAATTAGCTTCAGCACCGTAGATGAGATAAGAGAGGAATTACAATGGCTGCAGATCAATTAGCTTCAGCACCGTAGATGAGAGAAGAGTGGAATTACAATGGCTGCAGACCAATTAGCTTCAGCACCGTAGATGAGATAAGAGTAGAATTACAATGGCTGCAGACCAATTAGCTTCAGCACCGTAGATGAGAGAAGAGTGGAATTACAATGGCTGCAGACCAATTAGCTTCAGCACCGTAGATAAGAGAAGAGTGGAATTACAATGGCTGCAGACCAATTAGCTTCAGCACCGTAGATGAGATAAGAGAGGAATTACAATGCCTGCAGACCAATTAGCTTCAGCACCGTAGATGAGAGAAGAGTGGAATTACAATGGCTGCAGACCAATTAGCTTCAGCACCGTAGATAAGAGAAGAGTGGATTTACAATGGCTGCAGACCAATTAGCTTCAGCACCGTAGATGAGATAAGAGAGGAATTACAATGCCTGCAGACCAATTAGCTTCAGCACCGTAGATGAGATAAGAGAGGAATTACAAATGCCTGCAGATCAGTTAGCTTCAGCACCGTAGATAAAATTGAACTTGCAGTACATGTACTTCAACAACGGGTCAATCTAAAGAATTCACTTTACAAGAGCGGGGGACTACAAAGCTTCTAAATTGCACAAAAGTACACACAGAGGCGAGTTCATTAGGTGCATTTTCTTCTAACGGTTCTTTCCTTTCTGAGCTTTCTGATCAACCAGCTCAGTAGCTTAGTCTTATTTCAGTCGGGTCACAGAAAGGATGTGTCTAAAAATAGCCGCATCTCGACCGAGCCTCATCAAGCAAAGGAAGACTCAGAACTTCTTAAGCGTGTGCTCTACAGCTATGCTCCAGCACTCTACTGGATCCGTTCCTTCCCAGCCTTCCAATCCTTGCTTAATTCCACTTTTCTCCTTTCCCCTGTTCCTCCCCTCTCTCTCATCGAGATCCCCGGGGGGTGTGGCCGCCGCCTCTTGCTAAAAGAGCAAAACGGCGTAGAGGAGAAGAAAGTGGAAAATAAATTTTCGGCTGCCAGTCTGTCTGCGTCTCTTGTGCGCTGCAACTCCTGTAGCTAAGAATAGACACCAGAAGCCTATTTGTGTAGGAGCTAACTTTGACGAGTGCAGCACATGCATGCCTTTGAATATTGGTAGCCGAAGTGGGCGCTTTTGAATCCGCTAAAATTGGGCTCAGCTGCCTCGCTGTTGTTATTATCGCTCAGTTACTCGCTCGTAATTCCACCGTGGCTGGGCTATTTTAGCTGTTTCTGGTCCTGTGTCGATCAGAGTGGCATGGTGGCAATAAAGGCTTTTTTAGTTATTCTTTGTTTTCTCTAGCGAGGATATGGAAACGCTTCGCTGGAAAGTTTATTTTTTATTTATGGAAGTAATTACAGTTGGCGTAGGATATTATAGGCAGGAGTATATATCGATAGATAGATAGATAGATAGATAGATAGATAGATAGATAGATAGATAGATAGATAGATAGGTAGATAGATAGATAGATAGATAAGATAGATTAGATAGATAGTGTCGCGACTTTCCTAGTCATTTCTTAGTTCACCTTCACTTGTCTCTGTTTACTCTGTTTTCTCTCTCTCTCTCTGTGTCTAGCTCAATCTTGTTATTCTTATCTCTCTCTCCCTTGCTGCGTTCTGATTGGCTCTCCGTTCTCGCCTCTTTCCTCAGTCGCGCCTCCACCCCCCTTGTCTTATCCAAGGACGACTTAAGTCTACTTAAGTCGTCCTTGGTCTTATCTTGCACCCCTAAAGTTAATGTCATAAATATATCGGTTTGGGCCGTGTGCCCACTTACTGGCTCCTTATCTTATTCAATTGAACATCTAATTTAAATGTAGTGTGTTTACTCTTATTATTTTCTCGACAGTTAGATAAATAAATAAATAGATAGATAGATAGATAGATAGATAGATAGATAGATAGATAGATAGATAGATAGATAGATAGATAGATAGATAGATAGATAGATAGATAGATAGATAGATAGATAGATAGATAGATAGATAGATAGATAGATAGATAGATAGATAGATAGATAGATAGATAGATAGATAGATAGATAGATAGATAGATAGATAGATAGATAGACAGATAGATAGATAGATAGATAGATAGATAGATAGATAGATAGATAGATAGATAGATAGATAGATAGATAGATAGATAGATAGATAGATAGATAGATAGATAGATAGATAGAGAGATAGAGAGAGAGATTAGATAGATAGCCACTGTGGGAGTCAGTGGGAGGCAGGGGCGCTAGTGCTGTTTCTGCATGGCTGCAGTTCGCATTTCCATAGTGCTGGCAGCGCACAAGCAGCTGCATTTTATCTCCAGCTAAAAAGACAGTCCCGTCTGTCTCCTACCTCCGTAAATGTCAACAAACTGTTCGTAAGCGGACCCCATGCGAATGCTACGCCTGTAGAAGCTGCTGCTAACGATAATCAAAACATTCGTGTCAAGTTGCTGGAGTTAATCCCCGACCGAGAGTCTACTATAGGGACTGCGGGTGGTTTACCTGCCCACGTATCCTTATATGGAAGGGCTTGAGTCTTAATAAGCCCCTTAGTAAAGCTGCTGTATATGACAGGCACGTAATATAAGGGAAGTTGACATGGTCTGACAATAATCTGAGATCAATTATTGCACTTTCAATCATAGTGATTGACAATTTTCAATTGGGATTTTTTATTCGACTAAAATTGTTTACAACCAAGACAGATTAAACTTAATTTTTGTATGCAGTATGCTCAACTAGAGAAATTGGACTTTTCTTGATCGATTTTGTCTATGGCGAAAATCCATTTAGCTCGACGCGTTCTCAGGAGTCAATAGATTGGCGGGATGACAGTGCTATGGTATTGCCGAATGGTATAGCCAACAAGTGACCAACCCACTTGGTTTTTACCATAGACGTTAAAGCACTTTCTAAAATGATATCAGTTCTAAATTGTCAATTGAAATTTACGTTAAGGCAATAACATTCAAGTAATGACCGGTCATTGTTTAAAATTGACAATAAAGCAATTTACCGGGATATCATTTTAGAATAAAGAACGAGTCTGAGCGTAAAATAAAATAGTCTGTTGTTGTAAGTGGGGGCTTAGCCCCCACACCCCCATTCCTCCTCACTCGGATCCTGGTGGATAAATTTACCAATGAAGTTAGCTGGAAGTGAGAAAACATGGTAATGGCCATAGACACGAGCGGCGATAGCCACTCGGGAATTCTCACTTCCAGACAACCCTCCATTGTATCTTACGCACACAGTGATAGAGCAATAACAATCTTAAACGGTTAATATTTGTTATAGTCTATGGTCAAATCAACCCTTTTCCTTCAGTTAGGCTGACCCCTCCCGCTAGCCTGAAATAATGGCCGCGCGAATTCAAATAGACTGAAATAATGACAATTTTCCTGAAGTTTTCCTTGACACATTGCTGTTCAGTATAAAAATATCATGCGCTTTGTGCACTCGTGTCTGGGTCGTAGCTGCACTCAAAAGCCGTGCGTCATCTCTCTAGTGGCTGCTGTTGCAGCGAATGGGGATTCTTTGCTATTGCACTGACAAAAGTAAATCAATGCTGAAGAGACTCTGTACTCGTACAATCTTCAATGATGCCGAACAATCCACTGCACCAGAGCAGAACGCCTCCTCTCTCTAACAAAATGTCGAGTGCGAATTATCCATAGATGGTTATCATTTCTGCGCTATAGCTAGTCATATAAGCTGAATATAGACCTTTGAAATCCTCTCTGACTGCCATGGGAGCGACTCGTGCATGTACAAGCTCACTGATCTCATCGGGACATATTTGCATCGCGTTGGTGGGGCTGGCGTTTCAAATTTCAGGCCTCCTTCCCTCTCTTAATCTCTCCCTCCCACCATGCGGGCCAAAAACCAGATTTCTCAATTCTCACCTCCTCCCCTCCTCCTCCTCTTCCTCCTCCGGCCCGCCCCTTTCCCCTTTCCTGCGCTAACCGCTCGCCTGGACCACGTGACAACGGAAATGCAGCTCACGTGATCACTTATCCCACCGGGGGCCTGGCGTCCGCCACCCCCAGAAAAACACATCCCAATCCTACAGCTTTTTACCAGGCGCTGGAGATCGCAACTGGCTGTCCTTGGAGTGCCCCCGCGCATCTCAACGACCGGATGTTTCACCTTTCTGTGAATATCTAGATAGAGTAGAATCTCTATCTATCCATCTATCTATCTATCTATCTATCTATCTATCTATCTATCCATCTATCTATCTATCTATCTATCTATATCTATCTATCTATCTATCTATCTATCTATCTATCTATCTATCTATCTATCTATCTATCTATCTAACCATCTATCTATCTATCTATCTATCTATCTATCTATCTATCTATCTATCCATCTATCTATCTATCTAACCATCTATCTATTTATCTATCTATCTAACCATCTATCTATTTGTCTATCTATCTAACCTAATATATCTAACCTAACCTAATAGATAGAAATCTATCTATTTCTATCTATAGCCTTCTCAGCTCAATTCCCCTGCCCTGCCTAGGGGATGAAGAATATAAATTTTTAATGAAAGCCACCCCCAAGGCCTGCAGTCCAGTTAAATCCAGTGCAGTCCAATTTTTCATGCATGTAAAATGACATTGGCAGTAAGTTTTACTCTGAACTTTTTTGTTAGACTGAACTATTCTGTTGAAAGTATGCCATAAGTGTGAATTCCAGTTTCATATCGTTCTTGTTTCTATGGCCTTCGAGGTATGAATCTGTTGAATATTTTTGGCAAGCACTGCAAGTGTGTGCATTATTGAATTCAGGATTATGTCGATAGAAGATAGATTATGTTGTACTGCAACTTGTATCATTTTACTTTTGTGCCAGTTCCTTTAAATTAAACGCATCATAACTAAACAATACTCACTGCCATCTAATCTCATTCTGTCTAATCTCATCCTGCCTAATCATATCCCATCCTGTTAATCTCTACCTGTCTAATTTCATTCTGTCTAGTCTCATTCTGTCTAGTCTCATCCTGTCTATTCTCATTCTGTCTAGTCTCATCCTGTCTAATTTCATTCTGTCTAGTCTCATTCTGTCTAGTCTCATCCTGTCTAGTCTCATCCTGTCTAGTCTCATCCTGTCTAATTTCATTCTGTCTAGTCTCATTCTGTCTAGTCTCATCCTGTCTATTCTCATTCTGTCTAGTCTCATTCTGTCTAGTCTCATCCTGTCTATTCTCATTCTGTCTAGTCTCATCCTGTCTAATTTCATTCTGTCTAGTCTCATTCTGTCTAGTCTCATTCTGTCTAGTCTCATCCTGTCTAGTCTCATCCTGTCTATTCTCATTCTGTCTAGTCTCATCCTGTCTATTCTCATTCTGTCTAGTCTCATCCTGTCTATTCTCATTCTGTCTAGTCTCATCCTGTCTATTCTCATTCTGTCTAGTCTCATCCTGTCTAGTCTCATTCTGTCTATTCTCATTCTGTCTAGTCTCATCCTGTCTATTCTCATTCTGTCTAGTCTCATCCTGTCTATTCTCATCCTTACTATTCCCATCCTGTCTAGTGTCATCCTGTCTGAAATCATCCTGTCTGATCATATCTTGTCTAATCTCATCTTTTCTATCCTTATTCTGTCTAATCTCAGTCTGTCTGAATCTCATCGCGTCAAATCTCATATTCTATTTATTACCTTACCTTATAATCGTGTCGGCACGCATCTTATATAGATTTTCTAATTGTTTTTTTATTTCTATAGCTGTTTAATAACGCAAATAACAGATTCTTAAGAGTACACTTACTTACCAACTCACCACTCTACTCTACTAAAATAAGTAGGGTGGTTTGGGCATGAAGTTGCGTACTATTCACTGACAAGAAAAGTACGCAAGCAATCATGCTGAACATTAGGCGTGTACACTGCTCTTAATGTGCATATTTGAAGTGTACACGCTGACGCTCTGAAGAAAGAAAAAATTTAGCTCTCTAACTTGTAATGATATGCTAGGGCCAGTGTTTTTAATTTACGCTCGTAAAAAGCACTGCAAATCATGTAATTTTGCATGCTTAAGTGAGCTAATGCCACACGCTATTTATGCATGAGACGAATCGAAGCTCGGATCGAAAAGTTCTGCCGGATGGCCGGTCAGCTCTGTGGCTGGCAGCTGACAGAGGCGACCTGCAGGGTGAGTCGGCTTGTTGCTGGAGACACTTGCTTGTGGGGCAGTTTTGGTTAGGTCCATTGCTGGCGCCCCTGGTGCTAAAGCCCCTGGTGCTAAAGCCCCTGGTGCTAAAGCCCCTGGTGCTAAAGCCCCTGGTGCTAAAGCCCCTGGTGCTAAAGCCCCTGGTGCTAAAGCCTCTAGTGCAAAAGATGCAAAGTGCAGAGACTGAATGTGAATAGCTTTTATAGACTGCAGCATATTTTACCTCGCCATCAGAAGTGGACCGCCTGATTCGAACTGGTGCCCGACTGAACAAGCGACAGCGCAACGGCTGGACGCCGCTGTGCGCAGCCGCTTGGCGCGGTCACGTCCGCGTTGTCAAGCGGCTGATCTCCGCCGGAGCTCTGCTGAATCCGCGCCAAGAGTTCGGCGCCACGCCGCTCTACGTGGCGGTTCAGAACCGTCGAACGGCAACAGTAGCCGCGTTGCTGGCCGCTGGTGCGGACTGCGACCTACCGGAGAACAGGGGCTGGTCGCCGATGCACATTGCCGCGCAGTACGGTCACGTGAAGGTGGCGACGCTGCTAATCAATGCTGGCGCTGACATCAGCCAGCAAGCTGAAGATGGCTACACGCCTCTGTATATTGCGGCCCAGAACGGTTACGCGTCCTTTGTCCGGCTTCTGCTTTCAACGGAAATGTGCAGCGTCGCTCTGCTGAATCTTCCAATGAATGACGGCAGCACGTCACTGTGGATCGCCGCCCAGAATGGTCACGTCAAGGTCGTTGACGAGCTCATTCGAGCTGGGGCGGACATTGAACTTGCAGACTGCACCGATGCTTCCCCTCTATGGACGGCGGCAGATCACGGACACGTCAGCACCGTGTTGCGTCTACTCAGGGCTGGTGCCACTGTTGATCGCTGCGATAACATGGGCAGTTCGCCATTACACGCTGCAGTGTCTAATGGACATCTGAAGGTCACGCGTCTGCTGCTGAAGTACAGAGCTAAAGTGGAAGTGCTCAGCACGATTGGCAACAGTCCACTGACATCCGCTTCACTCGAAGGTCACGCTGAGTGTGTTCGTGAGCTGCTAAAGTCTGGAGCGAATGTGAATCAGTCTGGGTTCGAGGGCTGCTCGGCACTCTATTTCGCCTCCGAGGGTGGTCACACTCGCGTAGTCGAGTTGCTTCTGAAGGCTGGAGCCCGAACTGACGACTGCAATTGCTTCGGTTGCAGCCCATTGTGGATCGCCTCGCGCGAGGGTCACTTGGCGGTAGCGTTGCAGCTGCTCAAAGCCGGCGCGAATTTCAACATAGTCGGCGAAGGCCATCTGACTCCACTAGGCATAGCGGTGCGGTCCGGAAATATTGGCGTGATTGGCGCCCTGATTGAAGCCGGATCGGATCTGAACCGCGTCAGCGCATCCGGTACCAGCTGGCTTGTGTTAGCTATCGACATGCGTCAGGAAGAAGCCGCAATCAAACTGCTGGATGCCGGAGTTAACGTTGATGTCCTGGACCCTGTGGGCATGTCACCACTGTGGCTTGCTGCTCAAAACGGGTGCATTCGAGTTCTGAACTATCTTCGATCGTGCAGAAATCCACGCCGTAGGACGCGTCAACATTGGAACAGGATGCTCCTCGACGAGTTGAAGTGCTTCGCTTTTGCGTGCTACAGGGGCCAGATTGAGGTTCTCGCCTTCCTGTCTGAGTCGCAATTGTTGCACTCAAGCGACCTAAACGACTTGTCAGGCCTAACTGGTTCTGAAGTTTTCGTTGAAGAGTTCAAGAGATTTATAGCAATGAAAAGAAGCATCCTGCCGCCAGTTCATCGGTGAGTTACCGAAATCTCAGAACCAGGAAAAGAGGGGACCAGCAGTCGGTAAACGCGTCCGACGCAAGGACCACTGTATATAGCTATATACAGTTGTCCTTGGTCCGACGCTCGCTCACAGACACCTGGTTCGATCCCGTGTGTGGCCACATTTATTTACGGCTTGTGTGCACGAAATTTGACCAATGGAGTTGTCCTGCGATTCACACCCTGACTTGTACATGCCTGACAATCAGAAACTCAAAGGGCTGCTGTACACCCTGTGTGAGCGTGTGTATGAGTGCGTGCCTGCGTACAGTATGTGCTCAGGAATCAGCGGACTGGGTAGAATTGCCTCACCACTTGTTGCAGGACGATATCACCGTAGGCGTTGCGCCAGGGTGTCTGCTGCCCTCCGAATACTTATACGATTTACACGGAACAGGAAGGGCCTGTTTAATAGAAAGGAAGCCAAGCCAAATTTAGACACATTTATGCAATCAAGTTTCAAACAATTCTCCAGATTGGAAAGCACAGTCCAACACAGCCTCCGGCTGCATCAGTCACTTCTGCTCTCGGGCTTCAGTCGGGAGAACTCCGTTCTGCAAAGCGGCGCCGCTGCGGTACTGCAAAAGATTATCAGAAGCAAGAACCAGGCCGGCTACTTTGTCGTTGGCAGCTACGCAGACGGTTGGGGCAACTGCTTGTCAAGGCTGGACGGACGAATCGAGGTCGGCTCGGACATTGACCTCACGTGCATCGAAGCGATGCCGCCGTTTCATCTGATTGGCTGCACACCGATTGGAATGTGCTCAAAGACCGACTGTGTCCCAGTGCAGTATTCGGATGGCCACATCGATTATAAAGTGCATGGTAGGTTGTTATACATTCCACTTGGTGTCGAAAAAAATAATTAATAAAGCTAGCATGGAGGCTGAGAGAATACTTTAGCAACAGAAGGGGTCAGTGTAGAGTCAGTGATGAAGGCCGAAGCCCACAACAGTTTATTTTTATTAGAAACGAGTGGAACTCCTCCTTCGGAGGAGAAAGGTGAAGAACTCAAAAAAAGAAATGGAGGGGCTGGAGTGGGAACGAGAGGCTAAAGAGGGACGAAGTTAGGACCAATCAGAGTGAAGAAAGGGTGAGAGAGAGAAGGCTAGACTGAATTGCACGAGAGAGTACACAACGAAGAGTGCATGGTGTACTGAAGGAGAGCAGAAGTCGCTACATTTGGATCTTATCATATTTTATGGCAAATTAATTCACCCCGTGAAGATGCAGTCATGTGAGAGCAGAAAAGATCGAAGAAAAAATATGCCTGACCCGTTAAAATTGTATGAAACTGCCTCATTGTATTTCCATCGCACCTCGGATTCAGACAGACGCAAGCAGCCCATTCAGCTAACCGCAGCCAAACTCCGCTTAACCTTTAAAATTTCACGAAGCATATTCTACATTCTACTACTCGTATCTGCGTCGTATAAATAAAATAAATGAAATGTTCGTAGAAAGTTTATAAGCATCTTGGCGTAACGCCTTCAACGACATCAACCAGGGATGAGGCGATTCTGCCCATTCCGATGACTCCTGAGCACATACGAGCTCGCCAATACTGTACGCAGGCACGAATTCATACACAAGCTCACGTAGGGTGTACAGCGGCCCTGAATTTCTAATCTTTAGTCATGTACACTCTCTGTGCCTTGGTGGTTGACCCTCACGAGTTTGAATCGCAAGACCTCCCAGGCCAATCACTATTTGTACACAAGCCCCAAACTAATGTAACCGCCCACGGAATCGAACCAGGGGTCGTGACGCAAGAGTTGGACGCGTTTACCGCTGATCTGCTCTGCCCCCATATCTATATACATGTATATGCATGAGAAACCGAATTTATTCTATGCAGAAAAAACCTGTACAAATTGCAGTGTCAAGTCCCAGCGTGCCAGAGGCTGGAACCATACTGAAGCCTGCGGTGGATCACGTCAAAGCTTATCCCTGCTGTTCCTATCCACCCATCTGGCTGCTCCAGACCAGTCACGTGTCGCAAATACGACCTAGCGTGCTGCAAGCTCTCCGAGACGAAGTACAGTTGGCTTGGTGCCACGTGGTCGCGGCAGCTCCTCCCGAGTTGGCGGGCGACCAGATGCGGGTCAGTACGAATCTGTTGGAACGCAGGCTGATGCAGAGCCTAACGAGTCTGCAGGGCCAGGTCTTTGTCGTTTTGAAATATCTGATTAAAAAAGTCATTGGACGACGCGTCAAGGGATTAAAGAGCTACCACGCCAAGAACCTGCTGTTCTACATGCTGGACAAGACGCCCGATGAAGAGTGGCAGAGGCCGGAGAACCTCATCAGCCTTGTTGAGGAGTCGCTATCGATTTTAGTCAGACAGCTCCACGAACCATCGGCAAGTTCGATGGAGTGCATGCGCCACTTCTTCCTTCAGGACGCGGCGATCTATTTGCACAAAGGTCACGACGAAAAGTCTACCATAGCTCGGGAAGTTCGCTTAGTGATCGAGAACTTGCCGAGTCTGCTAGAGGAGTTCGAGCTCGGTTTAATCCCAACTGAGCTTGGCAGTATCGAGTTTCATCCATTTCTGTTTCTTCCCGAACTTCAGATGCCCAAAAAGCAGGAAATTCCTGCTGCTGGTAAAATAAAGTTCTACCAAATTGACGATCTAGTTTACAGAGCATCGGTTCAACTGTTTGCTGAGTTCGATAAGAGAACTCAACTCGCCCAGTTAATGAGCAGCATCGATAGAATTCCTGACAGCGCGAAGACAACCAGAGAGTGCTTGAAGGCTCTGGCCAGTCTCAAAGTTGGCAACCGTTTGGGCGCTTCTCAGTTGACCAGCACAGTCAGCAGAAAAGTTGCTGGCCACTTGAAAGCAGAATCTGAAGAAGTATCTCCGGCATCTGTCGAAGAGGCTGAACAGTTTGTCTGGAAGCAGCTGAAGCGGACTGACTCCGCGTGGAAGTTCAGCTTCAGCTTCAAGCAAACCGATGTCAATCCGGTGTTCAACTTCCTGCCAAACCACATCCGGGAAGCGTTTCCATCTCGCCTGGTTAACTACGACGATTGCTACTACATGAACTTCGACACATTGATGAAGGCTATTCAGCTGGAGTATTCAAACCGCTGGAATGCCGCGGATCTGTTTGCCAGCGCTGCGGATGGCGATTCAGATCCTCAGGAGCTGCTGATGCTGCTGCATTACTACCGACCTGGACAGGATGATCAACTGCTGGTGCAGGCTGTGCACAGGAATCGAGACTTGATCACCGAGTCCATGCTGAATTCAACTGTTGTAAACTTCATTGAAGCCAGGGTGAGCTCAAACTGATTCTCAGATAGGAGAGACTCGAGGGGGTTAATTGTCAAGGTTGTGCTTCTCAAAATTTGGTAATCACCAGACAGAATATGAACCCAGTAACAGTTTGGCGCCATCCGTCGTCATTAGTTGGGCGCCATCCGTCGCCACTTGTTGGGCGCCACCCGTCACTATTTGTTTTGTGCCACCCATCACCACTTGTTTGGCGCCACCCGTCACCACTAGTTGGGCGCCATCCGTCACCACATGTTGGGAGCCACCCGTCACCATTTGTTTGGCGCCACCCATCACCACTTGTTTGGCGCCACTCACAACCACTAGTTGGGCGCCACCGTCACAAAATATAAAATCACATGTATCGCATACTTGACACGGCAACCCTTGTACGGATTTCAGCCGCAGCTTCACGCGCTGTCGATCAGATCAGCAATGGATTCGCTGGCCAAGCATCTCCGGGATTCACCCCCAACGCCCAACACAATTCAAGGGCAGGAGGAGTTCAAACAGCCATGCCGTAGTGCTAAACGAAAACGAAGTGCAAAATATTACCAGGAATTGAAACACGTCAAATCAACAAAGAGATCAAAGTGAAGTACATTTTGCATCTATTCGTTGGTATTTTCAATAAGCACGGTAGAATTTCATTTCAAATGTCCGCATCATACTACTGATGTCCTTAATAAATATAAGAAATGACACGTATGCTTTTCCTCAGGGGTGAAAGAGCGTATGAAAAATCGATTTCGCTGTATATTTTTGAGTTTATAAGCGGTAGCTAAAAGCATCCATTATTCAAATATTCTCCGTAAATTCTACGTGAAAGCTTTAGTGGAGGCATTGAAACTTTTAGCTTTCGAGTCAATAGCTTCTGCCGCTTTTAAATAGTTCAGCAAAGCACTCGCGTGAACTCACCCATGAACTCACCCATGAACTCGAACTCACCCATGAACTCACTCATGAACTCACCCATGCACTCACTCATGAACTCACCCCTGCACTCACCCATGAACTCACCCATGAACTCACCCATGAACTCACCCATGAACTCACCCATGAACTCACCCATGAACTCACCCATGAACTCACCCATGAACTCACCCATGAACTCACCCATGAACTCACCCATGAACTCACTCATGAACTCACTCATGAACTCGAACTCACCCATGAACTCACCCCTGAACTCACTCATGGACTCACCCATGAACTCGAACTCATCCATGGACTCACCCATGAACTCACCCATAAACTCCCTCATGAACTCACTCATGAACTCACTCATGAACTCACTCATGAACTTACCCTTGAACTCACCCCTGACCTCACCATGAACTCACTCATGAACTCACCCCTGACCTCACCATGAACTCACCCATAAACTCCCTCATGAACTCACTCATGAACTCACCCATGAACTTACCCATGAATTCACTCATGAACTCACTCACAAACTACCCTTGAACTCACACATAACCTCACTCATGAACTCACCCCTGACCTCACCATGAACTCACCCATAAACTCCCTCATGAACTCACTCATGAACTCACTCATGAACTTACCCTTGAACTCACGCATGAACTCAACTCTGACCTCACCATGAACTCACTCATGAACTCACCCCTGACCTCACCATGAACTCACGCATGAACTCATCTATGAACTCTCTCATGAACTCACCATGAACTGACGCATGAACTCACCCATGAACTCACCCCTGAACTCACTCATGGACTCACCCATGAACTCGAACTCATCCATGGACTCACCCATGAACTCACCCATAAACTCCCTCATGAACTCACTCATGAACTCACCCATGAACTTACCCATGAACTCACTCATGAACTCACTCACAAACTACCCTTGAACTCACACATAACCTCACTCATGAACTCACCCGTAAACTCACTCATGAGCTCATGTTCTCATAAACTTTCTCACTAATGACTTCCAATATTATGAACTAGAACCCAACATTAGTTTGTCTATATAGTAGCAAAAGGAATTACACTCTACATTATGTATATTATTACGTTTTCATTTTGTTTACAGTAGACTCCAGAACTAGGCAGAAAATCCGGCAGTCTGTTATGTGAGTGTAAGGAAAGTTTCTCTAATTTTCGCAACAATCCAATCTAAGAAGCAAAGCAACAGATCAAAGTTATTGTTCGCAGCAAAATTAAGAAAAAAGTTGGAAAACCCCAAATTCAATAGTTTTAAATTCCAAGCAGAAGGTTCCTAGAAAAAGTCAATCGATACAGCTTCCAGAAAAATAGTTTGAACGAAAGCAAATCAAACGAGAAGATCAGATTGTTGAGCAGTAAAACAAAATTTAGAAAGAGAAAACGGCGAAAAAGCGAAGCAATCCAATTTCATTTTCAGACTTGTTCTTTAACTTGTTCTCTTCCCGTCAACTGAGGTCATCCGGCAGCGGCGTCAATTAGCTGTCAACGACCTGACGTAGTTTCCGTAGGTTGGATAGGAGTGCTGACACACTGGCAGGTTGCGCGTAGTTTCGCCGTAGGTGTGACCGAAGTTGAACCTGCGCCTTGGCACGTAGCCAGTGTAGGCCGGCTTCATGCCCTCCTGCTGGTACACCCGGTTGCCGTCGAGGGCGACCGGCTCGCGGCCGCACGCCGGCCTGGCTGTTGCAACCCTGGCGCTCCCGGATTTGGTCTCCGAATTGAACATCTCCAAGCCGTTGCGCGTCATCTCGTGATAGCGGCAGCCCAGGCCGGCTTGGGTTGTGTACACTCGGGGAACGTAGCCCTGTAAGGTTGAGGCATCGACAGTAAGACTATAAGATGTTTTTATAGTGCTAAAAATTTGAAAAGTCCCTTTATATTGGGGCGACTCTGTAAACACAGGGCCGGGGTGTCTTTGGTGAACACTTAGGTATCCCTTTGGAAATTGGTGTCCTAATGAAGATTGATGCGTCTGTGAAGATTGCGGTGGGTAGATTATGGAAGATTTGGTGAAGTTTCTCTGGTAAAGTTTGGGTGTCTCTATAAAAACTGGTGTGCTTCTGGTGAAGATTGAGTGTCTCTGGTGAAGATTAGGATGTCTGGTGAAGATTAGGATGTCTGGGTGAAGATTGGGACGTCTCTGGTGAAGATCAAGTGTCTCTGGTGAAGATTGGGATGTCTCTGGTAAAGATCAGGTGTCTCTGGTGAAGATTGGGATGTCTCTGATAAAGATCAGGTGTCTCTGGTGAAGATTGGGTTGTCTCTGGTGAGGATTGGGTTGTCTCTGGTGTGAAGATTGGGTTGTCTCTGGTGAAGATTAGGATGTCTCTGGTAAAGAGCAGGTGTCTCTGGTGAGGATTGGGTGTCTCTGGTGAGGATTGGGTTGTCTCTGGTGTGAAGATTGGGTTGTCTCTGGTGAAGATTGGGATGTCTCTGGTAAATATCAGGTGTCTCTGGTGAAGATTGGGTGTCTCTGGTGAGGATTGGGTTGTCTCTGGTGTGAAGATGGGATTGTCTCTGGTGAAGACTGAGTGTCACCGTAAAGATTTTAATTGGTGTCTGTAAGAATACTGATCGAGATGACTCTTTTAACGTTTGGATTTCCACTGAAGAGATTGCGAATCGCTGTAGAGAGATAAGTGCTTCTACGTAGATAAGAGTGTCTCAACAGACATAAATCTGAGTAAACGGGAATCGAATCATTACTCGCAAAGCATCACAGCAAGTGTCCGTAGTCAGTTTCACCTGGTATCCTGGAATTGGCGGCTCCAGATTCTGCCGTTTTCCATCGGCCCTGGGCTTCCTATCGGCCCAGAAGTTCAGGTGGTCCCTGACCGCCGGATCGCCTCGCAGCGACGCCAGCTGAGGAAAAGCGGTAGAGGCGCGCTTCAAATCGGTCGCTTTGTCCTCCCGGTGCTCGTAGTTGCGCACGAACTCGTCCACGGACTCGTCGCACAGATTGCGATAGGTGCCCCCGAATCGATTAATCAGAGTTGGCACGTAGCCAGTGTAGCCGGGGAGCATGCCGTCGATGTACTTGTTGTCGCCAGTCGACTTGGGCAGCCGAAGTCCCTGAGCTTCGGCTACTCCGCCTTGCTGGCAGGCGGCGGAGGCGCCGCCTTTGCGAGCGTCCAGAGCGGCCCCGATGTCGACCATGCGCTTGTGAGGAAACGATTTGGACAGCTCGGCGGTCTGCTCGCCGTAGGTCTTGCCGGAGTTGAACTTCAACTGGGGATTGAAGCCAGCGTAGCCTGGGATGTGGGAGCCAGGGCGGAGATTGACGAAGGCCCTGCGCTGCTCGATGGTTGGACCGCCACCGTACTGCACCGTGGTCATGCTGGACTGGCTTAAGCTTCTCTGGCAGCTGGCTATTGACGAAGAAAACAAACGCTTCTTTGGAAAAAAAACTATGCCGTTAATTAACTTTCAACGGTCTTCTGTGTTTTATCCTAACAAATTGAACCGGTGCAAAGCCCGGCATTTCGGTGAGTTTAAAATGCGACACACCAACCCCCCCCTCATCTCCAACAGGCGGCGGGCTAGAGGGCAAGGGGGGACACAGGCCGCTTCCAAGACGAAGGTTCCGGTCGCTAGGGGCAACCAACAGAGTAGAACGGTACGGCTTTTTTCGCGTTCAGAAGCTTTTGGCGTCGGTGTAGAGGGTTGAGTTTGGCTAAAACTGGTTGGTTTATTGGGGACTGGCTGGGCCTCGTTCTGTACTCCTCCGCCTCCTCCGCCTCTTCTCCATCTTTTGCCGTCGTCTCGGGTTTTAAGAAACTGAGAAGCTGGCAGACATATTGACTTGCTCAGTAAGAGACTAGGCAGAAACGGGCTCTGGGGTACGGGAGGCTGAAATGGTAGAGCAATGGAGGGCTGAGACAGACAGACAGACAGAAAGAAATACGATCGACCTTGTGGGGTGGTGGTTTAGGCAGTTTAGCTTCTTAAAAATGTTTTCTCTAATAGCTCTCTATCTTCTCTATTTATCTCTCATCTACGCTCCCTCATTTGTGCAGGTGCAATTTCTACCTTCAAAAAACCATCTCAGTCGCTTAAAACACCGTTGCTCTAGGCACTATAGGACTATAGTTAATTGCATATCTCTTCGATATAGAGACCTAATGACAAGTGTGCTGGCAGAGGGTGTGTGTGTGTGTACACATTTAATAGAGATAGCTCGCACTGCTTGACGTACTCCTCCAGTGTTCTCGCGTTTCTCACGCAGAATCTGCACCGGTGGTGGCCTCCCTCTATCATCTATAGTTTTAAAGCAAGTTATAAGATTGAAGATTTTTGAAAAAAAAGTTTTGAATTTTGATATAAAAGATCTGTCTGTGTGTTATGTATTAATGAAAATATGCTTTCTTTACTGGTAGTGCACGCTAAAAAGTGATATCTATAGGAAAATGGTAGTTGGGAAATTGATAAAATGCTATTAGGGATAGATACTGCTGATAATTAGCATAATTTCTAATATTTCACTAATATTAGCTGGTTAAGCTACTTCAAGTAGAGAAGTATGTAGCATTCCTGCGATCATAGCCGTAAAATACTATTTACTATATTTACTATTACTATTACTATTACTACTATTACTATTACTAATACTATTTACTATATTAGTATTACTATAATACTAACACTCACTTAAGTAAAACAAAAATGTATTTGCGTTGAATTTGCAAGTTTGATAGAAAAGTCTGGCAATGAAGCGATAAAAAACGATAGAAATATTTCCATTCTCGTTTAATGCACTTCCAAAGCGAACTGGGCCGTTTTCTAATAAATTCTTCTCATAAATCTAAAGTTTTAGCTCTAGTCTTAAGCCGATATTGTCGTTTAAAGAAAGCATTTGATCATCTTGAACCACTATCACCATTTCTAAAACTATTCTTAATCTCGAAGTAAGGGAGTTAAAAAAACATTTCTAAGAAAGCAACCGTCCAGTCATTTTTTGGTTCATCTGGTTGTCCTTGGAAAGCTGTCTTGCAATAGTTCCATGCATAAACATAAGGTGGAATAACTAACGCAGAGTCAAATCGGAAGATAGCCAAGAAGCAGCGGAGCAGAAATTCAATTTACAATTTCATGGTAATGTCACAAAGAATTCGGGTAAAAGGCAGCATTTTAAATGACTTCTATAGGTTTAAACGAATACGCGTTTAATTAGCTAAACTAGAATGCTGCAGAATTTCGCCGTCTGTTTTCCGCCACTGATAATTGGCGCTCGTCGCGTAGCGTCCGGAGTTCGACTCCTACTGCGAACGGCGTGCCGCTTGGCAACTGAGAAAAATTGGCATAGAGGTTCGAGCATTAGTGCCATGAAACAACAAGTGGTAGAGTGTCCAAGGATCTTTCTCTGTACGCTCGTATAAATAGTATTTTTGCTGATTTAGGTAGGTCACGGAAGAGCAGGAAGGATATTCGAAGGTCACTAAAGAGCAGGAAGGATATTGAAAGTTCACTAAAGAGCAGGAAGGATATTGAAAGGTCACTAAAGAGCAGGAAGGATATTGGAAGGTCAGTTAAGAGCAGGAGGATATTGAAAGGTCACTAAAGAGCAGGAAGGATATTGGAAGGTCAGTTAAGAGCAGGAGGATATTGAAAGGTCACTAAAGAGCAGGAAGGATATTGGAAGGTCAGTTAAGAGCAGGAAGGATATTGAAAGTTCACTAAAGAGCAGGAAGGATATTGAAAGGTCACTAAAGAGCAGGAAGGATATTGAAAGTTCACTAAAGAGCAGGAAGGATATTGAAAGGTCACTAAAGAGCAGGAAGGATATTGGAAGGTCAGTTAAGAGCAGGAGGATATTGAAAGGTCACTAAAGAGCAGGAAGGATATTGAAAGGTCACTAAAGAGCAGGAAGGATATTGGAAGGTCAGTTAAGAGCAGGAGGATATTGAAAGGTCACTAAAGAGCAGGAAGGATATTGAAAGGTCACTAAAGAGCAGGAAGGATATTGGAAGGTCACTAAAGAGCAGGAAGGATATTGGAAGGTCACTGAAGAGCAGGAAGGATATTGAAAGGTCACTAAAGAGCAGGAAGGATATTGAAAGGTCACTAAAGAGCAGGAAGGATATTGGAAGGTCACTAAAGAGCAGGAAGGATATTGAAAGATCACTAAAGAGCAGGAAGGATATTGAAAGGTCACTGAAGAGCAGGAAGGATATTGGAAAGCCACTGAAGATCAGGAAGGATTTGGGTAGGTTACTGAAGATCAGGAAGGATTTGGGTAGGTTACTGAAGATCAGGAAGGATTTGGGTAGGTTACTGAAGCTATTAGACTGATGTTCTCATGGACTGAGTCCTAAGTTCATTGCCAGCTAAAACAGCCATCTGTCTACGTGGACTTTAAAACTGCTTACACGTTGGAGCAGTCGACGGAGCAGTTCCAGAAGTCAGTACCGTCGTCCCAGCAGTTACTGGCGAACGTCGAGCTGATAGCTCAGGCTTATCTGGCTTGCGAAACAGCCTGGCAGCGGTCATCGGGCGCACGTACACCTGGCAGAGCTGACGCAGGTCGGACAGCGACTGCGACTTCCGACTCTGTTCGGACTCGGCCAGATTGCCGCAGCTGCCGAATTGTCTCTGATTCTTCTGCTTCAACTGGCCGCCTGCGGCTGCTCGCGACTGATGGCGTCGGACTGGGGATTCAACAGTTGAAGGTCTGGCTGGCTGTTTGAGAATTGTCCGGCGCGATCCTGTAGACGCTGCTGCAGCTGGGGCGGCGGACGCTTCAGCAGCGGCCATGGCTGATCGTAGCGACGTCAACTGCTGTCGGAAGTCTTCGCTGTTAGGAATAAAATAAAGTTCATAGTGACGATGATGTCGTTGATGATGATGAGAATCAAGGATCATATCATAGGATCACTTAGATCGAAGGGGATCAAGGAGGATCAAGGGTAATTATGGCCAATGGTTAGTAGGATCAAGCGTAACTAGGATCTATAGTTAGTAAGATCTATGGTCAGTAGGATCGAAGGTAAGTTGGATCTATGATTATGGTTAGTAGGATCAATGGTAATTAGGATCAATGGTAAGTAGATTCTATGGTAAGTGGGATCTATGGTACGTGGGGTCTATGTTACGTGGGATCAAGGATCTTAAGATCACTTGGATCATGGATCGGTAGGTAGGTGAATGATTTTATTAAGACCAATGATAAGTAGTAATATGATATAGTTTTTACTAATAGCATGATAAAACTGTTTGACTATTGTTATGTCATGGCCAAACGGTCCGTAAGCCCATAAACAACTCACTTGATGAACACGCTTCTATTTCCAAACACGCATTTACAATCCCGATAAGGCAGATGGTGCAATTCAATGGCGTGCAAAAATGAGTTGACGAGACCACGACACCGTTCTCGCGCTGTCACCTCCGGCTTCAACGAAGTCGCTCGCAGCAGGTGCCCTAGACGCCGTTCGAACTGAGCAAAGCCGAGCCGATGCGACAGTCGGCAACTGAGCCGGTCCAGCGCCGATGCCAGTCGCAGAGCTCGGCACTGTTGCGCTACGAATTGCCTATCAAACAGGCACGGCTCTCCAGTTGAATTGGGTTTCAAGCATAGTACAAAGGTACTCTCGCATGAAGAGACAACGGATTCGCAGGTTCTAAGGAATGACACCGTCTGGTCCATCAAGGTTGGATCTTTTGCAGCTCCGCTATTGTTATTGTTCGTTTGTTTTTGTTGGCCCTGAGATTGACTACCTCTGAATAGGTAGCACACGAAGGCGAAACTGCACGTCTTGGGTTGGAATATGTGGCTAAATTGCAACTGTCGTTGCTGCTGAGCCCAACTGTTTGCGGTTGAGAATGCCGTGGAATCGTACAGCACCCGGCTGACCGAGTGACGGATGCCGAAACAGCGACGGTCAGGAGGGTTCGGCTGGAACAGGCTGCGGGTTGGAGTGAGTGGGTGAGAAGCGCGGTGCGAAACTTGAAGATCGAGTTTGTTTGAGGATGCAGCAACTGTTACTTAAGCTGTAGATTGAATCAGGAGCTCATTGAATAGCAGGAAGATGTGTTGGTAGCTCACCAAAGAGACTGATAATGTGTTGGTAGCTCACCAAAGAGCGGGAAGATGTGTTGATAGCTCACCGAAGAGACTGATAATGTGTTGGTAGCTCACCAAAGAGCGGGAAGATGTGTTGATAGCTCACCGAAGAGACTGATAATGTGTTGGTAGCTCACCAAAGAGCGGGAAGATGTGTTGGTGGCTCAATGAATAGCGGGAAGATGTGTTGGAAGCTCACTGAAGAGCGGGAAGGTGTGTTGGTGGCTAAATGAAGAGTTATCATCAAAGAGCCATACGATCCCAAGTTCCATCATAATCCCAAAACCAATGAAACAGTCGCTTAGCCTCACTTATCGTTAACCATGTGAAGCTGTCTCAAAGCGTCCATGAAACTCGTTGCAGAATCTCCTGTAGCGAAATGATTGACAAGTTCGGCAATTCCAGTGCGCTAAAATGTTGTGTCGAAAAAAGTTTCTTTTTATCACAAATATAGTGATGAATATCCCAAATTCTGTGGCTTCCCAAGTTCTGAGTAGATTTGTACTTTAAGATATATCAGCAATAATACGTGACTTCTTCCGTTCTCATTGCTTGAGCAGGGACACTGGAGTCCGTTTTAAACAGAAATCTCATATCGTTCCATTAAAATCCCACAGTAATTCCAGATGCTTCCAGCAAGATAAATAATGGCTGATGGAGTGTTAGGAAGGCTCAGAAGGTAGTAATGACATGGTTGAAAGTGGTCGTGTAGGTCTAGTCTATTGTTGACTTTGACTTTTTTCTAATATTTGAGGGTACGAGGGTACGAATGGTTGGATTTGTCCCAAATATTAGATCAAAATTCCTCAGCTATAGAATGCTCATCTGATTCGGGATGCTACAGTTCTATGTCAGCTCCACAGCTAAATGATTCCACAGCCCAATCCTTACCGGATGCATTAGCAACAACAACAAGGGTTCATTATCATCAGATTTCTCTTCGAGACTGTCCCGGATGTCGGAAGCTCCGTAGTCGCCCACGTGACAGGCTTGAACACCTTCTTGAGCGGCCGCTGCGGCCAGATCAATCAGGGTGCACCGCTCGTACCAGTGCTGCATCTTCTCTGCGGCCATGTTAACCGCAAGTTGGTCTAACCGACTTCGCTGCTGTTGCTGCTGCTGAAGGATCGAGCCAGCTTCGAAACCGCCCAGATCAAGGAGGTGAATTGAGCCGGCACCAATGGGTGGCAAGACTGTTGATGATCTCGATGAGTCTGCGGGATGATGAAGATTATGGAGTGGGGAAATCGTTTTCTATTTGAATTGACTTTATCCTGTCTAAAACGTGACACTATCCTATCTAACTGGTGACACTATCTAACAGGTGACACTATCCTATCTAACAGGTGACACTATCTAACAGGTGACACTATCCTATCTAACAGGTGACACTATCCTATCTAACAGGTGACACTATCCTATTTAACAGGTGACACTATACTATCTAATAGGTGCCACTATCCTATCTAAGAGGTGACACTCATGCGACATTCTTGTCCAATAGATTAAGCAATATTACATCAAGATCTCCTAAACGAACTAACAGGAACTAAACAGTATTTCATATAAAAATAGAGTTGTCCACTAACCTGAAGAGCCGAGATGCCCAGCCTCAGAGCCGCTGTCCGATCCGCTAGTCATTGACGCCGAAGATCTCGATTCTGGCCGCTTCAACGTGTTGAATCTGCGCACCAGAATTCGCAACGTCTGGGTGTACAAGGAGCGGACCAGGCTGTCGCGAACTTTTGAGGCCTGTTGAAAGTTTTTAGATAATTAGTTTCAGACACAAATCCTCTTGTTTATTCACCTCGAAAGTTCATTTGATGTGCCGCTAAAACACTGTTATCTAAGTTCCTTTGACGTGCCGCTAAAACACTGTTATCTAAGTTCATTTGATGTGCCGCTAAAACACTGTTATCTAAGTTCCTTTGACGTGCCGCTAAAACACTGTTATCTAAGTTCATTTGATGTGCCGCTAAAACACTGTTATCTAAGTTCCTTTGACGTGCTGCTAAAACACTGTTATCTAAGTTCCTTTGATGTGCCGCTAAAACACTGTTATCTAAGTTCATTTGATGTGCCGCTAAAACACTGTTATCTAAGTTCCTTTGACGTGCTGCTAAAACACTGTTATCTAAGTTCATTTGATGTGCCGCTAAAACACTGTTATCTAAGTTCATTTGACGTGCCGCTAAAACACTGTTATCTAAGTTCCTTTGATGTGCCGCTAAAACACTGTTATCTAAGTTCCTTTGATGTGCCGCTAAAACACTGTTATCTAAGTTCATTTGATGTGCCGCTAAAACACTGTTATCTGAGTTCCTTTGTCATGCCGCCAAAAACACTGTTATTTAGGTTCCTTTGATTTGCCACTTGAACCAGATTATTACCTAAATTTATTTTGATGGTCCGAGTAAACCTGTTTCTAAGAAATCATGCTTACAGTGGCAGCGTCAGTAGTAATGCAGCTGCTTGCAGCGGCACCGTTTGATGTCCCGCCTACGCCCGAGTGAACTCTGCGTTGGGTCAGCGCTGAGAACAAAGCGGGACCGCTTACGCCGAGAAGAGATGCGGCCCCTTTGAGCTCTGTAAAGTACGGAGTTTCATCTAATCCCAATTTATTCTATCCTATTCTCAGCTAATCTAATCTCGCCTATTTTGAACAGATTAGCTTTTCTCTTATCTGCTCCCATGTCAGTACATCTAGATCTAATCTGATCTAATCTAATCTAATCTAGTCTAATCTAATCTAATCTAATCTAATCTAATCTAATCTAATCTAATCTAATCTAGTCTAATCTAATCTAATCTAATCTAATCTAATCTAATCTAATCTAATCTAATCTAATCTAATCTAATCTAGTCTAAACTAATCTAATCTAATCTAATCTAATCTAATCTAATCTAATCTAGTCTAAACTAATCTAATCTAATCTAATCTAATCTAATCTAATCTAATCTAGTCTAATCTAGTCTAATCTAATCTAATCTAGTCTAATCTAATCTAATCTAATCTAATCTAATTTAATCTAATCTAATCTAATCTAGTCTAATCTAGTCTAATCTAATCTAATCTAATCTAATCTAATCTAATCTAATCTAGTCTAAACTAATCTAATCTAATCTAATCTAATCTAATCTAATCTAATCTAATCTAGTCTAATCTAATCTAATCTAATCTAATCTAGTCTAATCTAATCTAGTCTAATCTAATCTAATCTAATCTACTTTATCCAATCTAATCCAATCTAATCTAATCTAATCTAACTTCATCTAATCTCATTGTATATCAATCTCAGTCTCAATCTTCATCCTCTCACCTCTATGCCCGAGCAGCTCCAACTGCTGGGGCCCAGCATCTTCCGCATCAACAAACGCCACATTTCCTAGCAACAAGATGGCCGCCATAATTCTCGCCACATCCGACAGAGGAATGCCCAACTCAGCCAGTGCAAGCTGCAAAAAACACAAGTTCCCGGGTTTAAAATAACATTAACGGTTAATTTTAAATGGCTATTGTCTTCCATTGATCGAACCTTCCAGTTGTTGTATCGCATTTGGTTCCATTGGATCTCTCGCTGATCGGGTTGGTAGTTGTTCAGATAGCGCAGTGACTGATGCGTGTGGCCCGCCAGATGCAGCTTCTCTGGGGTTTGGAAGGACGAGTGAGGACAGATTGATGGCCCATTGATTGGCTGGCCCATTCTGATTGGCTGGCCCATTTTGATTGGCTGGCCCATTCTGATTGGCTGACCCATTCTGATTGGCTGACCCATTCTGATTGGCTGACCCATTCTGATCGGCTAACCCATTCTGATTGGCTAACCCATTCTGATCGGCTGACCCATTCTGATCGGCTAACCCATTCTGATTGGCTAACCCATTCTGATCGGCTGACCCATTCTGATTGGCTGACCCATTCTGATCGGCTAACCCATTCTGATCGGCTGACCCATTCTGATCGGCTAACCCATTCTGATTGGCTAACCCATTCTGATTGGCTAACCCATTCTGATCGGCTGACCCATTCTGATCGGCTGACCCATTCTGATCGACCCATTGTGATCGGCTGACCCATTCTGATTGGCTAACCCATTGTGATTGGCTGACCCATTCTGATTGGCTGACCCATTGCTATTGGCTGACCCATTGTCATTGGCTGATCCATTTTGATTGGCTGACCCATAGTGACTAACCTTTCTCGTCGGGGCTTAACCCGGCCATAAATTGATAGAAAATATGAAAATTTCTCTCTCCAGCCGGCGGACTGTGAACCCGAGTCTGAAAAACATTCATTAATAATCAACTTTGTATATTTATTCGTATAGTTACTAAACTTGGGGTCACTATGCTACTTACAGTAGGGACTCACCTGATCAAACATGAAATAGTCCAATTTCGTGTGATACAGGGCACTCTCGGCCAGTTGGCTCTCGATTCTTAGTGCCTTGCATAAAGAAGAGGTATGATCAAAAAGCATAATTTTGCAGGCCTTTTAACAGTAAACAAACAATTGTATTTCGTTAGACAAAAGTACAGGTAAATACTATAGATGAATTACTTTTATGCCTGAGCCTATGAATTCTCTGAAAAGAACCCAGACACAATGCAATTAGACAACAGGATATAAGACTGAGACAACAGGATATAAGACAGAGACAACAGGATATAAGAGAGGGACAACAGGATATAAGAGAGGGACAACAGGATATAAGAGAGGGACAACAGGATATAAACATCGACAACAGGATATAAGAGAGGGACAACAGGATATAAGACTGAGACAACAGGATATAAGAGAGTGACAACAGGATATAAGAGAGTGACAACAGGATATAAACATCGACAACAGGATATAAGAGAGGGACAACAGGATATAAGACAGGGACAACAGGATATAAGACTGAGACAACAGGATATAAGAGAGTGACAACAGGATATAAGAGAGTGACAACAGGATATAAGAGAGTGACAACAGGATATAAGAGAGTGACAACAGGATATAAGAGAGTGACAACAGGATATAAGAGAGTGACAACAGGATATAAGAGAGTGACAACAGGATAAAAGAGAGGGACAACAGGATATAAGACAGGGACAACATGATATACGACAGGGACAACAGGATATACGACAGGGACAACAGGATATAAGATAGACAGCAGGATATAAGAGAGGGACAACAGGATATAAGACAGAAAATAGAGGATAGATGATACAGATTAAGTAAATAATAGCCAGACTTCACCGCGTCATTTTCAGCGCCCAAAAATCATACACTCACTCACGGACTACAGGGTAAGCGCGATCCAGATGTATCCATGCACCAGCTAATCATCCCAAATCCCAATCCCCAAATCCCTGATCTATCCCATCAACTCCCTTCCCCAATTCCACTTATGAGACGGTCACTCACCAGAAATCAAAGCTACGCAATAAATTGCAGGCTCCGCCTTCTATCCTCAAAAAGCTCTACTGTTTACCGCCCACAAACAAGCCAGGGTTACAAAAAAACCAAGCCATATTATAACAAGGCCATGCACTTACAACACGACTGGAGTCTGGGTTGTCAGCTGTGCCGGCAACTGTCAATGGCTGCAGGATGGTCAGCGCTGCGCTGCAGTGCTTGAATGAGTCAGTTTGCAGAGATGATGAGGCACTAAATAGACAGCGAAGCAGCTGCTGTAGAAGGAAGGTTTTGCCTGAGCCGCTTATGCCGCTGAAATTTTTGTGATAATTGTCCATTTCACGTCTCATTATCTCACCTGTCACTCTCTCACCTAGCAGGTGTGGGCTGGTAGGTGTTGACCATCCTCACTCCTTCCCCTGTCTCACTCTTTCCCCTGTCTCACTCTTTCCCCTGTCTCACTCCTTCCCCTGTCTCACTCCTTCCCCTGTCTCACTCCTTCCCCTGTCTCACTCTCTCCCCTGTCTCACTCTCTCCCCTGTCTCACTCTCTCCCCTGTCTCACTCTTTCCTCTGTCTCACTCTTTCCCCTGTCTCACTCTCACTTGTCTCACTCTCACTTGTCTCACTCTCTCACTTGTCTCACTCTCTCTCACTTGTCTCACTCTCTCTCATCTGTCTCACTCTCACTTGTCTCACTCTCACTTGTCTCACTCTCTCACTTGTCTCACTCTCTCTCACTTGTCTCACTCTCTCACCTGTCTCACTCTCTCACCTGTCTCACTCTCTCCCCTGTCTCACTCTCTCATCTGTCTCACTCTCACTTGTCTCACTCTCACTTGTCTCACTCTCTCACTTGTCTCACTCTCTCTCATCTGTCTCACTCTCTCAACCTGTCTCACTCTCTCACCTGTCTCACTCTCTCACCTGTCTCACTCTCTCACCTGTCTCACTCACATGTCTCACTCTCTTACCTGTCTCACTCTCTCCCCTGTCTCACTCACATGTCTCACTCTTCTACCTGTCTCACTCTCTCCCCTGTCTCACTCTCTCACCTGTCTCACTCTCTCCCCTGTCTCACTTTCTCCCCTGTCTCACTCTCTCACCTGTCTCACTCTCTCACCTGTCTCACTTTCTCCCCTGTCTCACTCTCTCCCCTGTCTCACTTTCTCCCCTGTCTCACTTTCTCCCCTGTCTCACTTTCTGCATTACATAAAATTAATTTTATAAATTGAATTATTGAGTAGAAAGAAATTCAATTAGTTTTATAGCGTGACTATATATTGACTTGAAATTTGACAGCGACACTCGGACAATGCAGGGTTGAAACTTCTTTTCAATAAGAATTGGCAAAAGTCAAACACAGAACACGTGTCTATCAAGTTTCAGCCCTGCTTGAAAATTCTATACATAGGTTAGGAAATCTTTTATTGAGCTAGGAGAAATTTCTACCACTTTCTGCTTTGCCTGATTTCGAATGAAAAGAAAAGAAAAGTACAAATTTGTTCCGAAGCTTATTTAAGTTTTACCTAAATAGTAATTCAATGATTTTTACTAATAGGGAGAGTAGTAAAATTAATAAGAGTTTACAGATTTAGACTGAGGGAAGGCAATTAGTAGGACTAAGAGAGGGATTGAGAGTGAGACTATAGAAGGGGTTGATAAAGAGGCTGAGAGAGGATAGACAGTGAGACTAAGAGAGGGTAGAGAGTGAGACTAAGGGAGGATAGTGAGAGTAAGGGTGGGTAGAACGTGAGTCTAAGGGAGGGTAGAGAGTGAGACTAAGGGAGGGTAGAGAGTGAGTCTAAGGGAGGGTAGAGAGTGAGACTAAGGGAGGGTAGAGAGTGAGACTAAGGGAGGGTAGAGAGTGAGACTAAGGGAGGGTGGGGGTGAGACAGTGACAGTGACAATTATTAGGGTGTTGCGCCAAGTGAGGCATGACTGTGACTGACTGTAAGTCTATAGTAATCAATTCCAGAAAGTCGCTATAGAATACAGAAAAGCAATTTAGACTATGAATGCAAATTTGCAGTGCTGATCAGTTTACATTGTTCTTGCCAAGACTGAGTCACGACTGCTCAATGCTCAGGATGAGTAGGATTGCTCAACCAACTGGAAACTCGTTGGCATGTAGTAAACAGAAACAGAAGCAGGTAAATAAGCACAAACAGGGGGAGGAACTCCAGACACCATGCACGCACTTTGGGAAGACTTTTCGGTCCCAGTCGAGATCCCAAAACTTTGTGTCACCCGTTGAGAAGCCTCAAACTCATTTTGGGTTAGCTATTTACACTTGCATCAGATAGATAGATAGATAGATAGATAAATAGATAGATAGATAGATAGATAGATAGATAGATAGATAGATAGATAGATAGATAGATACATAGATAGATAGATAGATAGATAGATAGATAGATAGATAGATAGATAGATAGATAGATAGATAGATAGATAGATAGATAGATAGATAGATAGATAGATAGATAGATAGATAGATAGATAGATAGATAGATAGATAGATAGATAGATAGATAGATAGATAGATAGATAGATAGATAGATAGATAGATAGATAGATAGATAGATAGATAGATAGATAGATAGATAGATAGATAGATAGATAGATAGATAGATAGATAGATAGATAGATAGATAGATAGATAGATAGATAGATAGATAGATAGATAGATAGATAGATAGATAGATAGATAGATAGATAGATAGATAGATAGATAGATAGATAGATAGATAGATAGATAGATAGATAGATAGATAGATAGATAGATGGATAGATAGATAGATAGATAGATAGATAGATAGATAGATAGATAGATAGATAGATAGATAGATAGATAGATAGATAGATAGATAGATAGATAGATAGATAGATAGATAGATAGATAGATAGATAGATAGATAGATAGATAGATAGATAGATAGATAGATAGATAGATAGATAGATAGATAGATAGATAGATAGATAGATAGATAGATAGATAGATAGATAGATAGATAGATAGATAGATAGATAGACAGATAGATAGATAGATAGATAGATAGATAGATAGATAGATAGATAGATAGAACAATGGCTGCAGGATGGTCAGCGCTGCGCTGCAGTGCTTGAATGAGTCAGTTTGCAGAGATGATGAGGCACTAAATAGACAGCGAAGCAGCTGCTGTAGAAGGAATGTTTTGCCTGAGCCGCTTATGCCGCTGAAATTTTTGTGATAATTGTCCATTTCACGTCTCATTATCTCACCTGTCACTCTCTCACCTAGCAGGTGTGGGCTGGTAGGTGTTGATCATCCTCACTCTCTCCCCTGTCTCACTCTCTCCCCTGTCTCACTCTTTCCTCTGTCTCACTCTTTCCTCTGTCTCACTCTTTCCTCTGTCTCACTCTTTCCCCCGTCTCACTCTTTCCCCTGTCTAGGCACAGACATAGACATAAGATAGATAGATAGATAGATAGGTAGATAGATAGATAGATAGATAGATAGATAGATAGATAGATAGATAGATAGATAGATAGATAGATAGATAGATAGATAGATAGATAGATAGATAGATAGATAGATAGATAGATAGATAGATAGATTGATAGATAGATAGATAGATAGATAAATAGATAAATAGATAGATAGATAGATAGATAGATATATAGATAGATAGATAGATAGATAGATAAATAGATAAATAGATAGATAGAGGTAGAAGAAGCAGACTCACTGCAGCAGCAGGCACTGATTCAAGCCAGAGTCCTTCAGCTGAAGCAGCAGTGTCTCCGCTAGTCTCTGCACCGCAGGCTCGTGAGTCCCGGTGTCCACCAGAGCCCGGATGCCGTGCGAGCTGCTATTAGTGTTGGCGCTGATCAAAGTCGGCTCGATGCTTGTCTGCAATGGTGAAGTTGCTTTCGGGTTTCAAGATTGGGCTTCGGGAACGTGGGATTCTGGAGTGATAAACCTTAGATGCATTATTCTAAATATAGTGAGGCTGCAGGCCTCTCATGTTCAAGGAAATTTCTATAGAGAAAGTCGTCAGCTATGGGTTCTCAAAATCAGAATGAAAGTGTCCATGACGTTGCTTTATGTCTCCAACGAGGAAATTTTTATACATCAATTTTTATTCGCATGAGTTGTTTCTCATTCTTGGCTACCCATGGAAAATGTTTCCAATGAATGAGTTTCTTCAGCTGTTGGATTATTTTTGTTTAAATAATTGATTGGACCTTGGTCGCACAAGCTCTGGCCATGAGGCACGAAGTGCGGTTTTACGATCATGAGAATAAAGGTACATTATGAGAAAAGTTCTAAAGTTTCTAAAAATTCTAAGCAGCTCTAATTCTAGAAGCTTGGCTGCCCGTTTAAAACTGCTTTTTCTGTAACTTGACACTTGTGGCTAAGCAGTAGAGATTGCTTTTTTATGAAAATAACCTTTCATATTTGCCAGGAAATAGCTAAAATCGGAATGGGAGCAGTTTAGCGTGACTTTGGGCTATTAGGTTAGTGCTGGAGGGGTTTTGCTGTGGGGGTTGGTGCTGTGGGGGTTGGTGCTGTGGGGGTTGGTGCTGTGGGGGTTGGTGCTGTGGGGCTTGGTGCTGTGGGAGTTGATGCTGTGGGGGTTGATGCTGTGGGGGCTGGTGCTGTAGGGGGTTGGTGCTGTGGGGGTTGATGCTGTAGGGGGTTGGTGCTGTAGGGGGTTGATGCTGTAGGGGTTGGTGCTGTAGGGGGTTTGGTGCTGTAGGGGGTTGATGCTGTAGGGGGCTGGTGCTGTAGGGGGTTGGTGCTGTAAGGGGTTGATGCTGTAGGGGGCGTGTGATGTAGGGGGTTGGTGCTGTAAGGGGTTGGTGCTGTGGGATTTGATGCTGTGGGGGCTGGTGCTGTGGGGGTTGATGCTGTGGGGGTTGGTGCTGTGGGGGTTTGGTGCTGTGCCTTTTTCCGCTTTCGACCTCCAGAATTAAGGCAAGAGCATCAGGAAATACGACTGTATCAAGAAAACAGACATTAACTTTTTCAATGGAAGTCCAGTTGCAAAATGTTTCGCTCCAATCAGCAGTTCAGAAAGCAGTGAAGCGGTGCACCAGCTACTCCAGTTGGAGACGGAGTTACCCACTTTACTGGCTTCCTGTTTCGAATCTCAAAGGCACCGAGAAAAATGCAGAAATCGGGCTACTAAAGAATTTCCTTTCGCCTACAACCAAAATTGGCCAGTGTGGAATGCTGATCTAATTAAGGTTCTAATTTCTTCTTTTGACCAATTTCTGGAGCAGTGGAGCAGTGAAAAAATATGATTTTTGTAACGCAATGAACAATAACTATGGTCACTAGTACTATGTATATATAAGGATAATTCGCATAATTTTAGCATTTTATGACTTTTGTCTTGCACTTTTTGTCTTGTCTGCTGTCTGCATGCTGACTTTGATTGTGTCATGAATTTTTAATTGCATTCCGCGTTAGTAGTTTGGTTGCATTAGTATAGATCTTCGTAAGGTTTTTATTAATATGACCCTATAATGTTAATCCTAATAAGCTATGACTGTCTATAGCTATAGCTGTCTACGAAGCATTGTGTGTTAATAATTTGTGCCCCAAAAGGACATGTGGACCCATGGGTTTTATGATCTATGACTCCTAATCCCCTATCACTCTCTATGACTTATGACTCTCTATGACTTATGACTCTCTATGACTTATGACTCTCTATGACTTATGACTCTCTATGACCCATGACTCCCGAGGACCGTTGACTCTTATGACCCATGACTCCCTATGACCCATGACTTTTTACAACCCCATGACTCCCTATGATCCATGACTCCCTAAGGCCCCATGAACCCTTATGACCCATGACTTTTTATGACCCTATGACTCGCTATGACCCATGAATCCCTATGACCGTTTTTTCTTATGACTCATGACTCTCTACGACTCATGACTCCCTATGATCCATGACTCTATAAGACCCCATGAATCCTTATGATCCATGTCTCCTAATGATGCATGACTCCCTATGACCCATGACTTCCTATGACCCATGACTTCCTATGACCCATGACTTCCTATGACCCATAACTCCATTTAACGTATGAAGCCTTATGACCCATGCTTCCAATTATAACCCATGCCACATATCGACTGAATGCTAGCTGACCTCTATGACCTATGACCTCGTATGTATCCAATAGTTCTCCCAACGACCTATGAGCAAACCATTCTAAAAAAGTGCCACAAAAACCACTTACAAATCTCTTGCCGCTCGAGTATCTCTGCTGCAGCGTCTTCACAACCACATCGTCAGTAAACGGACCGCACAATTCGGTGAGATCCTCTAGCGAATCATAAACTGCCATAATTGTAAGCGGTATGTTAATGCTCCAAAACTGTTGAATATGGATCAGTTATGGTCTAATATATGGCCGAAGTTTTCTTGCGTTGGCAATAACTATATGGCCTAAGCAAACATCTGGCCAAGTAATATTAACAGACAAAGTCAAGTCGCTAAGTAGATGACTCGACCGACTCCACACTGCTCTGTTCTCTGTTCTGTTCTTTTCGCTAATTTCTTGGCCAAGTTATAAGAACAATTATATGACCAGAAGACCGACAGCAATGGGGGGGTTGTTTGTTCTCTTTTTCGGCGAAAGTTGCTGAGAACTCTCTCGAATGAGCAATCCCAATTCGAGTACCGAGTGAACTGAAGTAGAAAGTTAGGGAGAGGTTAAATTTAGCAAACACAGTGAGAATTTAAGTGAGCTAGCGGTCTTATTTGCTTCCTTTCAGTTTAATAAGCAGCTCCCGGTAAGAGAGAGGGAGGGAGAGCTCGTCTGTGATTGGCTGAGAGGTTAGCGCATAAAAATATGCATGCTATCACTTAATAAAAACGACTAATTACGAATGTAGCCAGGATCGATACACACTACTACTGACACCGTTACACCAGTAGTGCAGTTTGTATTTCGGAGAAAATTTATTAAAGAAATTAGACACTAGTAGTAGACAACTATTAGTAGCAAGTATATGGGACTTTGGGCTCTGTTGCAATACAAGGTGACAGTGTCGAGCCACTCACTTAATAGTAATAATAACAAACACATTAAATAGTACTATCACTACTACTACTACTACTACTACGCCACAGCAAAATATATTTCGTTCATTTCCACCGAACAAAATAATCGTGTCACACTTTAGCTTATCAAATTTCGCTCCATCATAAAACAGCATCCGTCACTCCTGTGTACTGCCGGACATCAAGGAAGGCCAAGGGCGGCAGTTTTATCAGCCAGAATCTGCTTGATTGCTGTGGCATATAATACAGCAAATCTAATTAGCGCCCTCAGAGCCTTGGCCCTCCAGGACCGTGGCGAGTTGTCTCCCTCAGCCGCTGCGATAACATAGCCGCCGTGGCAGGCGGGGCCAGGTTCGGGTCTGGGAAATTTCTATCGACTGCAGTTCAGGAGAAAGGGAAAGGAAGGAAGAAAGGGGAGAAGGGGAGACGGAAATCTTGGAGAAGAAGGGGTGTTTGGAGACTGGGGATGAGGCCACTCCAGCTTCGTCCGGTCCAGGGACCTCTGAAATCTCATGGACTGCGTTCGAATTTTTCAGTTTTTATTATTCTAACTAAAGCTTCATACTGTAAGTTCGTTAGTTAGCTAATTAGTTAGATAGTTAGTTAGTCCGTTTGTTAGTTACTTAATTAGTAAGCTAGTTAGTTGGTTGATTAGTTAGTTGGTAAGTTAGTTAGTTAGTTAGTTAGTTAGTTAGTTAGCTAGTTAGTTGGTTGATTAGTTAGTTGGTTAGTTAGTTAGATAGTTAGTTAGTTAGTTAGTTAGTTAGCTAGTTAGTTAGTTAGTTAGTTAGTTAGTTAGTTAGTTAGTTAGTTAGTTAGTTAGTTAGTTAGTTAGTTAGTTAGTTAGTTAGTTAGTTAGTTAGTTAGTTAGTTAGTTAGTTAGTTAGTTAGTTAGTTAGTTAGTTAGTTAGTTAGTTAGTTTGTTAGTTAGTTAGTTAGTTAGTTAGTTAGTTAGTTAGTTAGTTAGTTAGTTAGTTAGTTAGTTAGTCAGTTAGTTAGTTAGTTAGTTAGTTAGTTAGTTAGTTAGTTAGTTAGTTAGTTAGTTAGTTAGTTAGTTAGTTAGTTAGTTAGTTAGTTAGTTAGTTAGTTAGTTAGTTAGTTAGTTAGTTAGTTAGTTAGTTAGTTAGTTAGTTAGTTAGTTAGTTAGTTAGTTAGTTAGTTAGTTAGTTTGTTAGTTAGTTTGTTAGTTAGTTAGTTAGTTAGTTAGTTAGTTAGTTAGTTAGTTAGTTAGTTAGTTAGTTAGTTAGTTAAAAAAGCACAGTAAAATTCAGACTTTTTCCAGTCCAGAATGCGGTATGGCTTCAGCGGTCCATGGCCCGGACCTACTAGTCACCTTTTCGTGAGCACGCAGAGTGGCTTAGCCTCTTCGTTCGACTCGACGCTGTGTCCTCCATCTGTCCTCCCCCTTTCATGGACGGTCATGGTGCGTTGGGAGAAACTGACTCATCGATCCCTTGCAGCACGCCACGAGTTTAGAAAGATGACGCAACAACACGCAGCGATGTAACGAGAGAAAAAGATCTGGGAACATGGAATTTTTAAGTAAATATGGAAATTTATTCGGCCGATGAAAACTCTCTACTTTGGAAACTCTACTGGCAGGAGAAAAACTTCGAAAAAATATTGATGAAATCGATTTTGAAATCTGGGTGAAACCTCTAGAAGTACAACAAATACAATATATTGCTTTTTCCAACATTACATAATTAATAAGGCTAGTCCCGTGTCGGACTATAGCTTGTCTCACTCTACCCTACCTGTCTCCCTCTACCCTCCCCAGTCTCCCTCTACCCTCCCCAGTCTCCTTCTACCCTCCCAGTCTCCATCTACCCTTCCTGTCTCCCTCTGTCCTCCCTGTCTCCCTCTACCCTACCTTCTCCCTCTATCCTTCCTGTCTCCCTCTACCCTTCCTGTCTCGCTCTACCCTCCCCAGTCTCCCTCTACCCTCCGTCTCCCTCTACCCTCCCTGTCTCCCTCTACCCTTCCTGTCTCCCTCTAACCTACCTGTCTCCCTCTATCCTCCCCAGTCTCCTTCTATCCTCCCTGTCTCCCTCTATCCTCCCCAGTCTCCCTCTATCCTCCCTGTCTCCCTCTAGGGATATCGTCATCTACCCTTTCTGTCCACATTCACTCTCTCTGTTTCCGTCTAACCTATGTCTACAATCCACCTGTCCAATCTTTCTTTAATCAAGATTCAATAAGAAACCCGGAAACCATCATTGATTCCACCGTTCTTCTCTTTAAACTTTTTTATTTCTTCTGGTCAACAGAATATTCCTTGTCAGTGCTCTGCCTCCGAGTGGCTGCGAAGGTCTCACGGCGTTGCATAATACCGCCAATCAGAGGCACTCACGGGCTCCCACTTGCAGTGTCAATCAGCTGTCGATTTTTTGCCAAACTCAACCTCCGGGCGATTTCGTCAAAATTTGAAGATTGCACCAAAGCAGCTCCCAGTAAATTATTGCCCGAGGAGATTCTCGTAATCTCTGCAGCTGAAAGATTATTGGTCCTTGAATTATTTAGCTAACGGCTTAAGCCGTCAGGATTCGAAGTCCTATGGCTATATACAGCCTTCCGGCAATTTTAAACATGACGTCATATCTATCTAACTGCCTATCTATCTATCTATCTATCTATCTATCTATCTATCTATCTATCTATCTATCTATCTATCTTTCTATCTATCTATCTATCTATCCATCCATCTATCTATCTATCTATCTATCTATCTATCTATCTATCTATCTATCTATCTATCTATCTATCTATCTATCTATCTATCTATCTATCTATCTGTCTGTCTGTCTGTCTGTCTGTCTGTCTGTCTGTCTGTCTGTCTGTCTGTCTGTCTGTCTGTCTGTCTGTCTGTCTGTCTGTCTGTCTGTCTGTCTGTCTGTCTGTCTGTCTGTCTGTCTGTCTGTCTGTCTGTCTGTCTGTCTGTCTGTCTGTCTGTCTGTCTGTCTGTCTGTCTGTCTGTCTGTCTGTCTGTCTGTCTGTCTGTCTGTCTGTCTGTCTGTCTGTCTGTCTGTCTGTCTGTCTGTCTGTCTGTCTGTCTGTCTGTCTGTCTGTCTGTCTGTCTGTCTGTCTGTCTGTCTGTCTGTCTGTCTGTCTGTCTGTCTGTCTGTCTGTCTGTCTGTCTGTCTGTCTGTCTGTCTGTCTGTCTGTCTGTCTGTCTGTCTGTCTGTCTGTCTGTCTGTCTGTCTGTCTGTCTGTCTGTCTGTCTGTCTGTCTGTCTGTCTGTCTGTCTGTCTGTCTGTCTGTCTGTCTGTCTGTCTGTCTGTCTGTCTGTCTGTCTGTCTGTCTGTCTGTCTGTCTGTCTGTCTGTCTGTCTGTCTGTCTGTCTGTCTGTCTGTCTGTCTGTCTGTCTGTCTGTCTGTCTGTCTGTCTGTCTGTCCTTATGGCTGCCTTCAATGCAGCGATTTTAGCGATATCCCAAATTCAGAGAGATGCATGCAGATCTGCGTTACCCTGTACTATATCAAGGCGCCATCAGTTGATCCAGTTTTTGAACTACGAACTTCTTTTTTTCGCGGCAGAAGTTTGTGTCAATCTTGTAGAAAAGCAATAATAATATTCAGTTTCACAGATATTCTGACGCAAGTGATGCAGCAACGTAGATATTTGGGAAAGTACCGATAGAGAGCGGGAATAGCAAAGGTACTTCCTTCTTCAAGTCATTAATTTTGGATTCTCTGCAAATGCATTTCACTTAGCTTGAAGTTGGTTCAAATGAACACTTTGAAGCAGTCAGTTCTTCAGAATTTGGCTGTGCCGTTCTGGGTAACTCTGCATTGACCAAGAAGGAGTATCAACAGGAATTGCTTGTCTCTTACTTGCTTACACATGGGAAGAGATTAATACTGAGCTTAATAATTCACATGCACCCGGTCACTTGCCAGCCATACTGCCAGCAGCAGCTGCAGCTGTTACTAAAATGAGCATTTTGTTCGCCGTTCTTGAATCAACTATAAGACACTGTGCTGTGGACTCAGTCCTGTAATCCCGTTACTGTCTAATCTGGTAATACAGTTTCTGTCTAATCTGGTAATACAGTTTCTGTCTAATCTGGTAATACAGTTTCTGTCTAATCTGGTAATACAGTTTCTGTCTAATCTGGTAATACAGTTTCTGTCTAATCTGGTAATCAAGTTTCTGTCTAATCTGGTAATACAGTTTCTGTCTAATCTGGTAATACAGTTTCTGTCTAATCTGGTAATACAGTTTCTGTCTAATCTGGTAATCAAGTTTCTGTCTAATCTGGTAATACAGTTTCTGTCTAATCTGGTAATACAATTTCTGTCTAATCTGGTAATACCGTTTCTGTCTAATCTGGTAATACCGTTTTTGTCTAATCTGGTAATACCGTTTCTGTCTAATCTGGTAATACAGTTTCTGTCTAATCTGGTAATACCATTTCTGTCTAATCTGGTAATACAGTTTCTGTCTAATCTGGTAATACAGTTTCTGTCTAATCTGGTAATACCATTTCTGTCTAATCTGGTAATACCGTTTCTGTCTAGTCTGGTAATACCGTTTTTGTTTAGTCTGGTAATACAGTTTCTGTCTAATCTTGTAATTACCGTTTCTGTCTAATCTGGTTATCAAGTTTCTGCCTAATCTGGTATTCTGGTAATACCGTTTCTGTCTAATCTGGTAATCAAGTTTCTGTCTAATCTGGTAATCAAGTTTCTGTCTAATTTTGTCGACCCCAATTTTTTCCAATCTCCGAATCCGTTTTCAAAAACTTTGACTAAGTCGGACGAATTGCAATGCTCGGCAAGATTATGTGATGGATATTTTTACATCAGGGGGCCGACACCAGCGGGGCCACATGCGGTCCGCGAAGCCTCTCTATCCGACCCTCGGGTCCTTTGAAACTTCACAATAGTAATCCGGCCAACTTAAGGTTTGTGTCCCTTCTCAGTTCTTTCCTCTCCTCACATCTCTCTTCTCCTCTTATCTCTCCTCTCTCATCTTTCTTGTCCTATCCTCTCTCTCATCTATTCTTTTACCGCATCTCTATCTGGGCCCTGAGGTAAAAAGTTTGCGGACCCCTGCTTCAGACACTCACTAGTACAAGAATATGAGATTGATGCTGTGACTGTGTGCGAGCACACGCATGTACTTCAGGCTAACTGATTTGAAATCTGCATCTTTCTTC
>NIVC01000434.1:15000-25000 GCA_002269645.1 Macrostomum lignano | reverse complement strand
AAATAGAAAAAAACGTAGTCTCCATCTTTGAAGCACAAACCAAATATAGAAATGGCCTCGCGAATGGTAAGATAAACTTCGCATCTTAGCATCGGCAAAGCAAAGCAGCAACAGTCACTATCTGGCGCAAGTGCTCCGACAATTCGTTTCTGAAATCCCTGGCAGCCGTGGTCCCGTGATTTTTCTCTTTTAGTTTAAAAAAATACCCCGACGCGAAACTGTCGCGAGGAAGACAGTCCGGTAGAAGGCCAAACAAATCTATCTACCAAAAGGTATTATGCGACTTCCGCGGGCAAAACTGAAGAAAAGTCAACACAGAACAGAAGCAGGGTTAGAGGGTAGAGTAAGCGCAGCCGGAGCATACGGGCAGCAGTAACGATTTGCGAGTCTTTTTTAAAAGCAGCAAAAAACGAGAGTGAAGGGAAAAAGTCTTCAGTGTGCAGAAGAAAGTTTTCTTATAGTTTCCAGCTCTCACATGGGCTCTGGTAAATGTAGAAGTAGAAACAAGAGGGCCTATACGAGGGCGAAGTGAGTTTACTTTTTATTTTAGCCTGGACCGGGGAAAGGCCGTTTAAAAAGAGGGTAGCAACTTTGGGACGGAAAGACCACGGAAGGAAGGAAGGAAGGAAGGGAGAGCAACGTCTGGGGTATTTACCGCCGCACGAAAAGAAATAGGATATTATAAAAGTAGTCAAAGTAGGACAGATAGAAAGACAGGTACAAGAGGGTAGGCACAGTAAAGGAAAGTTAAATCTGTCTCTTAGTTTCTCATTTTGCGCAGTTTAGTACGCTCAGTGTAATCCTATAGCAGTAGCCCTCCGAGGGAAGAATGCCGAGAGATCCCCTTTCGTTCCTCACTTTTTCCCCTCTCTCTCCCGCCATCCGCGCCCTGCAGTGAAGAATTCACACCAGCAAAGTCAACACTAAGCCAACCTGTCAGCCACCAGCTTTGTTCCCTCCGTGTTGATGGCAACGACACTCTTAATAGTTCCAACTACTGTAAAGAACAAAGAATGAGCTGCTGTAATTTCTCTTCCCATTCTTCCCACAATAGAAAACGTCGCTTATAACAATGAAAATAAACTATTTAAATTGCGAGTTATTTTCCTTTTGGGGACTCTAAATATGTTTTTATGGACGAGGCTGTCAGCGGGAGTTTTTTTCGTTAAAATTGCCGAGGAAAACTTGAACAAGAATGAAAAGCAGTTAGTGAATTCCCGGAAATCCCTTCGAGAAATCCCGATTAGGAAATCCCTTCGAGAAATCCCGATTGGGAAATCCCTTCGGGAAACCTCTTCGAGAAATCCCAATTGGGAAATCCCGATTGGGAAATCCCGGTTGGGAAATCCCTTCGGGAAAATTTAGTTTGGGGAATCCATTGGGGGGAATACCGTTTGGGAAATCTCTTCTTGGAAGTACTTACATGTATGTCCCGATGTTGAACTCTTAACAGAGAAATCCTTACGAAAAAATCCTGACGGGGTAAATCCGACGGGAAAATCCCGATTGGGAAATTCCGACCCGGAAATACCCCCGACGAGAAAATCACAGCTGGTATGTCCCTATGAGGAGTCGGTGCGGAATAGCAGAGAAATCAGAAAATCACAATGAGGAAATTTTGACGCAAGAAAGCTCGGCAAGTAAATTTTTGCTTGAAGGAATCTCGCAGACCCCTGTCTATAATAAAACCCGTGTCTACAAATTATAAATGCACGAAGGAATTGCATCTCTGTATTTACTCTGCTCCTATGGCTATACAACACCGGAAGGATGGATTTTTCACGTCAGCAAGAGACAGAAAGACAGTAGCAATACTGACACACAAGCTGAACAAGGACCAGGGTTAGTAAGCGAGAGAGGCAGAGAGCAATAGCATGTGTAAGACCAGAAATTCCCATGAATCTTTCTGCTGTCCGCGTCTCTCTACGCTGGTCTTGAGATGCAGCCCTGTCTTGGGCTATTTTGCTCAGCTACATGCGCCAGCAAAGGTTTTGAGTTCATTCATTCGCCCCCCTCTCTTGGGAATGCGAGTGCGTTTCGCTTGATCGCTACGCGCGCGATGACGTGACTGTTTCGGCGAAACTGACTGCAAAGTAAAGAGGTCGAGGATAAGCTAGCGTCAGGCCTACGAAGCAAAATGATAGAAAGCTGGCGTGACAGGTATTTTTTAACCTGAATAGTACGGTGAATTCTAGTTACTGGGGCTGGGGATCCAAGGGCTTTGGTTGCTATAGTTGGAATGCGATAGCTAATAGAATTTATAAGCTTTGGGATTAGCTGGTGGGTGGTTAGGAGTACGCAGCGTTAACTGTCCAAGCCCATGAATAAATGTATTAGCCTGCCTATTGAAATGTCAACAGTGGAACAAGGAATGAAGGTTTTTCTGGATGCAAGCAGTGCTATTATAGTATACTCTATTGTGTGGCTGATTCATTCGGCTCAGCTTAGCTACCCATGCAGTTGGATCTTCTAGATCACAGGCGCTCTCATTGTTGTCGTAAAGTTCATTTTACTCTCGGACTTAATGAGCTTCAGTTTTGTAGCATTTACTAAGTTGAACTAGCTAATAATTATTGGGCTAAACAAATACTAGCATTTTAATTTCTTGATAAAATAGTGAGCATAACGTAGGTTTACTGATTCTATCTCTCACTTGTTTAGTTTAGATGAATTTTAGTATATATGAACTAGCGCACTCAACCCCCAATAGGGTGTGATTTTTAAAATCTATGGAAAACATACAGACAGCTCCTTGAGATTACGCATCACCATAGGAGTTTTATGAAGACCATGGCATAGAGTTTCAGAAGATCGAAGCAGTTTCAGAGTCTTGAAATAATGATGTGAGAACTCCGATGCCTATTCGAGATGGTAACTCTCTATGAGCTTAATAAAGTTCTAACTTTATATTCTCGCTTCGTTTCAGACACGACGCACTTAGCATCCTCTACTAGCTGTCCGCTACTACGAGCGTACCCAGACAAGCAGAACATTGCCGCCGCAGCCGAATTGCTGAAGCTGACAACAGAGCAGCTAGGAGGATCATGTCTACAACGGAGCGGTACCTGCTGACACATCTGCTGGCGTGGCTGCTGCTGCTGCTGTCACTGCAAGCGTCAGCGATAGCGCAGTCTGTAATATCAGCCAGACAGGAGCAGTCTCATTGCTCCGGCACGGTCGGCGCCCCGAATTCGGGCAGCGTGTGCTCGAAGCTCATGTCGGGCGTGCGCACCCGAGCAATTTGCGCCTCCAGCGAACTTAGCGACGTACCAACCGACATTCGAGGCAACGAGCTGTTTGAGCTAAGACTAGAGAAGAACTGCATTAAGAATCTGCACGAAAACTCTTTTATTAACTATCCGCATTTGGAGCTCCTCAATCTAGAGCAAAACATTATTGAAGACATCGCGGAAGGCGCTTTCAAGCCGCTGCAGAAACTGCAACAATTAAAAATATCAAAGAACTATTTGCGCATTACGAACAATTTATTTCTTAAACCGCTAACCAACCTTCGCGAACTGCGCATGGGCAACCTTCAAATTGTACTTGACGACGGCTTTTTCAAAGCGCAGAAAGAAACTTTGGAAATTCTCGACTTGCAAGGAACAACAGATCTGGTCATTAAAGAGGGCGCATTCAGCGGCCTTAACCGGTTAAAAGAACTGGACCTGCGAAGTTGCAATCTAAAGACGCTGCCAAACACAGGCTTGATGCAAAAAGATCTCAGCGCAATGCCACTCAGGAATTTAAGCATGGGCGGTAATAAATGGGAGTGCGACTGTCATCTGCGCTGGATCATGGAGTGGTACAGGACCAAGGTCAGCGAGAAGGAGATATTTTCCGGCATAGTAACTTGCGCCGGCCCGTCGCCAGATCCGGAGATTCGCTACCCGGGCATGGTCGGCGTGCGCCTATTTGATAGGCAAACTCGAGTCACGCAGTTCCAGTGCAAGCCGCAGGTGTTTGCGGCGGGAACTAAAACAGAGCACAAGGTGCCGCAGGGGAGCAATGTTACCATGAGCTGCCAGTTCTTCAGCGATCCCAAAGGCGACACTGTATGGCTGTTTGGAGAGAACACTCCTTCGACTCGAATAACCTACCAGAAGGGCTACCATCCGTGGCAGTCAAAGGAGAGCGTCCACTTTGAAGCTACTCTAACAATCACCAGCGTACAGGTGAAAGACCAGGGTGTCTACATGTGCGCAGTGAACAACGAGCGCGGCTCAGCGAGTCTCAAGCACCGCCTGATTGTTGATACTACAAAGTCCGCTATGCTCAATAAGCGCCTAGTTACCGTAGTCAGCATCGGTGCTGTGATTGTGATCACCTGCGCTCTAATGATTGGCGGCGTGTTTTTCTACCACTACACCAGGAATAGCCCGCGGTCGAACGGTAGTAGCAGTGCGGTCGCTGTCGGAGTGGCCGGCGGTGGAAGGAAAGCCCCGCCGTCCTACGCGCAGCAGGCGAGCTACAGCCAGCTGCAGAGTCGCACAGGCGGAGGCGGCGGTCGCGGCGTCGGCAGTAGCGTCGTCGGGGTTGAAGTCGCGGGCGAGAATGGCTATACAAGCGGAGCGACTACTATTGACGGCAAGAAGAGAGTTCAATACCAGCAGCAGCAACAGCAGCATCCTCTGATTATAGACTCGCAGCAGCAGCAACACCAGGCGGAGCTCTCATTCGAGCCACCTGGCTACGTGACCATCCGATCGCCGGTGAACCGTCCAGCCTGTGGTGGCACTCTGCCGCATCAGCACCAGCACGGGCCGTGTGGAGAGTGTCCCGTGCACGGTTCCAGACAGTTCGTTGGTGCACCGTGTCCCGTGCACGGACAGGAGGCTTCCCGGTCGGGCACACCGCAGCAGCAGCAGCACCAGCAGCACCAGCACCAGCATCAGCACGGCACGCTGCCAGGTGCCAAGCCGTGCCCCTTGCACGGTGATCTGTACGCTACCATCACTAAAACGTCAACCTCCGCAGCAACATCCGGAAATCCTCCGCTACCGCCACCGCCTGTCGATCCGGCGTTGCTTCGTCAGCGCATGCAGCATCAGCAGCAACAACAGCATCAGCAGCAACTTCCGGCATCGTCTGCTTCAATCTGCAGCCCGTCAGGCGGGACCTACGTGCGCGCATCCAACGTTGACGATTGCATACCAGAAGGAGCAGTTGTCAACAGCTCCGCCGCCACTGCCACTGTTTCGCTGGCCTCGGTGGATCTACCGCCGCCTCCGCCGCCGCATCCTCAGCCCCTGCAGCCGGTCGTCATCGCCCAGCAGGCCGCGGCTGTCGCCATGGCGCAACGCATCGGCGGAGGTCAGCACAAGCCAAACGCGCAGGACGATGAAGGCTACAGCACGGCTGTTTGAGCAGCTGACTCACGAGCTTTACAGCCGATCCCCGTGTAGGTAAGCCGACATGTACAAAAATCGTTAGCAGCCACCATAGATTTGAAGCCAGCATTAGAAACTGTTATTTAGTCAAACAATCTGTTGCGTTTTCTGTAACAATCTTCTCCTCTGTTTTAAAATTTTGCTGTCTAAATTTAGTTGTAAAATTACTGTGCTTATGTATTTTGGTCACAGTGAACTGCTCAGTTTATAGACAAAATCAAAGCTTTTCTCCATTATCTGCAGTGGCGGCGCAGCACCTCCAGTGGTAACCCCCCCCCCCTCCTTCCGGTGATCACAATAATCAAGTTCAAAGATCAAACCCTGTCCCTCCACCACGCAGTCCACCTTTATGCTTACCCAATGAAAAAAACATAATTGGGGAATCAGCCCCCTGTGGGTAGTACCGCTAGTCCCCCGGGGGCTACAAACCCCCACCCTCTCCTGTAAGTTCCGCCACAGGCTTACTGGCTACTTTTTATACGCGAGTATCTGTACAAATTTAAAACTGAAAATATCAAATTTGCGCCACTGTATAAGTTATGTGTCGAAATCAAAGCGAAATCAATCCTATAGCTACTATTGAAATATGCGATCAACTCACCTTCCGGTTTTTTACCTTGAAGCACTCAACTCATTGGCAGTTAATTAAGCGAGAATTTGAATTGCTTGCTTTGTGTTGTTATAATTTTTAGTCTCATTTTCTGATTCTGATACGAGCTAATTTGAAACTCAGAATCTGTGCCATTAATTTATTTAGAGTACTGTGTAAGTTATGTACCAATTAAATGGCATATTTCATTGCTTAAGATCTATTAACAACAAATATATAGCCCATTGGGTCAAAAGCAATCACAAACCGAGTTACAATATGTGGTTCGATTGTCAATCAGGATGGATATATAGCATGTTACCGTGTAGCTGAAACTGCTAATCAAGGATACAGTCTACTGCTCACGGCAAGCTGCCGATAATGATATAGTCTATGGTTCAAGACTAGTTGCCGATAATGATATAGTCTATGGTTCAAGACTAGTTGCCGATAATGATATAGTCTATGGTTCAAGACTAGTTGCCGATAATGATATAGTCTATGGTTCAAGACTAGTTGCCGATAATGATATAGTCTATGGTTCAAGACTAGTTGCCGATAATGATATAGTCTATGGTTCAACACCAGTTGCCGGTTATGATATAGTCTATGGTTCAACACCAGTGACGGTTATGATATAGTCTATGGTTCAACACCAGTGACGGTTATGATATAGTCTATGGTTCAACACCAGTGCCGATTATGATATAGTCTATGGCTCAACACCAGTTAGCATTCATCTATACAGTGTATGGATTATCCAATAAAACCAGCCATGACCACAAATCCATCTAGAGAAAGTCTAAAAGGATTGTTTTATCACTTTTCTATTAAACATTTCTCTCTGCTAATGCGTGCTTGTAATTTAGACCTCTAGGAGTTAATCGATTGTTTCTGCAAGAACATCCCAAATATACTTTTCTGTTTTGTAGAAGCTGTATATGTATACTAAACCATTAGCGATTCGGCACATGTACGTAATATACTTAATAAAACTAATGTCTGTATTTGGATATCTATGTAAAGTCTTTGTATTGCATATTTTTCGCCCAAAGCAACACACAACACAACGCGCAAACCTCTTTTTCTACGCTTGCAGTTTCTGTTTTTTTTGGCAATTACATGTAATTACAGAAGTTCCCATTCCTATGTCTTTGATTGCATCCATTATTAAAAAGCAGAGGCATTATAAATTAACAAACCGGAGCTTTAAGAGTTTTTGTGGCACAGAAAAGCCTTATAATTGATAATTTCTTGGTATTCTCTTTTTTATTAATGGTGTCTAATTACAGTGCATTAGCTAGCTCGCATAATCTCAGTTTCATGCACACGTGAGCCAACAAGAAAGCCATTCTTGTAGACGTAAACCCAGTGTAATAAATATCAAATATTTGAGCTCACTGTCGGTACCATTTTATTATGTCTGGCAGGCAATATACGACCTAATGCATGAGTTGTTTGCGTGCACTTCTCTGGCTAAATGGAAAATTTTCATTAGCAGAAAAGATACGAGTAAGGCGTGTGAAAAATTTTGGTTGTCGCTTTGCTTATCTGGAATTATTTAAAAATTGTTGACAAGCAATACTGGTCATTATTAAATAAGAATACGCGATTTATCCAAAATAGCCAGTAGCTTGAGGTCTCATTTTTTATCATTCAGGGTGCATGTGCTGTATATGCATATGTGTGTATAAATGCATACAAATTTATTAAGGTATAAATACTTATCAATAGGGCAAAGTCCCTGAGATGTAAAGATTTATGGGGGAACTGCTGATATGCTGTGGCTCTTGGGGGAATTGCGCGCTGAGGTGTCAAGGCTCGTGGAGGAATGGCTGAGATGTCAAGGCTAATGAGAGGGGATTGCTGAAATGTTCTGGTTTCTGGTTCATTGGGGGAGGGGGGTTGCTGAGATGCCAAGGGAGTTTTCGCTAGGCCAAGCATCAAAGGGAGAGGTAGGTTCAAGCCATAGATTACAGCTGAGCTTTGGTGCCAGAGCTCATAGGGGATGCTGGTATCTTAGGCTAGGTTAGATATCGTAGATAGCTGGCTTTAAACATCTTATTTCTTATTGCCCCCCTCAAGGGGGCTCAGATTGCTAGTCCAATATACTATTAATAAAGCAATATAAAGTATAAAATATGTTAATACTATAATATATTATACACATACGATTGTATACTCAAGCAAAAGTGTATTTCAATCTATAGCAACATTAACAGCTGATGTGTCTAATGATAATATTTTATCCAAATTTGTTTTAACAATTAAGTCGACTCTTATTAATGCAGGCACAATTATAGCTAAACGTAGCAATTTGTTTGCTAATCCCCTGATAGAAAAAAACATCAGTTAGAGAGAGACAGAGAGAGAGAGAGAGAGAGAGAGAGAGAGAGAGAGAGAGTGCAGACCTCTCTGAACTAGCTTTGGGAAAGTTTTATATAGAGATAACTACAAGTATGGCTAACTCGAGCATTTTAGTTAACTCATTGGCCAAACTTTTTTCAAGCGTCTATGACTCAGTCTAATCGTTTGGTGGTGAAATTCAACTCAATTAAGTACTCCATTTTGATGGTTATTTAAAATGTTTTTTGCAATGAGTACTTATTGGCGCAGACCCAGAGGTTAAAAATGAGTGGCAATGATTATAACAAAAAATCAAGGCCTCATAGCATTTTGATACTGAAAGCTCATAATTACCTATTTAAAATCCGCCACTGCATAAAAATTAGTTCATACTACGACTCTGAGCCTTGGCATCAAAGCTTCCCATTAATCTATTTGCTTAACCCTAACCCTATACTATGCTTGGGCTACCAAAAACTCTCAGTTAACCCTCGGCATCTCGGCAAGGGGCCGTAGCCCAGTGGTCAAGCGCGGCGCTCTGATGTGCCAACAGCCCAGGCTCGATTCCAAGTGCAGTTACATTAATTTTGGGTTAAATTGGAATCTCAGCTTGGCTCTGTTCGTGCAATTAACGCCCTTTAGGGCCAACCCGCCAAGGCACAGTGAAGTGTACATGCCTAACTATAAATAAATAGTGGCTGTGCAAAATCAAATGCTACATGCAATTTATTCAAAAATATCTATTCCTTTTTGTTGCCTCCCCAACAGGGGGCTCAGATTGCTAGTCCACCATACTAAAAATGCTAAAATAGATGCGGCTTGACACTTGACTTGCATTTGATTTTCGGAAAAAAATAAAGCCGCCGACTCTTGATTCCGAGCTGTATAACGTCTTTATACAGCTGGATAGGATGCAGCTTTGCGAAAGGAGCATCTATTCTTAGGGGATCGGACTGGGGAAGGAATCTAGACACAAAATTGAGACCAAGGCCGCTCCTAAGTCAAACGGATTATGCAGATCTGACGCCCGCTAAGTGCAAGGCCTAATCCCACCCACACCCCCATTTTCAAACCCCAAAAACCTGGAGATTTTGGGGATCTAAATAGTGCTTCATTTGGGACTTCGGGAAGGGGAAACGGAGCAGGGTTGAATCGATTTTTTGTTCCGATTAGCATCTGGGTGCCTGGCTCTCAGCTGAGTTCCATTTGCTTCCCGCCTCCCCCAGAGGCAGCTGAAATTATGCATGCATTTGCTTGTGTGCCTCTCTTTACCGATTCTGTAGTGTACAGCCAGCCTGACTTTGACCTCATCCTGCTCTCTCCCTTCATCTCCCCCTGCTGTCTCACTGTCTCACCTACTGTCTCCTTTATCTCCCCCTGCTGTCTCTCACTGTCTCACCTACTGTCTCACTTCATCTCCCCCTGCTGTCTCTCACTGTCTCACCTACTGTCTCACTTCATCTCCCCCTGCTGTCTCACTGTCTCACCTACTGTATCCTTTATCTCCCCCTGCTGTCTCTCACTGTCTCACCTACTGTCTCACTTCATCTCCCCCTGCTGTCTCTCACTGTCTCACCTACTGTCTCACTTCATCTCCCCCTGCTGTCTCTCACTGTCTCACCTACTGTTCTCACTTCATCTATCCCCTGCTGTCTCTCACTGTCTCACCTACTCT
>NIVC01000434.1:0-10000 GCA_002269645.1 Macrostomum lignano | reverse complement strand
GCTTTAGTGGCATATCCTTGTCTTCAGCGTCCTTTCTCAAGTCCTCAGTGTCTTCCCCGAGTCCTCAGTGTCTTCCCGACTCTCAGTGTCTTGCCTGAGTCTTCAGTGTCCCTCCCGAGTCCTCAGTGTCTTCCCCGAGTCCTCAGTGTCTTCCCGACTCTCAGTGTCCCTCCCGAGTCATCAGTGTCCCTCCCGAGTCCTCAGTGTCTTCCCCGAGTCCTCAGTGTCTTCCCGACTCTCAGTGTCTTGCCTGAGTCTTCAGTGTCCCTCCCGAGTCATCAGTGTCCCTCCCGAGTCATCAGTGTCCCTCCCGAGTCATCAGTGTCCCTCCCGAGTCCTCAGTGTCTTCCCTGGGTCCTCAGTGTCTTCCCCGAGTCCTCAGTGTCTTCCCCGAGTCCTCAGTGTCTTCCCCGAGTCCTCAGTGTCTTCCCGACTCTCAGTGTCTTGCCTGAGTCTTCAGTGTCCCTCCCGAGTCATCAGTGTCCCTCCCGAGTCATCAGTGTCCCTCCCGAGTCCTCAGTGTCTTCCCTGGGTCCTCAGTGTCTTCCCCGAGTCCTCAGTGTCTTCCCGACTCTCAGTGTCTTGCCTGAGTCTTCAGTGTCCCTCCCGAGTCCTCAGTGTCTTCCCCGAGTCCTCAGTGTCTTCCCGACTCTCAGTGTCTTGCCTGAGTCTTCAGTGTCCCTCCCGAGTCCTCAGTGTCTTCCCCGAGTCCTCAGTGTCTTCCCGACTCTCAGTGTCTTGCCTGAGTCTTCAGTGTCCCTCCCGAGTCCTCAGTGTCTTCCCCGGGTCCTCAGTGTCCCTCCCGGGTCCTCAGTGTCTTGCCTGAGTCTTCAGTGTCCCTCCCGAGTCCTCAGTGTCTTCCCTGAGTCCTCAGTGTCTTCCCCGAGTTTTCAGTGTCCCTCCCGAGTCCTCAGTGTCCCTCCCGAGTCCTCACTGTCTTGCCCGAGTCCTCAGTGTCCCTCCCGAGTCCTCAGTATCCCTCCCGAGTACTCAGTATCCCTCCCGAGTCCTCAGGGTCCCTCCCGAGTCCTCAGTGTCCCTCCCGAGTCCTCAGTATCCCTCCCGAGTCCTCAGTATCCCTCCCGAGTCCTCAGTATCCCTCCCGAGTCCTCAGTATCCCTGCCGAGTCCTCAGTGTCCCTCCCGAGTCCTCAGTGTCTTGCCCGAGTCCTCAGTGTCCCTCCCGAGTCCTCAGTGTCTTCCCTGAGTCCTCAGTGTCTTCCCCGAGTTTTCAGTGTCCCTCCCGAGTCCTCAGTGTCCCTCCCGAGTCCTCACTGTCTTGCCCGAGTCCTCAGTGTCCCTCCCGAGTCCTCAGTATCCCTCCCGAGTACTCAGTATCCCTCCCGAGTCCTCAGTATCCCTCCCGAGTCCTCAGTATCCCTGCCGAGTCCTCAGTGTCCCTCCCGAGTCCTCAGTGTCTTGCCCGAGTCCTCAGTGTCCCTCCCGAGTCCTCAGTATCCCTCCCGAGTCCTCAGTATCCCTCCCGATTCCTCAGTGTCCCTCCCGAGTCCTCAGTGTCTTGCCCGAGTCCTCAGTGTCCCTCCCGAGTCCTCAGTATCCCTACCGAGTCCTCAGTATCCCTCCCGAGTCCTCAGTATCCCTCCCGAGTCCTCAGTATCCCTCCCGAGTCCTCAGTATCCCTCCCGAGTCCTCAGTGTCCCTCCCGAGTCCTCAGTGTCCCTCCCGAGTCCTCAGTGTCCCTCCTGAGCCCTCAGTGTCCCTCCCGAGTCCTCAGTGTCCCTCCCGAGTCCTCAGTGTCCCTCCCGAGTCCTCAGTGTCCCTCCCGAGTCCTCAGTGTCCCTCCCGAGTCCTCAGTGTCTTGCCTGAGTCCTCAGTGTCTTCCCCGAGTCTTCAGTGTCCCTCCCCGAGTCCTTAGTGTTCTTTCCGAGTCTTCAGTGTCCCTCCCGAGTCCTCAGTGTCTTCCCCGAGTCCTCAGTGTCTTCCCCGAGTCCTCAGTGTCTTCCCCGAGTCCTCAGTGTCTTCCCCGAGTCTCAGTGTCTTCCCGACTCTCAGTGTCTTGCCTGAGTCTTCAGTGTCCCTCCCGAGTCATCAGTGTCCCTCCCGAGTCATCAGTGTCCCTCCCGAGTCCTCAGTGTCTTCCCTGGGTCCTCAGTGTCTTGCCTGAGTCTTCAGTGTCTCTCCCGAGTCCTCAGTGTCCCTCCCGAGTCCTCAGTGTCTTCCCCGGGTCCTCAGTGTCCCTCCCGGGTCCTCAGTGTCTTGCCTGAGTCTTCAGTGTCCCTCCCGAGTCCTCAGTGTCTTCCCGAGTCCTCAGTGTCTTCTTGGGTCCTCAGGGTCTTGCCTGAGTCCTCAGTGTCCCTCCCGAGTCCTCAGTGTCTTCCCTGAGTCCTCAGTGTCTTCCCCGAGTCTTCAGTGTCCCTCCCCGAGTCCTTAGTGTTCTTTCCGAGTCTTCAGTGTCCCTCCCGAGTCCTCGGTGTCCCTCCCGAGTCCTCAGTGTCTTCCCTGGGTCCTCAGTGTCTTGCCTGAGTCTTCAGTGTCTCTCCCGAGTCCTCAGTGTCCCTCCCGAGTCCTCAGTGTCTTCCCCGGGTCCTCAGTGTCCCTCCCGGGTCCTCAGTGTCTTGCCTGAGTCTTCAGTGTCCCTCCCGAGTCCTCAGTGTCTTCCCGAGTCCTCAGTGTCTTCCCCGGGTCCTCAGGGTCTTGCCTGAGTCCTCAGTGTCCCTCCCGAGTCCTCAGTGTCTTCCCTGAGTCCTCAGTGTCTTCCCCGAGTCTTCAGTGTCCCTCCCCGAGTCCTTAGTGTTCTTTCCGAGTCTTCAGTGTCCCTCCCGAGTCCTCGGTGTCCCTCCCGAGTCCTCAGTGTCTTCCCTGGGTCCTCAGTGTCTTGCCTGAGTCTTCAGTGTCTCTCCCGAGTCCTCAGTGTCCCTCCCGAGTCCTCAGTGTCTTCCCCGGGTCCTCAGTGTCCCTCCCGGGTCCTCAGTGTCTTGCCTGAGTCTTCAGTGTCCCTCCCGAGTCCTCAGTGTCTTCCCGAGTCCTCAGTGTCTTCCCCGGGTCCTCAGGGTCTTGCCTGAGTCCTCAGTGTCCCTCCCGAGTCCTCAGTGTCTTCCCTGAGTCCTCAGTGTCTTCCTCGAGTCTTCAGTGTCCCTCCTGAGTCCTCAGTGTCCCTCCCGAGTCCTCAGTGTCCCTCCCGAGTCCTCAGTGTCCCTCCCGAGTCCTCAGTGTCCCTCCCGAGTCCTCAGTGTCCCTGCCGAGTACTCAGTGTCCCTCCCGAGTCCTCAGTGTCTTGCCTGAGTCCTCAGTGTCTTCCCCGAGTCTTCAGTGTCCCTCCCCGAGTCCTTAGTGTTCTTCCCGAGTCTTCAGTGTCCCTCCCGAGTCCTCGGTGTCCCTCCCGAGTCCTCAGTGTCTTCCCCGAGTCTTCAGTGTCCCTCCTGAGTCCTCAGTGTCCCTCCCGAGTCCTCAGTATCCCTCCCGAGTCCTCAGTGTCCCTCCCGAGTCCTCAGTGTCCCTCCGAGTCCTCAGTATCCCTCCCGAGTCCTCAGTGTCCCTCCCGAGTCCTCAGTATCCCTCCCGAGTCCTCAGTGTCCCTCCCGAGTCCTCAGTATCCCTCCCGAGTCCTCAGTGTCCCTCCCGAGTCCTCAGTATCCCTCCCGAGTCCTCAGTGTCCCTCCCGAGTCCTCAGTATCCCTCCCGAGTCCTCAGTATCCCTCCCGAGTCCTCAGTGTCCCTCCCGAGTCCTCAGTGTCCCTCCTGAGTCTCCTGAGTCTTACATGCTGATTATATATTGATTTAAGAGCGCTTAAACTGACTTTGCGAGTGTTTATGGGCCTATTAGGTCATAGCCTCAAGTTCGTACAAATAACTCCGTAGGAAAAGCCGCATCTTAATAATTTCCAGAACCAGCATCCGCTCTTTATTTTTCCTTTCAAACTACTCCATCATGCAAGATGCTGTTCAACGAGCGTGTCTGGCAATTTCTGTCCCCAGAAATTGGGAAAATGGCATAGCCGCGCAAAAGCTTTCATCCGTTCAAACAGGTATGGGAATTTGCAGTATAGACTGACAGAAGTCCACTGCCTCGCCTCCCTCATCCTGCAGTCAACTAAACTCCCGGGGACAAAAACACCTGTTCGTTTCGCATGAAGAAGGCCAGATGTTCAACTCCGCCGCCCCCTGCCTATACCCGGAGCTGCAGAACATTTCTGACTCCGAGGGAAGTTTCATTCAATTCTTCTTACGGATTCTTGCTCAGAAATGCTTCTACTAAAATACCAAGAGTGTCTGCTTCTTTTGTTTTGCTTGACATACACTTAAAGCTCCTTAGATCTTGATTTTGTCAGTTTTGTTGGCCTTTGGAGTAAGAAGTCCACGAGAGGTTCTCCGTTGCCACCCCACTTAGTCTTCAGTGAGTTATCCACGGACAAATGCGGTTAGACGCCGAAAAAGAAGGACGCCGCTACACGGAGCTTGTAGATAGTATAGATCACATGCAGCTTTTATATTTACCTAAATGTGCCACTCCAGCATTCGCTGATGTACTCGTATTTAGCGGCCGTCTCAGAGGCTAGGGCCACAGACACTAGCTAATGCTGCTAATGCAGAAGCTATAGTCTATGGCCTTTACCCGGGGATTTTTTGCCAGAGGTGTGTCTGATATATCTTACAAGTAACAACGCTACAAGTTACAAGTTGATTAGTAGTGACAAGCTAAAAGATACAAGTAATTGCGATTCAAGAAACAACCTGTCAATTTTGAGTCTAAAAGTTACAAGTCATTCAAGTTACAAGCCGTATCCGATTATAGTTTATGTTCATAAGTGATATCGATTTTGAGAGAACCCAGAAGTTGGCTTGGCGGCTCATATTGTCACTATGTAGGATCGCCACGATTGCATAAAGAAATGCCACTCTTGCTAATGGAGAAGAATTTCTTGCTGGAGCAGATAAAGAAGCAGAGGACTATTTAGTTATTTAGTGAATTCGCTCAACTCATCACAAAAGATAAACGAAGGAGCGGATTTCTAATTGCAAAACTTTTTAAATCCCGCAAAAATCTATCGCAATAACCAGCTGGAAAGGCACGTTAACGTGGTTTAAGTGTGTATTCGCTCGTATTTGTCGCTTCGTTACATGTAGTGTATTTTTAATTCTCTCAGGAAATCGAATTTTGCTCCACCAAATTGTCTATGGTGAAACTTCTGCTTCCGTTGTTGGGGCCACTGATGCCCTACCAAGTATTGAGCCGCCACTGTACCCAATGAGCTAGCTAGTTAATTCGGAATTCTATTTTTTTTTTCAACCACTCAAAGCTTTGAGCAGAAAAACATACTCAGGGCAAATAAGCAGCGTCCCGTTGCAGTCCTGAGCCGATTCAAAACTCTCAGAGGGAAGATTTCCCGCCTGCACAGTCCAGCAGTTTCCTGCGAGATCCCCAGGTCTTAATGAGAACCCGAGCCCCTGCCTCACAGATCCTCATTTCATCTCTTCCTTCTATCTACACTTTGATGCTCTTCAGATTCTACTGGGTGAAACCTTTTTTACGAAGTAGGGATTTTACTTCGTGTGTAATTCGGCACTGGGGTCGCCTCGGTGCGGTTGCCTGCAGTTTGAAGAGCTGAGCACGTCTCGGTCCTCGCTTTCCTCTCTATTCAGTACTCTGCGGACTGGAAACTCATTAGGTGGCTGTGTGCACTATCTATCTATCTATCTATCTATCTATCTATCTATCTATCTATCTATCTATCTATCTATCTATCTATCTATCTATCTATCTATCTATCTATCTATCTATCTATCTATCTATCTATCTATCTATCTATCTATCTATCTATCTATCTATCTATCTATCTATCTATCTATCTATCTATCTATCTATCTATCTATCTATCTATCTATCTATCTATCTATCTATCTATCTATCTATCTATCTATCTATCTATCTATCTATCTATCTAGCTATCTATCTATCTATCTATCTATCTATCTATCTATCTATCTATTTATCTATCTATCTATCTATCTATCTATGTGTTGAAAGGGACAATTTGTTCAAAAGTTATGTCGAAATTGAGACTTTTTGAGCACTGAAAGTTGCTAGGAAGGTTGCAGACGGAGGCTGGAAGAGTGCAGCTCGCACACAAGGGTGGTTTTGGCGGGCGGCGGCCAGTTTCTAGGTTAGATGACGCAGAGCCCTGCGAGTCTCGGGAAAATTGAGTTTCTCCCGCTGATTGCAAGTGTGCCAACTTTGCTTTACTTAGCCCACTCCAAGCCACCCAGCCCCCGCAGATCCTGAGTCCTGTAAGTTTTTTTTTACTTTCCTTCGCTTACCCTGAAGTTCCAACTGTTATGGAGAAAGCTCGCGGTGAAGGAGAGCAGGGAGAGATTGGGAGAGAAGGCGCAGAAAGGACTCTATGCAGCGTGTCTTGGCCAACATCTTTGAATCTTAGCAGTGATGGGGGGCTTCTCTGCTTCTGCTGCACGCAATCGGATGCTGTGTATCCCAAATGTCTCCAATATTCTCCTGTGTACCTACTCGATTATTTGTGTCAGACAGATCCTCCTTCCTTTAACTCTGCTTTGCCTGGCAGGATGCGACACCCGGTGTTCGTGTAAATTTTATTTTGCAGGCTGGAATTTCAATTACTGGCATTCGCTTCTGCGTGATACATGCGGATGTAGGAGGGGGCAACCTAGATCGACGTTTGCCACGTCTTGAACATGGGTGACAGGGGTTGGGGCGCCCACTGGGGACCACTGTTTCATCTATCTCTGATCTATCTATGATCTATCTATCTAACCCCCTTTTTGGCCATAGACAGTGGAAATCTCCTGGGTCAAATGGCATTCATCAGTCACCTAGGATTTCAGGGGGTATCGAATGGAACTGTACTTTTAATAAGTACTTTTAATTTGCAATATTTTGGCGTCCTGAGAAAAAACTATAGGCGAATGTACGTACGTACGTCTGTACAATGTTGAAACTCATTCGTTGGCTTGTAAGCATCAATCTACAAATTAGAGGTCTCATTACCCAATTATTAATAAATACTTAAAGGTTCCATTCAACCAGGTATTAATCCCTAATTAGAGGCCCCATTGACCAGGTATTGATCCCCAATTAGAGGTCCCAATATACATGTACATATATGCAGTAAGTCCTAATCACTTTCATACTTTCACAAACTCCAAATTTCATAAACTCGAAGTTGCGAGCTAGTGAACAAGATTTTTCTACATTTATGATATAAAGTTTCGAGCATGTTATATACCACCACTGTTATATACAGTGGTCCTTGGTGAAATTTCGAGCTTTAGAATCACTCTCTTTCTTGAAAGCATCCAAAAATGACTTTAGGAATGAGTTTCCGTCATAGACGAAAAAAATCCGTACGCTACAAGAATCTGATTGCTTTTGAGAGCATATTAACAAAGAGAATTTTTTTCAGAGCACATACTTCCCAACAACGTACTGCTCGAGTTTATAACGAGCAAATCCTACGAAAGTCAACTTAATAGTTTGAGAGCCTTAAATGCGTTCATGAACTCATGGGCTTATGAATATTGTTGGTCAACTATCCCTCCCTCTGCATGCTTATAAGTTGTGATTTATTAGCCAAGAAACCTGACAGCCATCAATCAGTGGATAATGAGCTGAGCTCTCAGTGTAGTATATGTATGTAGTGGGTGGGTCATTGCGGGCCCGTCAGTTTTGCTATACTCATATCAATCCACTGGAGCCTCAATGCGATTGGTTTAATACTTCAACGTCACGAAGGCCGATATACAACCGCACAGTCGATAGTCTCTCGAGTAGCCAAAGTCAAATCTTATTCTGCCGCACTTCTGCCGTTCTGGAACGATCGCTCTTCATCGATAGATTTATACAAATACATGTAGGAGTTTGATAGTATACGTATATAGTACATGATATGCACGTCATTATAGGGCCATCAGCGATATTTTTCTGGGTCCTACAAGGAACGGGATTCCTCAGCTCAAGCACCCTTATCGAGTCCATTAATATGCGAGCGTCAATTCTGCCAACTGCGCTGTGCTGTGCTGATCGATTCGGGACGTCGATCTCCTGATCTGCAGGCTGCTGGAGACAAAAACCAAATTTAATACTCGATGTTATGAGCCAGGACATAGCTAAAACTTGTGGTTGTATAAAGATTTTTGCTGCCTGACAGATAAAAACTTGACACTGCCTCACCTTGGGATTTTTATAAAATCTGACAGCATTATCGACTTATAGGTATAAAAATAATTTAGTCAAACATGAATGATGAATGTTTTCATGTGGACCATCACTGAAACATGCTGAAACATGCTGCGTCTGCATAGTATGCAAGGAAAAATAAATGCCTAACCTGCAGGGACTATATATATAAAGACTGCATGTGTTGAATAATTCTGGTCTGAAGCAATTATGAATTTTAGAATTTGTATCATGCGACAGATATATTCGATCAATAGCTAAGCGTGGTCGTCACTGCGATAAAAATTAATTCATTCATGAGAATTTTTAGGTCCTAAATTTAAATGAACTGGATATTTTTCGTCTATAAATATCTTTCGTCTAATGTTCCAGTTACATGTTCTGTAGAAAAAAATTGGAAAAAATATACGTATGTGTAGATTATCATATATTTTTTTCATTATTGGTACTCTAAATTATTTGATCTACACTGTAGAAGTGTTTAAAGACCTAGATACGTCTAAGGCTACGCAAAGACTGCATTAAATTAATGCGCTCGATTAAGGCTCACTATAGTCGATCACTCTCGCCCCACAGAAAAGAGCTAGAGATATGATAACGACTGACTATAAGGAAACTAGCAACTATGTTTAAACAGGCCGGTCCTTTCTAGGTGTACATGCAGCTGCAGTGCATTGCCTTTCTCAAAAAATTTAAATACTTTAAATGCAAAATTTTCTATTCCACGCTACAAATATAATTTAATGAACGTGTAAAAATGAAGAAATAGCATGCATATTCGACGCGGAAACTATTCTGGAATTCAAAGTAAATCAGGAATATTTTCTTGTATTAACAAATTTTAGCGCAGATTTTATCGATTTTGACTGAACTTACAATTTTTTGCAAGAATTTAAAATTTTTAAATAGAAAATAATTCCAAAGCATAGTCTAAACGTTAGTTTTAGTTCATTTTTAAGTTCTTTCCTGGTTTTGACTTACTCGTCACCAACTGATTTTATTGGAAACTCCCCCTGTGTCCAGTTGTTTCTGTTAATTTCTTGGACGAATATCAATGGCTTTTAACTTAAGCCAGTTCTGAATGATTCGCGTTGATCATAACGACAGCATTACTTTACAGATTATCAGCAGATCATAAAGGCCTAGTCTTTCTGTAGTCTAAAACTAAATCTTGCTTACTTTATATAATAAGTGAGGAGATAAGCGTTAAACGGAAACCCGGTCGGGCGGCCCAATCGATCGATCCACTCAGCTTTAGATATAAGATATATTTCATGAGTTTTCAGTATCACTGATTAAATTCACTAGATTAGCTTATTAATGTTAGAAGCGTATTTAAGGGGGTAAGGTCCTCAGCTTGCTCAGTTTGCTCCGCATGGCGCCCCCTCTAGACTCTCTAGTGTGTGTAGGCCTATATGGCATCCCTCTCGCTAGTTGGCTCTCGCATAAGGTCTTATATGACGCCCTTCTCGTGTATATTAATGACGCCCCCACTCTTAGTCTTATTGGTAAAATTCGCCCACTCATTTTATAATTTATATTTCTAAATATGCCTCTGATTAATGTATGATAGCCTAGGCTAGGCTTGAAGCCATGACAGCCAAAAAGTAGCTAAATTTGCTTTTTTCACCTATGAATAAAGTCAAACACTATATCATATGCCATTCCAGAAAATACCAATTTCAACTTAGACCTAATTTAATACCAAGTATAAAAATTATTTAAATAAATTTATTACTTTACTTATAAATAATGATTTCATAAGCTATGCTATAGGCCCCTAGCTATCTATGGTTTATTAAAGCACAAGTCCAAAAGTATTTTCATTAATATT
>NIVC01000433.1:131417-200872 GCA_002269645.1 Macrostomum lignano | reverse complement strand
ATCTGCAATTCAATTCTTACCGCGCGCGCGCCCTCATTGACTTGCGATATGCCGATTTGGAAATATTGATAAAACCAGAGTAGTTAGCTGCCGTAAGATGAGTTGGGCCTTGAGTTACTCAGCATCTGCCAGTTGTTAATGTCTTGCTGTTGTTATTCTTCTCATTCAGTGACTAGCGAAATCACAATATACTAAATCTCTAAGGTTTGACCGGTATTCCAGTCTACAGCCTGAATGCCTGAACCGATTTTTTTCAAACTAGTCTAAATATACTAAATCTCTAAGGTTTGTATGCTTGAATGAATGAATGTCCATAATCTTCTTCTATCTTCTATCTATCTATCTTCTTCTTCTATCTTCTATCTTCTAAATATACTAAATCTCTAATATTTGTTTGTTTGTTTGTATGCTTGAATGTCCATAACGCTCTAGAGACTGCAATTCTTCACCGATTTTGATCGCGTTTTCACCAAAAGATTCAAAATTGTCTGGAAAGAAGACAGTTAAAATTTCTTGTAACTGCTTTAATGCTAAAGGGATTAAATATTCGAAAAACTGTTTTAAATGGCCTTTTTCAATGCAAATTTTATCAGCGAGAAACTTCACTGCCAATTTTAATTGATTGCGCCAGAGCGAACTGATAAGAAAACTCACTGGGCCCCACTTAAAGGGGGGCAATAAAAAATTATTCTGGCTGCTGGCAGCCAGCTCTAATTAGTTAGCTAGTCTAAATATACTAAATCTCTAAGGTTTGTATGCTTGTCCATAACGCTCTAGAGATCGCAATTCTTCACCGATTTTGATCGCGTTTTCGCCAAAAGATTTCTAATCAGCCTGGGATTGTATGGTTAAAATTTCTTGTATCTGCTTCAATGCTAAAGGGATTAGATATTCGAAAAACATGTTTTCTGCAAAGGTCAAGCAGCTCTTTCGACTTGAAATGCGCTGTAAAAATGCTAGAGAAAAAACTGACTGGCTGAATTCTTATTCTGATAAAGATTACATCACAACAAGTTGAAAACACTGTGCCAAGTTGAAAGACAGCAATTGCGTAACCATATTGCTAACTTTAATTGAGACTGATGCTGACTGCCGGAGTATTTGATTATGTCATAGCTGCTTCGTGTGACTTTCACTCGAAGAGAATTTGTGTTAGTATTTGCATAACGTTCTAGAGATAGAACCAATTGACCAATTTTAATCGCGTTTTTACGAAAAGATTTGTAATTATCTGGAAAGAAGACAGTTAAAATTTCTTTAATTGGCTTTAATGCTAAAGGTATTAAATATTCGAAAAACGAGTTTTCCCAATGCTTTTAATGGTAGGGCAAACTAGGTTGAATTCTTGACTGGACTGGCTGAATTCCAATTCCAATTATGATTGCGCCATAACTTTTCTCTCTCCACTGTGTAAGCTTCAATACTGGTTGCAGTGTGCAAGGAGAAAAAATGCTCAGTGGCTGCGTGTGTACATTCTGACCCTGGCTCTGACTGGCGGACTCCATAGAAAATTGCTAGATTTCACTCAATCAACTGTGCATTGGCTCCGCCTGCACGCCTACACACTGAGCAGCCTATCACTGCTATGTATTTTAACTGCAGTTCTGAAGCATATATGGCTGATTTTGTTGTCCTCCCATCAATAGGCGGAGTAGCCGCAGTGTAGCCGCAGTGTAGGCACTAGGTCTAGGTTTAGGCTAGACGTAAGGTCCAAGGTTCGAGTCTGCCTCCCCGGCGGATAATAAAAATTCAAATAATTCAATAATTTATAGCTTGTGCCTGGACTAATTGAAACATTTTTTATTTAATTTCAATTGAAACATTTTTTTATTAATTAGCAATTCATTTTTTGCTACTCGGCACAAGCCACTAATCAAATTTGATTTGTAAAAACTGCTTCGAGTATAACTGATCCCATCAATGGGTATTGTCTAGCTCCATAAAAGTACGAAATTACTAAACTGCAGACAATGCTGCTAAATGCTGAGCTTTTCAAGACTGCCGATATGTATCGAAAATTGATTAGTGAGCCGTACAATTCTGAGCAAATTGCAGTTTGCAGAGGAGACTGAGGAGCCGGCCGAGAGGAGAACTGCAGGCTGCTGAGAGAATGAATGAAAATCGTTAATGGTACAGTTGTAGACTGAAAATGAAATGACTGCAGACTGCTGAGGGGAACTGCAGACTGTCGAAGGGATCATTGCAGATTGCAAAGGGGAAACAACTGCAAACTGCTGAGGTAGTTCCTCCAGACGTATGAGCGTATAGCTGCAGACTGCTGAGAGGGAAAACTGCGGACTAATTAGAGGATAATGGCAGACTTCTGAGGCTTATAACTAACTATTGAGTTTTGAGTGGATATTTACTGTGGAAGATTAAGTACAAGTTGTTTAGGGGATTTCTGCGGCTGCTAAGTGAAATATTTTTGGCTAAGGGGACAATTCTATGCCGCTGAGGGTATGCATTCTTAATTTTAATAAAAGTTTTAAAATGCAAAGTGGATGATAAATGCCGGCTGCTAAGAAATAACTGCAGTCTTTTTGCGGGATTAGATGAAGGGATAATTTCAGGTTGTTGTGGGGATAAATGCCGATTTCCGGGGGTTAACTTCAAACGGCTAAAGTTGCTAAACTAGATTATTTCGACCACATGTCAATAGGCACAATAGCCGCAGTAGGCAGGCAGTATCAAGCAGAAGCAAACAGAATGCTTTGATGTCAGCAGTTCGAGCCTGCATTGAAGCAGCGAATTTATCTTTGTGACCTGTGACAATAATGATTGCATCCTATGCAGATTCATGGAGATGGTAAACACTTAAATTTAAAGATACTTTTGCTGGGGCTGCGTTAGTCTTCTAGAGCAGTGCTAATCTGCTGTAAGTGCTAATTTGCAAAGGGTCTAATCTGGGTGAGCAGTGCTAATCTGACGTACAATGAATTAATAAATATGCAAGAGAATTGCAAATCAATTTTAAACTGCAAGTTGCAAACATTTCAAATGGTTTCGATTATTGAGAAGCATATGGAGATCAGTAGCCATCTGCTCCCAGATTTTGCGGAACAGTGCCGGTGAACCATTGCTAAACTGCTGGTGAACCATTGCTAAATTGCTGGTGAACCATCGCTAAAGTGATGGTAAACCATTGCTAAAGTGATGGTAAACCACTGTAAGTTTTTAATAAATGCTACTTTAAACAGAAGAAAACTCAACACAAGAAAAAGCGACAAAAGAATCATCATGTCAACCATAAAAGAAGCGGTCTGTCGAGAATAAAATACTCAATGTGAATTGCTAAGATGTCAAGGCTGGTATGGAAAATTTCTGTGATATCAAGACTCATGGGAGAATTTCTAAGATCTCAAGGCTCAGCGGTAATTGCTATAATGATGTGATTCTGGGGAGAATTGCTTTGATTTCAAAGCTTAAGTTCAATTGCTGCGATGTCGATCTTAATGAGGGAATTTCTGAGATGTCAAGGCTTACTGGGGAATTATTGAGATTTCAAGGCTTACTGGGCCATGGGCCAGATCAAGGCCCATGAGAGAAATTCTGAGATGTCTTGTCAAGTCTCAGAGGGAAATTTCTATACTGATGTGATTCTGGGCAGAATTGCTTTGATTTCAAATTCCATTTGAGAAATTTCTGAGGTATCAAGGCTCATTAAAATTATTTGCTGTCAAGGCTCATGGAAATAATTTCTGGAATGCTGTGGCTCTTGAGGGAATTGCCGACATTGTTAGGGTAAGAGTAAGACGTAAACCATATAAATGAATAGGCCTGTCTAACATTAAATACTCATTGGGGAATTGCTAAGTTGTAAAGGCTCGTGGGGGATATCCGAATTATAATGTGGCTCAATGCTCAGGGGGATTGTTGTGATTGCAGCACCTGCTCATAATGCCGAAATTTTGTGGCTCAAATAGGAGTTGCTGAGATATCAAGGCTCATTGGGGAATAGCTGAGATTTCAAAGCTCACGGGGGATCCCTGTAATGCTGTAGGCTGTGACTTTTGGGTATTGCTGAGATGCTAAGGTTCACGGGGGAATGACTGAGATTTCAAAGGCTCCTAAAGCGAATGGCTGAAATTCACGAAATGTCAAGGTTCATTGGGTATTTGTTGAAATGCTGTGGTTTACGGTGGGAATTGCTGAAATGCTGTGACTTGGCAGGGTTAGTTTTCAACCATAAGACTCATGTGAAAGTGCCAAGATATCAAAAGGTTAGTCGCTAAAGTTTCATGCTCATGGGAAAATTGCTAAGATTTCAAAAGCTCATTGGGGAATTGCTGAAATTCTTGGGCTGAGAGGGGGAGTTGCTGAAATGCTGTGACTCGGCTGCAGGTTAAGGGTTAGGGTTTGAGTTTAATTATAGAGCGATCGTCGTGTCAATCATAAATGATTCATCAAGGAATTTCAAAGATTAAAGGGGCGAATTAGTTATATGCTTTGGCTCTTAGGGAATTGCTGACAGTTCAAGGCTTTCGGTGAAATTTAGATTTCAAAGCTTATGAGGAAGTTACTTAAATGCTCAGGCTCAAGGCTCACGGGGGAGATTGCTAACATGCCAAGACTCACTTATGGGTTAGGGTTAGGGGCTTAGGGTCAGTTTTGGTTCAATCATAGAATAACCACTCTGTTAACCATCAACTAAAGACTTGCTAAGATGGGAGTTGCTAAGATATCAAAGCTCATGAATGGAATCACTGAGTTGACAAGGCTTATGAAGAAATTGCAGAGATATCAAGGCTCATAAGGGGATTGCTGAATTCTTGGGGGAGCGGAGTTGGGTTGTTGGGATGTCAAGGCTTACTCAGCTGAGAGAACTGCGTAGATGTCAAGGCTCGAGTTTAATTGCTGCGATGTCGATGCTTAATGGGGGAACTGCTGAGATGTCAAGTCTTACTGGGAATTGCTAAGATGTCAAGTCTTACTGGGAATTGCTAAAATGTGAAGGCTTTCTGGGGGAATGCTGGGATTTCAAGGCTTACTGGGGAAATGCTTAGATTTCAAGGCTTACTGGGGGAATTCCTCAGATGTCAAGGCTTATTGGGGGAATTGCTGAGATGTTAAGGCTTACTGGGGGGATTGCAGCGATTTCAAGGCTTACTGCGGCAATTGCTAAGATGTGAATTCTTTCTGGGGGAATTGCTAAGATTTCAAGGCTTACTGGGAGAATCGCTGAGATGTCAATGCTTACTGGGGGAATTGCTGAGATCTCGAGGCTTCTCAGCAATTCTTAGCAAGTATTAGCAATTGTTAGCTAAGTATTCTTAGCAATTCTTAGCAATTCTTGTCAAGGCTTACTTGGGGAATTGCTGAGATTTCAAGGCTTACTGGGGGGAATTGTTAAGATGACAAGGCTTACTGGGGGGAATTGCTAAGATGACAAGGCTCATGCAGGATGATGGCTGAATTGTTAGGGGTGTTAGGTTGTTGGGCGATTGTCAGATAGTCAGGTAGTACGGCTGAAGTAGCTCATGTAGTTCAGATATTGAAATAGTACACACAAGTGATGCTGATTTCTGCTAATAGGAAATACCAGCGCATTTATTAAAGGTTTCATTCTTTGATTTAGGCTAATTAAAAGAGAGGGTCTAAGGCCGTCAGTGATTTGCATATTTGCTGCGGATCAGAGTATGCCCCGGCCAGCGACGATATGCACTAAGAGTTTGTGCTTGAAAGGATCAGCACTATTTGCTGATTGAGAAAGGGTTTTGGGCTGATGAAGGAAACTTTTTTGGCTGATGAAAGTTCTGATTCATGGCAATTTATTTTTGCCAAAATGAGAAAAGGTAATATTTTATTAATGGAAATCAACATTTTGGATAATTATAGTAAGGTTACTCTTGTGTCAAAATAAAAACCAATTGGTGTCATTTTAGGGCTCCCCAGCGGGGGGCTAAATGGCTTCTTCTAATCTAAATATACTAAATCTCTAAGGTTTGTATGTTTGAATGAATGTCCATAATCTATCTATCTAAATATACTAAATCTCTAAGGTTTGTATGCTTGTCCATAACGCTCTAGAGATCGCAATTCTCGACCGATTTTGATCGCGTTTTCGCCAAAAGATTTCTAATCAGCCTGGGATTGTATGGTTAAAATTTCTTGTATCTGCTTCAATGCTAAAGGGATTAAATATTCGAAAACTGTTTTAAATAGCCTTTTTCAATGCAAAATTCTATCAGCGAGAAACTTCACTGCCAATTTTAATTGATTGCGCCAGAGCCAACTGATAAGAAAACTCACTGGCCCCAACTTAAAGGGGGGCAATAAAAAAATTATTCTGGATGCTGGCAGCCAGCTCTAATTAGCTAGTCTTCTTCTATCTAAATATACTAAATCTCTAAGGTTTGTATGTTTGAATGAATGTCCATAACGCTCTAGAGTGAGCAATTCTTCACCGATTTTGATCGCGTTTTCGTCAAAATCTAAATATACTAAATCTCTAATATTTGTATGCTTGCTTGCTTGCTTGCTTGCTTGTCCATAACGCTCTAGAGAGAGCAATTCTTCACCGATTTTCATCGCGTTTTCGCCAAAAGATTTGTAATCAGCCTGGGATTGTATGGTTAAAATTTCTTTAATCTGCTTCAATGCTAAAGGGATTAAATATTCGAAAAACTGTTTTAAATGGGCTTTTTCAATGCAAAATTTTATCAGCGAAAAACTTCACAGCCAATTTTAATGATTGCGCCAGAGCGAACTGATCAGAAAACTCATGGGCCCCACTGCCTAGATAATTACTCTATTTAAATTGCGCAACCATACCAGGGGTCAAAAATATAATTATTCTGGAGGCTAGCAGCGAGCTCTTTAAGCGTCAAAGATCTGTTTTTCGTAACGCTCTACAGACTGCAATTCTTGACCAATTTTGATCGCGTTTTCGCCAAAAGTTTTGTAATTATCTGGAAAGAGGACAGCTAAAATTTCTTTAATCTGCTTCAATGCTAAAGGTATTAAATATTCGAAAAACAAGTTTATCTAAATGCTTTTAATGGAAGGCCAAGCAGCGTTGAATTCTTGACTGGCTGAATTCCAATGCTAAATGATTGCGCCACAACTGCGTACTGCATAGTCTCGCTATAAACTGACTCTGAGCTTTTCAGCAGGAGGCAGTGTGCGCAGGCACTCTGGAGGGAGAGAGAAATCAGCCAGTGCATTTTAAAAGTATTGAAATTGAGAGATTTACTTAACTGTGCAATGGCTCTGCCAGCACCAAAACTGTGCACACTGAGCATGCAGCCTATCACTGCTATGTATTTGACTGCAGTGCCGAAGCATATATGTCTGCAGTGCCGAGACACTAGGACTAGGTTTAGGCTAGGCGTAAGGTCCAAGGTTCGAGTCCGCCTCCCCGGTGGATAATTAAAATAAGTAAATTCATTCATTTGTAGCTTGTGACTCGACTAAATATAACATATTTTTATTAATTTTAATTGCAACACTTTTTATTAATTAGCAAATAATTTTTGCTACTTGGCACAAGCCACTTATCAAATTTGATTTAAAAAAACTGCTTCTTGTATTACTGATCCCATCAACGAGTACTGCCTCGCACCATGAAAGTATGGAATTGCTATTAAACTGCAGACCATGCTATTAAAATTGCTTTTTAAGGTATTGCTAAATTTTGAGCTTTTTAAGAATGCCGATATGTACTGAAAATTGTTTAGTGAGCCGTAAAATGCTGAGCACATTTTTAGATTATTGGAAGATTGGAAGATTATTGGAAAAGAGAACAGAAGATGCTGAGGGGAACTGCAGATTGTCAAAGGGATCATTCATGCAGACTGCAAAGGGAAAAATGGAACAAACTGCTGAGGTAGTTCCTCCACACTTATGAGTGCATAGCAGCAAACTGTTGAGGGGGTAACTATCTACAGAGTTTAAAGTGGATAAAAACTGTGAAGAATTAAGTGCAAGTTGTTGAGTGGATAACTGCGGACTGCTGAGTGAAGTATTGTAGTTTGCTGATGTTAATGAAAGTTGTAGACGGCAAAGTGGATAACTGCAGGCTGCTAAGAGTATGACTGTAGTCTGTTTGCGGGATTAGAAGGAATAGCTAATTTCAGGTTGTGGGGATAACTGCCGATTTCTGAAGGGGGGGGGGGGTTAACTTCAAACTGCTGAAGTTACTAAACTTCTTGAATAGTACGCTCGTATAAGGCTTTTGGTAGAAGGTCGGCAGTTCGAGTCTGCATTGAAGCAGCGAATGTCTCCCATGCATGCAGATTCATGCAATTTTTTAACATTTAAATTTATACATACTTTCGCTGGGGCTACGTTAAGCTTCTAGAGCAGTGCTAATCTGTTTTTAAGTGCTAATTTGCAAAGGCTATTGCTAATCTGGGTGAGCAGCGCTAATCGGGGAGAGCAGTGCTAATCTGACGCGTATAATAAAGTAATAAATATGTAAGAAGATTGCAAATCGAATTTCAACTGCAAGTTGCAAACATTTCAAATGGTTTCAATTATTGAGAAGCATGGAGATTAGTGGCCATCTGCTCACTGATTGTGCAAAACAGTGCTGGTGAGCCATCATTGCTAAACTGCAGAAGATTCCGATGCCGATATACTCGTATGTATAGAAAATTGATTAGTGAGCCGTTCAATTCTGGGCAAGTTTGCTGAGGACACTGAGGAGAACTGCTGAGGGGATCACTGCAGATTGTCGAAAGGATCATTTCAGTCTGCAGAGGGGACAAGCTGTAAACTGCTGAGTGGATAACTGCGGTCTGATTGGGGGGGGGGGCAGACTTCTGAGGATAATAACTATCTACAGAGTTTTGAGTGGATAATAGCTTTTGAGGATTAATTGCAAAATGTTGGAGGAATTACTGCGGTCTGCTGAGTGAATTATTTTTGCTTGCTGAGGGACAATTCTAGCCCAAATTTTAATGCTGAGGTTATAAATGTTGATAAAAGTTGTATAGACTGCAAAGTGAATAAATGAAGGCTGCTAAGAGATAACTGCAGTCTGTTTGGCGGGATTAGATGAAGGGATCATTTCAGGTTGTTGTGGTGATAACTGCCAATTTCTGAGGGTTAACTTCAAACAGCTAATCTGCTAATCTTCTTAAATAGCATATGATTTATTTCGACCATCTGTCAATAGGCTCAATAACCGCAGTAGGCAGGCAGTAACAGGCATAGAAGTCCTGAAGGTTGGCAGTTCGAGTCTGCATTGGAGCAAAGAATTTATCTTTGTGACCTGTGACGATAATGATTGTCACAGGTCAGTGGTGAACCACAGCTAAACTGCCGATGAAGCATTGTTAAACTGCTGGTGAACCATTGTTAAACTGCTGGTGAACCATTGCTAAACTGCTGGTGAACCATTGCTAAACTGCTGGTGAACCATTGCTAAACTGCTGGTGAACCATTGCTAAACTGCTGGTGAACCATTGCTAAACTGCTGGTGAACCATTGCTGAATGCTGTTGAACCATTGCTAAACTGCTGGTGAACCATTGCTAAACTGCTGGTGAACCATTGCTAAACTGCTGGTGAACCATTGCTGAATGCTGTTGAACCATTGCTAAACTGCTGGTGAACCATTGCTGAAATGCTGGTGAACCATTGCTAAACTGCTGGTGAACCATTGCTGAATGCTGTTGAACCATTGCTAAACTGCTGGTGAACCATTGCTAAACTGCTGGTGAACCATTGCTAAACTGCTGGTGAACCATTGCTAAACTGCTGGTGAACCATTGCTAAAATGCTGGTGAACCATTGCTAAACTGCTGGTGAACCATTGCTGAATGCTGTTGAACCATTGCTAAACTGCTGGTGAACCATTGCTAAACTGCTGGTGAACCATTGCTAAACTGCTGGTGAACCATTGCTGAATGCTGTTGAACCATTGCTAAACTGCTGGTGAACCATTGCTAAACTGCTGTTGAACCATTGCTAAACTGCTGGTGAACCATTGCTAAACTGCTGGTGAACCATTGCTAAACTGCTGGTGAACCATTGCTGAATGCTGTTGAACCATTGCTAAACTGCTGGTGAACCATTGCTGAAATGCTGGTGAACAATAGCTAATGCAAACTGCTGGTGAAGCATTGCTAAACTGCTGGTGAACCATTGTTGAAATGCTGGTAAAGCATTGCTGAAATGCTGGTGAAGAATTGCTGAAATGCTGGTGAACCATTGCTGAAATGCTGGTGAACCATTGCAAAAACTGCAGAAAGCTATGGTAAAATATTGTAATTTTTTTACTAAAAACTTTTAAAGAGAAGAAAACGCAACGCAAGAAAAAGCGAACAAGAATCATCATATCAATCATAAATGAAGCGCCCTGTCGAACGTAAAAGTTTCATCGAGAATTGCTTAGACTGTTAAGACTGCTAAGACTATTGCTACGAGCATAATGCTGGTATGGGAAATTGCTGTGATATCAAGACTCACGGTAGAATTTATAAGATCTCAAGGCTCAGGGGAATTGCTATAATTATGTCATTCTGGGGAGAATTGCTTTGATTTCAAGTTTCATTTGTGAAATTGCTGAAATTAATTGTTGAAATGCAAGTGCCAAGATATCAAAAGGTTGGTCACTCAATTTTCAGGCTAATGGGGAAATTGCTAACATTTCCAAAGCTCATTGGGGAATTGCTGAAATTCTACTACAAGGGTTATGGTTTTGGTTCAATTATAGAGCGATCGTCGTGACAATCATTAATGATCCATCGAGGAGTTGCTAAGATTAAATGCTCTTGGGGGGAAAACTTAAATGCTTTGGCTCTACTACGGGGAATTGCTGACAGGTCAAGGCTTTCGGTGAAATTCAGATTACAAAGCTTATTTATGAGGAAGTTACTTTAATGCTGAGGCTCAAGGCTTATGGTGGAAATTGCCAACACGCCAAGACTCACTTATGGGTTAGGGTGACCATTAATTAAAGACTTGCTTAGATATAATCAAAGTTCATTGTGGAATCACTCTGTTGACAAAGCTCATAAAGAAATCGCTGAGTTATCAAGGCTTATAAGGGTATTGCTGAATTCTTGGGAAAAGGGAGTTGGGTTGTTGGTATGTCAAGGCTTATTGCGCTGGAAGAATTGCGTGATGTCAAGGCTCGAGTTTAATTGCTGTGATGTCGAGGCTTAATGGGATAACTGCTGAGATGTCAAGGCTTACCGGGGGCAATTGCTGAGATCTCAGAGCTTATGGGGGGAATTTCTGAGATCTCAAGGCTTACTATGGGAATTTTGCTGATATGTCAAGGCTTACTGGGGAAATGCTGAGATGTCAAGTCTTACTGGGAATTGCTAGGATTTCAATGCTTACTGGGGGAAAGCTGAGATTTCAAGGCTTACTGGGGGAATTGCTGATATGTCAAGGCTTACTGGGGGAATTGGTAAGATGTCAAGGCTTACTGGGGCAATTGCTGAGATCTCAAGGCTTACTGGGGGAATTGCTGATATGCCAAGGCTTACTGGGAATTGCTGATATGCCAAGGCTTACTGGGAATTGCTGATATGTCAAGGCTCATGGACGATGGCTGAATTTTGGGGGGGGGGTTACTAGGTTATTGGGCGATTGTCAGATAGTCAGGTAGTACGGCTCAAGTAGCTCATGTAATTCAGATAATGAAAAAGTACACACAAGTGATGCTGATTTCTGCTAATAGGAAATACCAGCGCATTTATTAAATGTTTGATTCTTTGATTTAGGCTAATAAACAGAGAGGGTCTAAGGCCGTCAGGGATTTGCATTTTGAGCTCCTGCTGCGGATCAGAGTATGCCCCGGCCAGTGACGATATTCACTAAGAGTTTGTGCTTGAACGGATAAGCACTATTTGCTGATTTAGAAAGGGTTTTGGGCTGATGAAGGAAACTTTTTGGCTAATGAAAGTTCTGATTCATGGCAACTTATTTTTTCAAACGTCAGAAAAGGTAATTTTTGATTAATGGAAATCAACATTTTGGATAATTATAGTAAGGTTGCTGTTGTGCCAAAATAAAAACCAATTGGTGTCATTTTCAAGGCTCCCCAGAGGGGGGCTAAATGGCTAGTCCTATATACTAAAAATGAAAATCTTGTTTGTGCGCAATCGATTTTAGCAAAAATGGCTCATCCTATTTTGTTCAAACTTGCACCATTCGATCAGAAATTTTTCCGTGACAGTACATGTATCTTGGCTAAGAAATTGCTCGATGCTAAAGGCATTAAATATTCGAAAAACATGCTTTTTTGCAAAGGTCAAGCAAACTTTTCGACTTGAAATGCATTGTAAGAATGCTAGAGAAAAAACTGACTGGTTGGTTCTGATTCTGAAATAGATTGCATCATAACTGAATTGTAACTCTGACTTGAATTGAAAATGCAGAGTGGAAGCGTAGCACCAGACTTGATTTAAATTGCGTAACCATATTGTTAACTGATACTGACTGACTGAGAAACTGATTATGTCATAACTGCTTCGTGTGATTTACTCTATGCTTGGATTTTCAAGTGTTGAATTATATAAGTGCAAAATTTGATGTTATCAAAACTATGAGAGCTAGCCTAGAGGTGAACAAACTGAACTGCTAAATGCAGAGACGATGGTTCGAATTTTCATAGAGTATTTAATTTAATTTTTTTAATTAAAGCTTTTCATCGTCAGGAAAACTAAAAGACTTTTTAAAAAGAAGCGTCATGTAAAAATCATAGAAGCGTCATGTAAAAAATCATAGAAGCGTCATGTAAAAAATCATAGAAGCGTCATGTAAAAAATCATAGAAGCGTCATGTAAAAAATCATAGAAGCGTCATATAAACAATCATAGAAGCGTCATGTAAACAATCATGGAAGCGTCATGTAAAAAATCATAGAAGCGTCATTTAAAAAATCATAAAAGCGTCATATAAAAATAATAAAGGGGCATATAAAATATCATAGAAGCGTCATGTAAACAATCATAGAAGCGTCATATAAAAATCATAGAAGCGTCATATAAAAATCATAGAAGCGTCATGTAAACAATCATAGAAGCGTCATGTAAACAATCATAGAAGCGTTTTTTCAAAAAATCATAGAAGCGCCATGTAAACAATCATAGAAGCGTCATGTAAAAAATCATAGAAGCCTCATGTAAAAAATCATAGAAGCGTCATGTAAACAATCATAGAAGCGTCATGTAAACAATCATAGAAGCGTCATGTAAACAATCATAGAAGCGTCATGTAAAAAATCATAGAAGCGTCATGTAAAAAATCATAGAAGCGTCATGTAAAAAATCGTAGAAGCGTCATGTAAAAAATCGTAGAAGCGTCATGTAAACAATCATAGAAGCGTCATGTAAACAATCATAGAAGCGTCATGTAAACAATCATAAAAGCGTTTTTTTTAAAAATCATAGAAGCGCCATGTAAACAATCATAGAAGCGTCATGTAAAAAATCATAGAAGCCTCATGTAAAAAATCGTACAAGCGTCATTTAAAAATCATAGAAGCGTTTTTTTTTTAAAATCATAGAAGCGTCATGTAAACAATCATAGAAGCGTCATGTAAACAATCATAGAAGCGTCATGTAAACAATCATAGAAGCGTCATGTAAACAATCATAGAAGCGTCATGTAAACAATCATAGAAGCGTCATGTAAAAAATCATAGAAGCGTCATTTGAAAATCATAGAAGCGTTATTTAAAAAAATCATAGAAGCGTTATTTAAAAAAATCATAGAAGCGTCATGTAAACAATCATACAAACGTCATGTAAACAATCATAGAAGCGTCATGTAAAAAATCATGGAAGCGTCATGTAAAAAATCATAGAAGCCTCATGTAAAAAATCATAGAAGCGTCATGTAAACAATCATAGAAGCGTCATGTAAACAATCATAGAAGCGTCATGTAAACAATCATAGAAGCGTCATGTAAAAAATCATAGAAGCGTCATGTAAAAATCATAGAAGCGTAATTTAAAAAATCATAGAAGCGTCATGTAAAAAATCATAGAAGCGTCATGTAAAAAATCGTAGAAGCGTCATGTAAAAAATCGTAGAAGCGTCATGTAAAAATCATAGAAGCGTCATGTAAACAATCATAGAAGCGTCATGTAAAAAATCATAGAAGCCTCATTTAAAAACTAATGAAAGTGTCATTTAAAAAATTAAGAAGCATCACGGTAGAATAAAAGAAGCGTCATGTCAGACATGAAGGGTGTCATGTAAAAATTAAATGCAGCTATAATGCTGTGCTGGGGAGAAAAACTGAGACGTAAAGGCTCTCAGAGAATAACTGATCAGAGAATAACTGAGATTACGGAGGGGGGGGGGTTTTCTGAGATGTCAAAGCAAAAGTCAGAAGCTACTTCAAAGTTCATGTACTTTACTCAATTTTTTATTGCATTCTTTGTTGGCTCGCCACGGGGGCGCTGATAGAAGAAGAGTCATGTAAAAAATAAAAGTAGCACTATGTATACATAAAAGAAAAGTCATGTCGAAGTTAAAAGATTCATTTGGGAATTGCTACGATGTCAAAGCTTGGTGGAAATCGTTATAGTGCTGTGATTCTTAAAGAAGGAATCACTAAAATGTCAAGGCTTAGGGGAGAAGAATTGCTGAGATTTCAAGGCTTTAGGTTGGGTTAAAGTTAGGTTTAGGTCAGGTTTGGGTTGAGGGTTATATTTTATCGGGTTTCAAGGTTAACAGGGGATTTTTTAGATTTCAAGGTTAATGGGGGCCATCGCTGACATGTCAAGGCTTACAAGAAGCTTCATGTCGAAGTTAAGAGATTCATTTGGGAATCCCTACGATGTCGAGGCTTGCAGGGAATCGCTATAATGCTGTAGTAGTGCTATAATGACTCTTAGAGAGAATTACTGAAATTTCAATGCTTTAGGGTTAGGGTTAGGGTTAGGGTTAGGGTTAGGGTTAGAAGGTTGACAGATATTTTTAGATTTCCAAGGCTTATTGGGGGCATTGCTGAGATGTCAAGGGGGGAAGTTGATATGTTAAAGCTTGTGGGGGGGAATTACTGACATGTCAAGGCTTACAAGGTTTGACAGGAGATTTTTTAAGATTTCAAGGATACATGTAGCTTATTAAAAAAACGTGTATTGCATTTCTTTGGCTCCCCAACGGGGGGCGTAGATTGCTAGTATATTGACTATAGCTCCTCCATTGTCCTGGGGTATAAATAGGCTTTCTGCTCAAACCTCTCTTAGATGGCACAAAAGTAGAAGAATGGAAGAAGGTTAGGAGGTCAGTGTTCTTTACACCCTACGTGTGCGCCCCAGGACAGAGCAGACTTCAAGATGCTGAAAGCTGGGCTGTATGACTTACTTCTGTAATAAAATTGCGGTCTGTTCGAACATACGAGGCGTACTCAGAAGAAGTAACTGTCATTTCTTCTTACCCAACAGTTTTCCTAATGGGTTTCCTGCTGCTATCGAGGACGCGCAACAAAGTCGTGAGATAGTGAGATAGGAACTACGCTCCTAAAAGTGCGAAAGATATTTGATTAGCTGTGATTATTTGTCAGGAGTGTTGAAGCCATAGACTATTTGACTGTGACTAATTATCACGAGTGTTGAAGCCATATACCATTTGACTGTGAATAATTATCACGAGTGGAAAAGCCATAGACTATTTGACTGTGACTGATTATCACGAGTGTTGAAGCCATAGACTATTTGACTGTGACTAATTATCACGAGTGGAAAAGCCATAGACTATTTGACTGTGACTAGTTGTCACGAGTGGAAAAGCCATAGACTATTTGACTGTGACTAATTATCACGAGTGGAAAAGCCATAGACTATTTGACTGTGACTAATTATCACGAGTGTTGAAGCCATAGACTATTTGACTGTGACTAATTATCACGAGTGGAAAAGCCATAGACTATTTGACTATGACTAATTGTCACGAGTGTTGAAGCCATAGACTATTTGACTGTGACTAATTATCACGAGTGGAAAAGTCATAGACTATTTGACTGTGACTAATTATCACGAGTGGAAAAGCCATAGACTATTTGACTGTGACTAATTATCACGAGTGGAAAAGCCATAGACTATTTGACTGTGACCTATTGTCACGAGTGTTGAAGCCATAGACTATTTGACTGTGACTAATTATCACGAGTGTTGAAGCCATAAACTTTTTGACTGTGACTAATTATTATGAGTGGCAAAGTCATATACTTTTTATTGTGATCAATTGTCATTAGTGGCCAAGCCACCACGTCACTATACTACTACCTATCTCAGTAGCGTATCCAGTAAAGAAGCACCGTCGATGTTGGATGACGTAGATGAAGCATGATAACAAGTTTATGAACTACATGGAGTCCTTTGGTCTAAACCAACATACATTACCTCATCACATCAATCAGGATTCGGTGGTGTTCGTGTTTTCTTTTCCTGCTGCCCTCTATTCTTATGCAGGCCCCATGCAGCTTTATTCCTTGTATCATTATTGTAGAAATGTATTGTACCAAATTAATCTGCCAGTGCTCGAATGCCTGACTTAGTTAGTTGTGTGAACTTGCAAACTGTTTGTATCTGCATGTTAGCCAGCTTTTATAACTCAATGACTTGATGTCCTTCAATTCTTCTCTTTTCTCTTACTTCTGGGTTCCTTATCTCTGTTCTCTCAACCGCTTATCTCTCTACTGGGTTCCTTATCTCTGTTCTCTCAACCGCTTATCTCTCTACTGGGTTCCTTATCCTCTCTACTTGATTCCTTATCTCTCTTCTCTCAACTGCTTATCTCTCTACTGGGTTCCTTATCCTCTCTACTGGGTTCCTTATCTCTCTTCTCTCAACTGCTTATCTCTCTACTGGGTTCCTTATCCTCTCTACTGGGTTCCTTATCTCTCTTCTCTCAACTGCTTATCTCTCTACTGGGTTCCTTATCCTCTCTACTGGGTTCCTTATCTCTCTTCTCTCAACTGCTTATCTCTCTACTGGGTTCCTTATCTCTCTTCTCTCAACCGCTTATCTCTCTACTGGGTTCCTTATCTCTCTTCTCTCAACTGCTTATCTCTCTACTGGGTTCCTTATCTCTCTTCTCTCAACCGCTTATCTCTCTACTGGGTTCCTTATCTCTCTTCTCTCAACTGCTTATCTCTCTACTGGGTTCCTTATCTCTCTTCTCTCAACTGCTTATCCTCTCTACTTGATTCCTTATCTCTCTTCTCTCAACTGCTTATCTCTCTACTGGGTTCCTTATCCTCTCTACTGGGTTCCTTATCTCTCTTCTCTCAACTGCTTATCTCTCTACCGGGTTCCTTATCTCTGTTCTCTCAACCGCTTATCTCAAGCTGACAAGAGGTCTCATCTCTTTTCCGGCCTTCATATTTTCACTCACTTTTCGGCACGATTTGCATCGCCCCCCCACAGAGAGAGAGAGAGAGGGACAGATTTCATTGGGCAGGACTTGCCCGTTCTCTTGCCCCCAGCGCTGCACAGCACTGCAGATAGGCGGTGTTTGTGTTTCCCTAATATCTGCAACCTACACGAGCCAGAGCGGTCACGATACAGGAAAGCTACATTGGCCCTCTATAGCTCTATAACTTGCACACACACACACACACAAAATCGTTTGGCGTGCTCCTGTGTAGCCATGCGGAGCTGTTATATCTAAATCAATATATCAACTATGAATGTATATACAGTGCCAGAGAAAATGAATTGAATTATTGCTACATTACTATACAGATTAGCTAGCTATCAGTTAGAGCAGTTATCTCACACCCATGCAGACAATTTGGCACTGGAAGCTGCCGATGGCTCTGATCCTGATGATCGCGTTCTGTATTTTGTCAACAATTTCTGCCGTTCAAGGCTTCGAGGTTGGAGCAGCGATGATGGACATTACTGGACCTGTTGCGCAAGTCAATACGGTATGCTCGGGTGCTTTGCTTCCCTGACTCACTGTCCCCTGCCTGACTCACTGTCTCCTGCCTGACTCACTGTCTCCTGCCTGACTCACTGTCTCCTGCCTGACTCACAGTCCCCTGCCTGACTCACTGTCTCCTGCCTGACTCACTGTCTCCTGCCTGACTCACTGTCCCCTGCCTGACTCACTGTCCCCTGCCTGACTCACTGTCTCCTGCCTGACTTACTGTCCCCTGCCTGACTCACTGTCCCCTGCCTGACTCACTGTCCCCTGCCTGACTCACTGTCCCCTGCCTGACTCACAGTCCCCTCCCTGACTCACTTTCCCCTCCCTGACTCACTGTCCCCTCCCTGACTCACTGTCCCTTCCCTGACTCACTTTCCCCTCCCTGACTCACTTTCCCCTCCCTGACTCACTTTCCCCTCCCTGACTCATTGTCCCCTCCCTGACTCACTGTGCCTTCCCTGACTCATTGTCTCCTCCCTGACTCACTTTCCCCTCCCTGACTCACTGTGCCTTCCCTGACTCATTGTCCCCTCCCTGACTCACTGTCCCCTCCCTGACTCATTGTCCCCTCCCTGACTCACTGTCCCTTCCCTGACTCACTTTCCCCTCCCTGACTCACTGTGCCTTCCCTGACTCACTATCGCCTCCCTGACTCACTGTGCCTTCCCTGACACACTTTCCCCTCCCTGACTCACTGTCCTCTCCCTGACTCACCATCACTTTTCCATTCTCAGTCAGCTGAATCCTCTCCTGCTCTATCATACCAACCCGCCTCATCACTGACAGAGGATGACAGCTAGCCGCAAACCGTCACATCAGAATAATTTAAGACGCTTTAATCAATCAAAAATCGTTCATTATTCCATAGTCATCCATAATCATTCATATTCATAAATAATATTCAGTCTCATAGGCCACAGATATGACAAGCATGAGCTGTTGCCCGCCTATCAACGGATAATTAGTGCAATTCTAAAAATATACTAATATACATCTGGATATCAGTTTCACATGTCATCATTAGCCTAAGCATCTTTGTCTGTAGTCATCCATTCTTCATCAGATAAATGTCAACTCGATCGCTGTTTTCTCTTTGTGCCTGTGCCTTTTTTCAAGCAATCCTTTGAGCAACTCAACAATACTCAGAATTTGAAATCTAAGATCCGTCTGTTTGTTAGCCCAGGATTGTGAAAATGAATAAGATTGTGTGTGTGCCCATGTGTGTGTGCATCTGATTGACCTGGGTCGGCAGTAAATTTACGCAACTAGGCAATATGCAAATGTTTTTAGCCTTTACAGCGGAGCAATGGCGGCTATCATTTATTGCGGTACAAGTTTATGATGCCAAAATTTATATTCCATTTTGTGGTATCGTGTTCTCTCTCTCTCTTTCTCTGTGTGCGGTTGTGTTCACTGCTGGTATTCTCCGCTGTGTTATACATGTACTCTCAGTCTGCTTGCTCGGCCCTTTGGGAGAGATCCTGTGTGAGATTTCTGGTGGGCTGACTGAGCAAGCGTTCATTTGCCGTTGGCGCAGTCTGTGACCGCTGGGCGTTGGGGAGCGTCTTTGATCGCTTTGTTTGTTTGCGTTGGGCTAAAAGCAGCTTTTTGTGGGAGGGTGGCCTCTCCTCACGGTTATCTTCCTCTCTCCTCTCTCCTCACCCCTCTCCCCTATCTCTTTCCTCTATATCCCCTATTCCCTCTCTCCTCTACCCTCTTTCCTCTCCCCTTCTCGCCCCTTCTCTCTCTCCTCTCCCTTCTTTCCTATCTCCTCTCCCCTCTCACCCCCCCTCTCTCGTCTCCCGTCTCCCCTCTCTCCTCTCCCCTTTGCCCTCTCCCCTCTCTCTTCTTAGCCTTCTTCCCTCTTATCTCCCCTCTCATCTCTCCCCTCCCTCTCTTTCCTCTATTCTCTCTTCTCCCTCTCCCTTCTCCTGACAATTTTACTACAACAGCTATAAAAGTTGCAACTCTTAAACAGTAATTATCACACTTTATATTGCCTGTATCTGCCATTCGCTCTGTCAGAAAGACAGTGCACGCAAACTGCACAAAATTTATTCTGAGTACTTAGGTGCGAAGTATAAAAAATTGACAGAATTTGTGTGGGCAGAAATATTCATATTGATTTATTATTCCACGAGTACTAAGAAGTGTGCACTTTAAAAATAGAACTTTTCGGCTCTATCGTCCAAGCGTACGCCCACTGGAATTTAAATTGCACTTTTTAATTAACGTAGAACATAGTATGGCGATTTTTATAGTTACAGAAAAACACTACCAAACTACTCTACTGAAAGTAGAAAAATTAGAATGCGGCTATCATAGTTTAATTAAATGTAGCCATAAATTACCCGCAGATGGGCTACGCGCACGCCAAGTTATCCGGCCTGCACATTCGCCTTTTCTGCCGGGCTTTTGCGTTTCGAGATTCAGCGGGAAATTCTGCGGCCTACGCTGTGCTGGATCTGGCGATGGTGTCCCACCTGCTGTCTTTCACAGTGAGACTGCCTGATCCGCCTCGGGCTTGTTGCTGCTGGTTGCTATGCCAACTGTTCGGCGCTTGAGTTGCGTGTGTTGAGTCAGTAGAGGAGCTCAGAATAGATCTCTAGATAGTGTCAGAATGGCGCCCTCTATAGATTTAAAATAGCGCCCTACATAGTGTTAGAATGGCGCCATCTATAGAGCTCAGAATAGATCTCTAGATAGTGTCAGAATGGCGCCCTCTATAGATTTAAAATAGCGCCCTAGATAGTGTTAGAATGGCGCCCTAGATATAGTGTTAGAATGGCGCCCTAGATATAGTGTTAGAATGGCGCCCTAGATATAGTGTTAGAATGGCGCCCTAGATATAGTGTTAGAATGGCGCCCTAGATATAGTGTTAGAATGGCGCCCTAGATATAGTGTTAGAATGGCGCCCTAGATATAGTGTTAGAATGGCGCCATCTATAGAGTTAGAATGGCACCCTAGATATAGTGTCAGAATGGCGCCCTCTATAGATTTAAAATGGCGCCCTACATAGTGTTAGAATGGCGCCATCTATAGAGTTAGAATGGCACCCTAGATATAGTGTTAGAATGGCACCCTAGATAGTGTTAGAATGGCGCCCTAGATATATTGTTAGAATGGCGCCCTAGATATAGTGTTAGAATGGCGCCCTAGATATAGTGTTAGAATGGCGCCATCTATAGAGTTAGAATGGCACCCTAGATATAGTGTTAGAATGGCGCCTAGATATAGTGTTAGAATGGCGCCCTAGATATATTGTTAGAATGGCGCCCTAGATATAGTGTTAGAATGGCTCCCTAGATATAGTGTTAGAATGGCGCCCTCTATATAGTGTTAGAATAGTGTCCTAGATGGTGTTCAATGACGCCCTAGATAGTGTCAGAATGGCGCTCTATATTGTGTTAGAATGGCGCTCTATATTGCCAGATTTCTGTTTTAAGTATTCTGTTTCGTACTGCCTACCAACAAGTGCTACGTCGCGTCGTTTTACTTGGCCCAATGCATCCAATGCACCCCCTGCGTGCAGGTTGGCAAACGGTTGTCGGAGGCCACCGGAGGCCGATTCTCCGAGACCAACGTGATGCTTTCGGCCACCCACACGCATGCGGGACCCGGCGGCTTCAATCAGGACCTGTTTGTGGCTTTGAATACGCCTGGATTTGATAGGGCATACTTTAACTACATTGTCGATGGAGTAGTGCAGGTGAGCTGATAAGGAGACCGTTAGTTCACTAGTTAGTTGGTTAGTTGGTTAGTTAGTTAGTTGGTTGGTTAGTTAGTTAGTTAGTTAGTTAGTTAGTTAGTTAGTTAGTTAGTTAGTTGGTTGGTTGGTTAGTTAGTTAGTTAGTTAGTTAGTTAGTTAGTAAGTTAGTTAGTTAGTTAGACAGTTAGTTAGTCAGTCAGTTAGTTAGTTAGTTAGTTAGTTAGTTAGTTAGTTAGTTAGTTAGTTAGTTAGTTAGTTAGTTAGTTAGTTAGTTAGTTAGTTAGTTAGTTAGTTAGTTAGTTAGTTAGTTAGTTAGTTAGTTAGTTAGTTAGTTAGCTAGTTAGTTAGTTAGTTAGTTAGTCAGCTAGTTAGTTAGTTAGTTAGTTAGTTAGTTAGTTATTTAGTTAGTTAGTTAGTTAGTTAGTTAGTTAGTTAGTTAGTTAGTTGGTTAGTTAGTTAGTTAGTTAGTTGGTTGGTTGGTTAGTTAGTTAGTTAGTTAGTTATTTAGTTAGTTAGTTAGTTAGTTAGTTAGTTAGTTAGACAGTTAGTTAGTCAGCTAGTTAGTTAGTTAGTTAGTTAGTTAGTTAGTTAGTTAGTTAGTTAGTTAGTTGGTTAGTTAGTTAGTTAGTTAGTTGGTTGGTTGGTTAGTTAGTTAGTTAGTTAGTTATTTAGTTAGTTAGTTAGTTAGTTAAGTTAGTTAGTTAGACAGTTAGTTAGTCAGCTAGTTAGTTAGTTAGTTAGTTAGTTAGTTAGTTAGTTAGTTAGTTAGTTAGTTAGTTAGTTAGTTAGTTAGTTAGTTAGTTAGTTAGTTAGTTAGTTAGTTAGTTAGTTAGTTAGTTAGTTAGTTAGACAGTTAGTTAGTTAGTTAGTTAGTTAGACAGTTAGTTAGTTGGTTAGTTAGTTAGTTAGTTAGTTAGTTAGTTAGTTAGTTAGTTAGTTAGTTAGTTAGTTAGTTAGTTAGTTAGTTAGTTAGTTAGTTAGTTAGTTAGTTAGTTAGTTAGTTAGACAGTTAGTTAGTTGGTTAGTTAGTTATTCCCACTCTCAAACCAATCATCAATCGCAGAGCATTCTGGCAGCTGACCGGGCTCGAACTCCCGCTCGAGTCCTGTCGAACTCAGGCCACCTGTACAATGCCAGCGTTAACAGACATCCGCATCAGTACCTGCTGAACCCCGCGGCGGAGCGAGCTCGGTGAGATCAGCACCTTTTTAATGGTTCTTCATTAATCATTTTAGTCTTCTAAGAAAATTTGATTTAATACAAAAGTACTACAAGTACAACAAGTACTTTGGAGTGCTTCACAGCATATAGTTTTGTTTTAATTTGAAAATACATTTTAACGAGGGTAAAATTAAAACAAAATAACACGTTTTATTAAATTTAAATTTTATTTTTAAAAACTCAATTTCCAATTAAAACTGCTAAAACCGTAAAAAATTCAAGAATAGTTTTAGTTTTTAGTTTTAGTTTTTACGGTTTTAACAATAGCGTTTGTTTTAATTATTTTCGTTATTTAGCTTTTTTTTGTTTTAATGCTGATTGTTTTGTTTAAACTCGTTAAATGACAAATATATATTTAAAAATAAAAATAGCTACCCAACCAACGTGGACACCGAGATGCACCTGCTAAGATTTGACGACGCCCAAACTGGAGCACCGCTGGGCAGCATCGCCTGGTTCCCGGTGCATGGCACCTCCTTGAAGGTGTCCAATCGTTACGTTAGCGGCGACAACAAAGGCATAGCCAGCCAGCTCATGGAGCGACACTTCAACGGCGGTCGGGACTGGCCACCTGCGGGCGGAGCTCGAGGCACCTTCGTGGCCGCCTTCCCGCAGTCGCATTCCGGAGACGTGTCGCCCAATGTCCGGGGCGTGTTTCGAGTTCCGGATGCTGATGGAGCAGCTGGCGAAGGGGACGAGGTCGAGGAGGTCAGGTGTAACAGCAGCGTGTTTGTGAGTTCCGGGATTTGACTAACAGGTGTTACCTGCTAGACTTTGAAATGCTACCTGTAAGACTTGGAGGTGTTACCTGTTAGACTTGGAGATGTTACCTGTTAGACTTACAGGTGTTATCTTTTTGACTGGGTTAAAACTAGGTTTATTTAACTCAGTAACTAATTAGTACTCTACAAGGTGAAGCTAACAAATATTGCTCAATTCTGGCGCAGAAAACATTTGACTGCGAGTCAAAGGGTCCCGGAAAGGATCAATACAAGAGTGCAATGATAATCGGACGCATGCAGTTTCAAACTGCAATGGTGAGTGCGGAAGATTCTACACGAGCCCTTCTAGATGCTTCTCTCATAGATATACCCCTAGATGCCTCATAGATATACCCCTAGGTTGTCTCATAGATATACCCCTAGATGTCTTATAGATATACCCATAGATGCCTCATAGATATACCTCTAGATGTCTCATAGATATATCTCTAGATGTCTCATAGATATATCTCTAGATTTTTCATTGATATAATTATTGATGCCTTATAGATATACCCATAGATGTCTCATAGATATACCCCTAGATGTCTCATAGATATACCCATAGATGCCTTATAGATATATCTCTAGATGCCTCATAGATATATCTCTAGATGCCTCATGGATATACTCATAGATGTCTCATAAATATATCTCTGAATGCCTCATATATAACTATAAATGTGCATTTATTTTTTTCGATATTTTCCATTCCAGAAGCTGCACCAATCGGCCACCACAGAGCTACCGAAGTCCCTGACTCTCTCAGTTGTCCATGACACCCGAGACGTCTCTGAGGAAAGATTTCCAGCTGTCTTGGACTTGTTGAACTCAGTTAATAAGAGCGCAAGCTACCGCAAAGACTTGCGAGCCTGCAAAGCTGCTATTGGCTACGCATTCTGCGCCGGCACAGCTGATGGCAAAGCTCTGTTCAGCTACTTCACCAGCGGAACTCAGCGAGCCAGCGTCCTGGTTGACGCAATCCGGGACCTCCTGGCCAAGGTGACGCCAGAGGACGCCGAATGTCAGGGATCGAAGCGGATTTGTCTGAATGTTGGCAAGGTGTGTAGCTTGTACACCGCGGATTCCAGGATGCATGGATGCAACACCAAAGTCACGTGAAGAATGCGATTCATTCCAAGGTCGCAGAAGGGAGTGGAGTTCTTTTCAAGGTCATTGGGATAAGTGGAATTTTTTCAAGGTCGCAGAACAAGAGTACGATTTTTTCAATGTTGCCGCGTGGTGTGAGAATTTATCCAAGGTCGCGGGGAGCGAGGTAGGACTTCTTTCAAGGTCAAATAGGCAGTAAAGGTTATTAGCAAGGCCATCGAGGGAGGTGGGGTTCTTTCAATGGTCACGCGGGTAGCTTGCGTACTTTCCACTGTCGCGCGAGGAGTTGGTGGAGTTAGATTTTTTTCAAAAGTCGCAGAAGAAAGGGGGGAAGTTGGATTATTTCCAAGGTCATGGGGCAGCCAGGTTTCTTTTCTAAGATCGCGGAGGCAGAGGTGGCGTTCTTACAATTAAGTCGCAGAAGGAGGTGGGGGAGTTGAGGTTCTTTCCAAGGTCGCGGGAGAGGTGGGTCTTTCCAAGGTCGCAGAAAAAGGTGGGGGAGGTGGGGTTCTTTCCAAGGTCGCGGGCGAGGTGGGGGAGGTGGGGGAGGTGGGGTCTTTCCAAGGTCGCAGAAGGAGGTGGGGGGAGGTGGGGTTCTTTCCAAGGTCTTTCCAAGGTCGCGAGAGGTGGGGTTCTTTCCAAGGTCGCGCGAGAGGTGGGGTCTTTCCAAAGTCGCAGAAGGAGATGGGGTGGGGGTTCTGTCCAAGGTCGCGGGCGAGGTGGGGTCCTTTTTAAGGTCGCGGGCGAGGTGGGGGAGGTGGGGTCTTTCCAAGGACGCGGGAAAGTCGAGGGGAAACGCCGCAGAGGGAAAATGACAGTTTCAAGGTCGTTTTCTGTTCTCTCTGCTTTTCACGGTCACTGAGATTTAGTTAGTTGTTTCTCTCTCCAGGTAATTTCAAACTTTCAACTTTTAAATTTCAGATCTTCTGGTCAGGAATTCCATTCATGTCAAGCCAGATTCCAACTCAACTGCTTCGCATCGGGCCAATCTTCATTCTGGCCCTGCCAACCGAGGTCACCACAATGGCTGGCAGAAGATTAATGGAAAGCTTGAGACGGGTGAGACCACTGCCAAATTCAAATCATTTACTTTACGGAACTGAGTTAACAGCTATTTTTTATAAACTGCTCACAGACTGAAGGCTTTCCAAATGAGGGCAAAGTGCTAATAAATGGTCTGTCTAATGGCTATTATTTCTACGTGACTACTGAGGAGGAGTATAATGTGAGTCTGCTCAGATCGATTGTGGAGTTTTTGTGATAAATATTTGCTAATATAAGATTGATGGACTTGCTGTTAACCGGAATTGGCGCCTCTCACCCCACTCATTATTGGCGCCTCTCACCCACCCATTATTGACGCCTCTAACTCACTCATTATTGGCGCCTCTCACCCACTCATTATTGGCGCCTCTCACCCAGCCATTATTGGCGCCTCTCACCCACTCATTATTGGGGCCTCTCACCCACTCATTATTGGAGCCTCTCACTCACCCATTATTGGCGCCTCTCACTCACTCATTATTGGGGCCTCTCACTCACTCATTATTGGCGCCTCTCACTCACTCATTATTGGCGCCTCTTACACCCCAATACTGACGCCTCTTACCCAGCCCAATTTAGGCGCCTCTCATATTGTTAACGACTCTCGAACCAATTTTTGCCTAGAACTAAAGAAATATGAAGCAACTTTCTAAGTTATACTACTACTATTAAATTACCTGTAAGTAGTTAATGCAAATATTAATGCAAATTTCTAAAATGAAGATTTAGTATCGGTTTTCCCACCCCAGGGCAGCTACTACGAAGCCGGCGCCACCCTGTTCGGGCCCCACACCCTGAATTTTTACGCCTGGCACGCCAGTCGAATGTTGCGCTCGTTATTAACGACAAAACGACAAAAGAATTCCGGAAATTTCCAACCAAAACGGACGCCGTCGGATTTGGACAAAAGCAACCGATTAGACGGAATTTCCGGCGGCGGCGGCGGCGACGGCCAAGGAATCGACGGTTTGGACTTTGCTGGATTTGGTAAAAATTTCGGCCAGCAATTGCTGAATTTGAGAAACTCCTATGAGCAGGTGAGACTCTGAGGAATCGGGCATGACTCAAACAAAATTTTTGCGGAATCCATTTTTTTGTTTTACTATGCGGTCCCTAGCGACACGGTGGAACTGAAATTCGTGGCCTGCAACCCGAGGCACTCGTTCGGAATCAGCAATCACTCGTTTCTGCTGGTGCAGCGCTACAACACCCGGCTGCACCGCTGGGAGACCGTCAGAAATGATGCCAGCCTTGATACCAGGTCTGCTTTGCGGACCTTCTCCATCATTGACCCACCTCTATCATTGACCCATTTTCTCCATCATTGACCCATTTTCTCCATCATTGACCCACTTTCTCCATCATTGACCCACCTCTATCATTGACCCATTTTCTCCATCATTGACCCACTTTCTCCATCATTGACCCACTTTCTCCATCATTGACCCACTTTCTCCATCATTGACCCACCTCTATCATTGACCCATTTTCTCCATCATTGACCCACTTTCTCCATCATTGACCCACTTTATTCTCCATCATTGACACACATTCTCCATCAATCGTTGACACAGCTTCTCCATCAATCATTGACCTACCTTCTCTATCATTGACCAACTTTCTCCATCATTAGACCCCACTTTCTCCATCATTGACCCACTTTATTCTCCATCATTGACACACATTCTCCATCAATCGTTGACACACCTTCTCCATCATTGAACCACTTTCTCCATCATTGACCCCACTTTCTCCATCATTGACCCACTTTCTCCATCATTGACCCATTTTCTCCATCACTGACTCACCTTCTCCATCAATCATTGACCCACCTTCTTAATCTTTGACACAAGTTTTCTATCATTGACCCACATTCTCCATCTTGAACCACCTGCTGTGTCATTGACCCAGTTTCTCCATCATTGACCCACGATCTCCATCATTGACCCACCTTCTCCATCATTGGCCCACCTGCTGTATCATTGACCCACCCTCTCCATCTTGACCCATCTGCTCCATCATTGACCCACCTGCTGCATGATTGACCCACGTTCTCCATCTTGACCCACCGTCTCCATCACTGACCCACCGTCTCCATCACTGACCCACCGTCTCTGTCAATGACCCACCATTTCCATCAATGACCCACCGTCTCCATCACTGACCCACCGTATCCATCACTGACCCACTTTCTTCCATCCCTAACCTATGCTCTTTGCCGCAGATTCCTCTGGCAGCAGGGCGACTTCTTCCAGAGCTTCGCCTTGATCCGCTGGGACATCCCGGCTGGTCAGCGGCCCGGCGATTATCGGATTGGCTACCGCGGTCACTGCCGGACATTCTCGGCCGCTCTGGCCGAGACGTCTTGGGCGATGGGCTGGCCGAAGCCGCAGGAGGGGGAGCAGCCGCCCCTGCTGCCTGTCAGCGGCGAGTCCCGGCGATTTCGAGTTGTTGCTGCTAGGAGCAAACTTCGATTCGCGTCAGGTAAACTAGAAACCTGTAGCTTAATCACATTCGGGCTGGACATGAAGCCGATATGCAGCGTAATACACTTTAAAGTTTATACTTCAAAGCCAAAATGTCTTTAGGATAATTCTAGAGCTAAACACTCAGCCGATATGTAAGCGTAGCACACTTTGTAAAGTTATGCTTAGAAGTGAATTTCTTAACGAAATTCTAGAGTTAAACATTCAGCCGATATGTAGCGTAATGCACTTTACAAATTTATTCTTGAAAGCCAATGTCTTAAAGAATGTCTTAAAGTTTAACACTCAGCCGATATGTAGAGCAATAAACGTTACAAAGCTATACTCAGGCGCTACTTTATTTGCCAACTCTAAAGCCTGTTATACAGCCGATATGTAGCGTAGTAAACTTTACGCTCGTAGGAATCTATGTTTTTAAAACAAAGATTTTTAAAAAAAATTACAGCTAACATATTCCTTAAAAATATTTTTTCTACCACCTCTAACCTCAGACGATTCAATCCGGGAGACAGCGCTGTCTGAAGGAAATATCCGATCGCACCCAGCTGCATCAATGCTTCAATTCAAGCCAGAATCCTCATCCGCTGGTGCGGCTGTCAATGCGGGCTGCATTGCTAGTGCGAAAGTTGCGCAAATTATGGCAATCTTTTGGCTGCTGCAAATGATGACGCCTTTAGCTCGTCTTTGAAGGACTGTGTGGAAACAGTCTTTGTTTTAACCTAGTGACTTGTAACTTTTTCAACAACATATCTTTTTGAGTAGGTGTGCATTCATTGTTTAAAACTTGCATAACTGATTTTTTAAACAAGAATTACATGTGAAACTCGATCTTCTTTGCTTTATGCAGTTTAGCGTTTTAAGTTCTCTACGCAATCGGAAGTAAGCTTAACTTTGATTGTGTACTTTAACAGTAGGAATTATTGTGTAGGGGCAGAGGAGGAGGGGTGGGTGCAGAGGAGGAGGGTGGGTGCAGAGGAGGAGGGTGGGTGCAAGGAAGGAGAGGTGGATACAGAGGAGGGGTGGGTGCAGAGGAGGGGTGAATACAGAGAAGGAGGGGTGGGTGTCTGGTGCAGAGGGGTGAGTGCATAGGAGGAGGAGTGGGTGTAGAGGAGGGGTGGGTGCAGAGGAGGACGGGTGGGTGTAGAGGAAGAGGGGTGGGTGCAGAAGAGGAGGGATGGGTCCAGAGGAGGAGGGGTGGGTGCAGAGGAGTAGGGGTGTGGATTTAGCGGCTGTATGCTAGTATATTTTGGTAAATCAGATAAAACGTTACAAAAGCTTCAAATCAGTACCCTATTGACACATGGCCGCAGCCTCATATTATAGTCTATGGTCCAAAAAGATTTGCAAGGCCGTTTGACGAGTTTTCTGTTTGTACAATAAAATAAGGAACTTAAGCCATAAGCAATAGGCATTAAAACTCGGCAAATATTTTATCAACGGATTTAGAGTTTAGAAAGCCACCGAGTTCGAATCAGTCGGTCATGAAGTCGCAGCTGTCAGAAGTCACCGCCAATAATGACGCGGCCGATCAAGACAAGGCCAACAACATGACCCAGGAGGTGTTCAACTGGATCTCTCGCAGCGTGAACAAAGACTTCATCAGGATGGGCTATCCTGCCATTTTAACTAAGAAAGGCAACAAAGACTTTGTGAGTCTGTGCGCCCTGATGCAGAACTGTTCGGCTGTGCTCACGCTGGTCAAAGCGAAGGAGTTTCAGGATGAGGCAGCTGAGCTGCTGGAGGCTGAGCGAGCCGGGTAGGTTGGGAGTTTTATAGATTCTCAGTTTCTCAAAGGGTGAGATTTCTGGAGAATCTCAAGTTCTCATAAGGTGAGATTTCTAGAGATTCTCGGGTTCTCATGGGGTGAGATTTCTAGAGGTTCTCGGGTTCTCATGGGGTGAGATTTCTAAAGGTTCTCGGGTTCTCACGGGGTGAGATTTCTAAAGGTTCTCGGGTTCTCAAAGGGTGAGATTTCTAGAGATTCTCGGGTTCTCACGGGGTGAGATTTTTAGAGGTTCTCGGGTTCTCACGGGGTGAGATTTCTAAAGGTTCTCGGGTTCTCACGGGGTGAGATTTCTAGAGGTTCTCGTGTTCTCACGGGGTGAGATTTCTAAAGGTTCTCGGGTTCTCACGGGGTGAGATTTCTAGAGGTTCTCGGGTTCTCACGGGGTGAGATTTCTAGAGGTTCTCGGGTTCTCACGGGGTGAGATTTCTAGAGATTCTCGTGTTCTCACGGGGTGAGATTTCTAAAGGTTCTCGGGTTCTCACGGGGTGAGATTTCTAGAGGTTCTCGGGTTCTCACGGGGTGAGATTTCTAGAGGTTCTCGGGTTCTCACGGGGTGAGATTTCTAAAGATTCTCGGGTTCTCACGGGGTGAGATTTCTAGAGGTTCTTGGGTTCTCACGGGGTGAGATTTCTAAAGATTCTCGGGTTCTCACGGGGTGAGATTTCTAGAGGTTCTCGGGTTCTCACGGGGTGAGATTTCTAGAGGTTCTCGGGTTCTCACGGGGTGAGATTTCTAGAGGTTCTCGTGTTCTCACGGGGTGAGATTTCTAGAGGTTCTCGTGTTCTCACGGGGTGAGATTTCTAGAGATTGATCAGCAATCAATCAGCCGCAAGAACAAACGGTGATTTTTTAAAACTTCAGCCAGTCGGCCCAAAAGAAGAAGAAGAGCAAGATCATAAATCTGTTCTCATCGAGCACGCAGTCGGGCAGCGGCAGGGGCCTCCGCCAGCTGCAGCTGATGAGCGCCGCCACCAACGCCAAGCTGGCAGCCGAGCTGACAGCGGCAAAGCTGGATGGCGACGGCTCCCTGCTGGCAGCCTTCGAGGCGATGCTGGAGACCGTCAGGTCCGACACTGAGACCATGATTGAGACCACCGACTGTCTCAGTGAGGGGCGCGTCCAGGGGTGAGCTGCTCAAATTGGATGATTGCAGTTTCTCGTGTCTATAGATTACAGCATCTCGTGTCTATAGATTACAGCATCTCGTGTCTATAGATTACAGCATCTCGTGTCTATAGATTACAGAATCTCGTGTCTACAGATTACAGTATCTCGTGTCTATAGATTACAGCATCTCGTGTCTATAGATTACAGCATCTCGTGTCTACAGATTACAGTATCTCGTGTCTATAGATTACAGCATCTCGTGTCTACAGATTACAGTATCTCGTGTCTATAGATTACAGCATCTCGTGTCTATAGATTACAGCATCTCGTGTCTATAGATTACAGCATCTCGTGTCTATAGATTACAGCATCTCGTGTCTATAGATTACAGTATCTCGTGTCTACAGATTACAGCATCTCGTGTCTATAGATTACAGTATCTCGTGTCTATAGATTACAGCATCTCGTGTCTATAGATTACAGTATCTCGTGTCTATAGATTACAGTATCTCGTGTCTATAGCTTACAGCATCTCGTGTCTATAGATTACAGTATCTCGTGTCTATAGATTACAGCATCTCGTGTCTATAGATTACAGCATCTCGTGTCTATAGATTACAGCATCTCGTGTCTATAGATTACAGTATCTCGTGTCTATAGATTACAGCATCTCGTGTCTATAGATTACAGTATCTCGTGTCTATAGATTACAGTATCTCGTGTCTATAGATTACAGTATCTCGTGTCTATAGATTACAGTATCTCGTGTCTATAGATTACAGTCACTATCTCATGTCTATAGATTGCAGCATCTCGTGTCTATAGATTACAGCATCTCGTGTCTATAGATTACAGTACATGTACCTCGTGTCTATAGATTACAGTATCTCGTGTCTATAGATTACAGTATCTCGTGTCTATAGATTACAGCATCTCGTGTCTATAGACTACAGTCACTATCTCGTGTCTATAGATTACAGTCACTATCTCATGTCTATAGATTACAGCATCTCGTGTCTATAGATTACAGTATCTCGTGTCTATAGATTACAGCATCTCGTGTCTATAGATTACAGTCACTATCTCGTGTCTATAGATTACAGTACCTCGTGTCTATAGATTACAGCATCTCGTGTCTATAGATTACAGTATCTCGTGTCTATAGATTACAGTCACTATCTCGTGTCTATAGATTACAGCATCTCGTGTCTATAGATTACAGCATCTCGTGTCTATAGATTACAGCATCTCGTGTCTATAGATTGCAGCATCTCATGTCTATAGATTACAGCATCTCGTGTCTATAGATTACAGTCACTATCTCGTGTCTATAGATTACAGCATCTCGTGTCTATAGATTACAGTATCTCGTGTCTATAGATTACAGCATCTCGTGTCTATAGATTACAGCATCTCGTGTCTATAGATTACAGTATCTCGTGTCTATAGATTACAGCATCTCGTGTCTATAGATTACAGTCACTATCTCGTGTCTATAGATTACAGCATCTCGTGTCTATAGATTACAGTATCTCGTGTCTATAGATTACAGTCACTATCTCGTGTCTATAGATTATAGCATCTCGTGTCTATAGATTACAGCATCTCGTGTCTATAGATTACAGTATCTCGTGTCTATAGATTACAGCATCTCGTGTCTATAGATTACAGCATCTCGTGTCTATAGATTACAGTATCTCGTGTCTATAGATTACAGTCACTATCTCATGTCTATAGATTGCAGCATCTCATGTCTATAGATTACAGCATCTCGTGTCTATAGATTACAGCATCTCGTGTCTATAGATTACAGTCACTATCTCATGTCTATAGATTGCAGCATCTCATGTCTATAGATTACAGCATCTCGTGTCTATAGATTACAGTCACTATCTCATGTCTATAGATTACAGCATCTCGTGTCTATAGATTACAGCATCTCGTGTCTATAGATTACAGTCAGCATCTCGTGTCTACAGAGAAGATTACAAAAAGCACAGAGCAGATTACAATAACACAAAGCAGATTACAAGAACGCAGAACAGATTACAATAACACAAAGCAGATTACAAGAACGCAGAACAGATTACAAGAACGCAGAACAGATTAAAAGAACACAGAACAGATTACAAAATCACAGAACAGATTACAAGAACACAGGAGAGATTTCAAAAAGCATCTGTGGGTCCCAATCTCTCCAACGCAGCGCTGCTCAGCCGGTTCGCCCAGTTCAGCAGCCGCAGCAACAGCTGTCTCTTTACTTTGCCACTCGTTGGCCACAATTCGTTGAAGCGGCGACTCAGCGTCTTTTAGAAGCGGACAAGCAGAATATTGAGCTGCAAGCTCTGAGGGCGTCTGCAGCTGCTATTGTGGAGCAGCAGCAGCAGCAGCAGCAGCGGCCTAAGTCGGTGACAGAGGTCGACAGCGGTCTCCATGGCAACGAGTATAATCGGCACAATCGGGGCTCGAACGACATCGATGGTCAGCAGTGGTGAGGGGTGCCGATTGGGGGACCACCTGGCTTTCTGGCCTGCTCGCATAAGTTATCTTAACTCCCCACAGCCCCTCCTCCACACAGCCCCCACCTCCCCACAGCCCCCTCCTCCCCACAGCCCTCACCTCCCCACAGCCCTACCTCCCCACAGCCCCCACCTCCCCACAGCCCCCTCCTCCCCACAGCCCCCACCTCCCCACAGCCCTACCTCCCCACAGCCCCCTCCTCCCCACAGCCCAACCTCCCTACAGCACCACCACCCCACAGCCCATCTCCACACAGCCCCACCTCCCCACAGCACCACCACCCTACAGCCCATCTCCACACAGCCCCCACCTCCCCACAGCACCACCACCCCACAGCCCACCTCCCCACAATGGCTGCCACAATCAAATGAAATGGCGGCCACAATCAATTATGAAATGGTGGCGGCCACAATCAAATGAAATGGCGCTGACACCCCCAAAGGCGCGCTGCCCTCCGCAATGAGGCATCCCGGCCTGCCCCGCAGAGCTGACACTCACGGCGCTGGCAACCACGACAGACGGGGCCGTCGCTCGACAGTCGCTACGGGACTCGCATCAGCGCAGCCTCTCCTGCCGAAGGCGGTCGAGCGCCTTCTGTCATCAGCAGCAGCAGCAGCAGCAGCAACAGCAACCAATCCCATCGTCCCTGGTGCAGAACGCCAATCAGCTGGAAGCAGAAATTCGCCGGCTAAAATTGCAACTGAGTCGAAGTGAGCAGCAGCACAAGGTGAGAAAATAAATTTAGGCCGATAATTTTTATTGGTCAGGGTAAATTCAAGGACGACTTAAGTGGAAGGGAAAATCTCGTTTCTTAGAAAGTGTTTGAACGCAGGCTTTTCCGAAAACATACACTACGGAGATAGGAAGTTTTCAAATCTTTTCAGCACAAAAATTGTTATTGCTTTTGATAAGGGGGCAGATCCAGTGTTCATCTTTTGATATGTTGTGTCTTTCTTATTGATCTATCGATATTTTATAAAGCTTTTCGTTTAAAGCCGTGCCATTTCAATGGTTTTTAGATACGTGCAAATGTACGTAGAATAAAAAATTAACATAGAATCCTAACTCTTTGAACGAAAAGTTTTATAAATATCGATAGATCAATAAGAAAGGCACAGCATATCAAAAGATAAACACTGGATCTGGCTCCTATCAAAAGCAATAGCAATTTTTGTGCTGAAAAAATGAAAACTTCCTATCTCCGTAGTGTATTTTTACAAAAAAGCCTGCCTTCAATTTTTTTCTAAGAAACGAGGTTTCCCGTCCTTCTACTTACAGTGTAAGTCGTCATTGGGTTAATTAGTATTAACAAAGGTCGCGTTTTTTCTAGATAGATTGAGCTTTGAGGCCTTTACTTTTCAAATCTCGTTATAGTTAATTTAGAAGAAAAATTATTGCTAAATTTTTAATTTTCACTGTGCATCGCAAAAATAGTATTCATTCTCTTTTATTGTTACTCGTCAGTAGCTGATCGATGCGTTGTTTTTTAAATTGTAAATAAATTCAGGCCGAGCTGGACAGGCAGGCCAGAGAACGGGAGCGAATGACTCGTGAATTTCGTCAGGCTCAACGACGAGTCCCGGGACCCAGGTGGCCAACCGCTACCGCCGGTCTTGGGCTCCAGCAACAGCAGAAGCAACAGCAAAAGCAGCAGCAACAGCAAAAGCAACAGCAAGAGCAGGAGCAGGAGCAGCAATACGGAGATTCGGTGGATCGCTTAGCCAAGAGCTTGGGCTTGTTGAAGACACCAGGGCAGACGGCTGATACGGCTGGCAGGTACGCTGAGCACCTGTCTTGGGTGTCCGCTGTGTTGCAGTCAGCTTGTTCGGAATCCCCTGTTAGACACCTACCTGTTAGACACCTAATAGAATCACCTGTTAGACACCTAATAGAATCCCCTGTTAGTCACCTAATAGTATCACCTGTTAGACACCTAATAGAATCACCTGTTAGACACCTAATAGTATCACCTGTTAGACACCTAATAGTATCACCTGTTAGACACCTAATAGAATCACCTGTTAGTCACCTAATAGAATCACCTGTTAGACACCTAATAGAATCCCCTGTTAGTCACCTAATAGTATCAACTGTTAGACACCTAATAGAATCACCTGTTAGACACCTAATAGTATCACCTGTTAGACACCTAATAGAATCACCTGTTAGTCACCTAATAGAATCACCTGTTAGACACCTAATAGAATCACCTGTTAGTCACCTAATAGAATCACCTGTTAGACACCTAATAGAATCACCTGTTAGACACCTAATAGTATCACCTGTTAGACACCTAATAGAATCACCTGTTAGTCACTAAATATGTGAAAGTTGAAATATAACACGTTAATCAGCCGCAGGTCGAACTCACCACGTGGTCAACAACAGCACTCGGCCACCAGCATCGCCATCAAGGACGTCTGCTCCGCGGCACTGTCTCGCATTGAAGCCCTCCAAGCAGACTTCCAGACCACGCGGCAGCGTCAAGAGAATCAAGCTGCTCTGCTAGACGTGCTGAAACAACGACTGGACATTTCCGCCGATCAGCTGGTCGATGCTAAGAAATTCGACGCCGCTTTAGCCGACATCGCCGGGCGACTCAATCAGCAGCAAAATGAGGACGGCGGCAACAGAGGCGGCTGTGGCGGTGGCAGCGGCGTCACCGATGACAGAGGAGCTCAAGAGAGTCTGGTTAGCAGAATTGCTAATAGACTTCGAGATAGGCAGCGTGTGATCTGACACTTCTCCTTCATGATGATCGATGAGCCTTTTGTAGGGGTATCCTAACTACCAAGATTACCCCTGAGACTTCAGTAGCCTTCAGAAACTCAAAATACCCCTGAACCTTTAACAGGCTAAAATCGAAATACCCCTGGCCCAGAACCTTCAGTCGGATCAAACTCGAAATACCCCTGAACCTTCAGTCGGCTTAATCTGCAATTCTCCCTGAAGATGGGTATTCCATTCAATCAGTCTTATGACGGAACTGCCTCCACAAAACCTACTATTTCTGTTGACTACTTGCCGGCCATCTTGACGCTTGACTTTCAGTGTCGGTAATTATAACGCAATAATTTATTTCCAGTGGAATACATTTAGTATTATAGTAATATTATAGTTCATTACAGACTTGGCATTGTGTTAGTATATAGTAAAAGTGCGCCGCGTACTCTTGTATTCCAAGAAAACATTTTTTTATTTCATGAGGAGAAAGCCGTTTTGTTTAATTCTGCACTTTGCGTTTTGTCACTGGGTATGGCGTATCTAGTTGATGTGACCAACAACTGAAAATATATGATCAGAATTTGGCGCCGTTTTTAACTCAGAATTCGCGCTTTTTTAACACGGAGTTTGGCGCTATTTTAGACTTAATATTTGGCGCTTTTAAAACAAGGAATTCGGCGCCACTTTCGACATATTATTTGCGCTTTATGGACTAAAAATTTAGCGCTATTTCAAACTTGATATTAGGCGCTTTTTTAACACGGAATTCGGCGCCTTTTTAGACTTAATATTTGGCGCTTTTTAAACAAGGATTTTGGCGCCACTTTCGATTTATTATTTGGCGATTTTTGGAATCAAAATTTGCCACCATTTTAAACTTGATATTAGGCGCTTTTATCAAAAGTGGAACGCGGAATTTGGCGCTATTTTTAACTTGATATTAGGCGCTTTTTAAACGCAGAATTTGGCGCCATTTTAAAACTCATATTAGGCGCTTTTTAAACGCGGAATTTGGCGTCATAGAAAAACCGATATTTTGTTTTATGGCAATAAAGATGGACAAGGATGCTGCTGCAACAACTTGGTCGATCAGATTTGCAGAATTGTCTGTGGCATTAGCAGTGGCTGGTATATGCAGATGTCAAGACAATTACATTGGGTAGCTATATAAGTGAGCCATGGATAGCCGAGTTAACTCAAGCGACTTGCTACCAGAATGCCATGAGCGATGAAGCCAGCGAAGTAGCTGCTGACCCCGCGGATATCCAGCTAGAAAACTCCTCTTGCCGAAGTCTCAGCCGGCGAGCCGGATTCGGACTAACCGGCCGCATCTCGATGGGCCCGTCGGCAAAGTCGCTAAGAGAACTGCTGTTCACAGTGCCCAGTCTGAGAATCTACGCCAACGTTGCATTCACGCTCAAGAGCCTGCAGTTCGAAGCCAAATCGTCCAACGATCCGAGCGGCAGGCAGAAGGCGCTGATCCAGCTGACCTGCGAGCCGGTGCACACCGAAATTCTGCGCAGCCTCTCGGATATTCAGGATAAACTTGGCGAGTCCGTCTACGTCGAGGTGAAACTGACAAGCCAAGGCAAGGGCGGAGCCACGCGGCTGGACGTGTTCACCGGCAGGATCGACCTGACCAGCCAGATGCGCAGCAACATCCTGGAGGAGGACCCCATGGTGCCAGTCACGCTTCGAGTCCGTCTGGTGCACGTGGTTGGCGGCGACTGCGACTCCGGCAAAGTGGCCAGGACCTTCGGCCACCTCACCATGACCACCATCAGCGAGCTGGTGCAGAAGGCGTTCGACGACGAATAGAAGTCAGTGGAAAATTAAATACAGCAGACATTTGCAGACAAGATTTTCAGTTGCTTTCGGCTTTCCGTTTCCGACACAGTCAGTTGACAATGCAGTCAGGCTTGGCTTTCGAATTCTTTTTTAGGAGCGATTCCTGAGTCTATGAGATTTGGAAATTTATTGGCTTTGTTAGTCGTGGAATTTTCATCTTATACTTTCGGGGGATTTCGTCGATTTGGCGAATTTGCAGCTCTGGGGATTTGTAGCTTTTTGGGGATTTCGTAGCTTTTTGGGGATTTCGTAGCTTTTTGGGGATTTCGTAGCTTTTTAGGAAATTTGTAGCTTTTTTGGGAAATTTGTAGCTTTTTGGGGATTTTGTAGCTTTTTGGGAAATTTGTAGCTTTTTGGGAAATTTGTAGCTTTTTGGGGATTTCGTAGCTTTTTGGGAATTTTGTAGCTTTTTAGGAAATTTGTAGCTTTTTGGAAATTCGTAGCTTTTTGGGAATTTCGTAGCTTTTTAGGAAATTTGTAGCTTTTTGGGAAATTTGTAGCTTTTGGGGATTTTGTAGCTTTTTGGGGAATTTGTAGCTTTTTGGGGAATTTGTAGCTTTTTTGGGAAATTTGTAGCTTTTGGGGATTTTGTAGCTTTTTGGGGAATTTGTAGCTTTTTGGGGAATTTGTAGCTTTTTGGGAAATTTGTAGCTTTGGGGATTTCGTAGCTTTTTGGGGATTTTGTAGCTCTGGGGATTTTGTAGCTTTTTGGGAAATTTGTAGCTTTTTGGGGAATTCGTAACTTTTTGGGAAATTTGTAGCTTTTTGGGGATTTTGTAGCTTTTTGGGAAATTTGTAGCTTTCTGGGGAATTCGTAACTTTTTGGGAAATTTGTAGCTTTTTGGGGATTTTGTAGCTTTTTGGATTTTTGTAGCTTTTTGGGGATTTCTTAGCTTTTTGGGGATTTATGTAGCTTTTTGGGGATTTCTTAGCTTTTTGGGGATTTTTGTAGCTTTTTGGGGATTTCTTAGCTTTTTGGAGATTTTGTAGCTTTGGGGATTTCGGAGTTTCATAGAACCTCAAAGTCAATGAGGATTCGTTGACTGTGCAGTACAACCTAGTATAATTTTAAATTTAAAGCAAAAATGGAAACTACAAGCACCGCCTGCATTTACAACAGTACAAACGATTGAAAAGTACACCGGTACGTATATTTATACCTCAGCAGGCGAACTAACTATAACAAATACCACTTACTTGCATTAATATAGTTATAAACTTATAGAAAATAAGTAAGCAAACAGTTAAATTTGTAAAACTTGAAATTGCACCTTTGTGTTCTTCAGTTCGAGCCCGACAGAAATGCGACTGGAACAGTTAATTAGACAGAACAAATGTGCATAATGAAATTATTAATATTAATTTGGCAATTATTGCTAACCTAATGCAATTAGAAACTTATATTCGTACGTATAAATATGATAATAACAAATTATCTTAAATGCGTTTCATGTTGTTTTTATGATTTTAAAACAAAATGAATATCAACAAAATTAGTTTGACTGCGGAGCTAATAAAATATGAAAAAAATAAGTTTAAAACATGAGTATGAATAAAACATTAATTCACTGCAGCTGAGCAGTGTGCAGGATGTCCTCGCATAGTCGCTTATAATGCCAAGAGTCGCCTTTCACCCGCTTCCTGCGGACTCCAACGCTGTCCTGCTTGGACAGGCTGCACACTTCCAGGTCGAAGGCCAGGTGGACTTTGCCCCAATCGTCACACACTTGACAGCGGAGCAGGTAGCTGGAGGTGGAGAATTGGTATGGTTCACTAATTAAACTTGCTAATTAAATTTTAGTAATTTAAAATTAATCAAGATTGTTTTGTTTAATTGCAGGTCCATCAATAGATAGGGTTCAGTCTGTAGTAGATTAGATAGGGTTCAGTCTGGAGTAGATTAGATAGGGTTCAGTCTGTAGTAGATAGGGTTCAGTCTGGAGTAGATAGGGTTCAGTCTGTAGTAGATTAGATAGGGTTCAGTCTGGAGTAGATTAGATAGGGTTCAGTCTGTAGTAGATTAGATAGGGTTCAGTCTGTAGTAGATTAGATAGGGTTCAGTCTGTAGTAGATAGGGTTCAGTCTGTAGTAGATTAGATAGGGTTCAGTCTGTAGTAGATTAGATAGGGTTCAGTCTGGAGTAGATTAGATAGGGTTCAGTCTGGAGTAGATTAGATAGGGTTCAGTCTGTAGTAGATAGGGTTCAGTCTGTAGTAGATAGGGTTCAGTCTGGAGTAGATTAGATAGGGTTCAGTCTGGAGTAGATTAGATAGGGTTCAGTCTGTAGTAGATTAGATAGGGTTCAGTCTGTAGTAGATTAGATAGGGTTCAGTCTGTAGTAGATAGGGTTCAGTCTGTAGTAGATTAGATAGGGTTCAGTCTGTAGTAGATTAGATAGGGTTCAGTCTGTAATAGATTAGATAGGGTTCAGTCTGTAGTAGATTAGATAGGGTTCAGTCTGTAGTAGATAGGGTTCAGTCTGTAGTAGATAGGGTTCAGTCTGGAGTAGATAGGGTTCAGTCTGGAGTAGACAGGCTACAGTCAGCGCAGGACTCACCCAGTCTGTTTAAACCGAATCTTCCTATCGGACAGAGCCCGGACGAGTTTATTCAGCACAGCCTGCGGATGGCACTCCTCCGTAGTGGTGACATTATTGAAGGCTGATAATTTTCTTGGGCCAGCCTCGCAAGATCCGCCCGGGCCTGGCCGCTTCTTAGGCGTGAACGCTTGACGGAACCGGCCGCCGAGGCGCTCCAACGAGCCAAATACGCTTCGCGGAGTTCTGGCGGCTGAAGCTCCGGCAGCTATAGACGGTATCGGCGACGAGGGCAGCGGAGAACGGGTCGGCGACAGTCTATCCGGCTGCTGCTGCTGCTGCTGCTGCTCGGGCGGAATTGGCGGCTGATGATTGAGAGCCGAATCCACGGAGCGACTCGGCGATAACGGGTTCAATAGAGGCGTCAGGGCCGGAAGATGCTGCTGCTGCTGATGGTGATGACGAGCAGGGGAGGCTGGAGGAGCGGCGGCATTATTGACCTTGTGCCTGGGCCGGCTGACTCGAACTGGGGTGGCTGGCACAGCGAATACGGCTTCTTCCTGCTGCTTCTGTTGCTGCTGATTCTCTTTGTTCTCGGCGTTGTTGCCATGGTGACCGAGCATAGCAACGCCGCAAATTGGTATCGGCTGGTTTGTTGGCACTTTTAATGGCGATAATCTGCAATTGATTTGGTTGATATTAGACAGAATAAGGGAGTTAGAGCGAATGAGCGAATTATGTAATACTTCTAGAACGAATCTTATGTAGGATTTGAGACGAATCTCAGATGTGATTTGAGACGAATCTCAGGTGTGATTTGAGACGAATCTCAGGTGTGATTTGAGACGAATCTCAGGTGTGATTTGAGACGAATCCCAGGTGTGATTTGAGACGAATCTCAGGTGTGATTTGAGACGAATCTCAGGTGTGATTTGAGACGAATCTCAGGTGTGATTTGAGACGAATCCCAGGTGTGATTTGAGACGAATCTCAGATGTGATTTGAGACGAATCTCAGGTGTGATTTGAGACGAATCTCAGATGTGATTTGAAACGAATCCCAGGTGTGATTTGAGACGAATCTCAGGTGTGATTTGAGACGAATCCCAGGTGTGATTTGAGACGAATCTCAGGTGTGATTTGAGACGAATCCCAGGTGTGATTTGAGACGAATCTCAGGTGTAATTTGAGACGAATCTCAGGTGTGATTTGAGACGAATCTCAGGTGTGATTTGAGACGAATCCCAGGTGTGATTTGAGACGAATCCCAGGTGTGATTTGAGACGAATCTCAGATGTGATTTGAGACGAATCTCAGGTGTGATTTGAGACGAATCTCAGGTAGGTTTGAGACGAATCTCAGGTGTGATTTGAGACGAATCTCAGGTAGGTTTGAGACACATCTCAGGTGGGATTTGGGAAGGAATTTCTGATATGGAAACGAATCTCTCACCCATAGCAGTCGGCAGCGCAGCCAGTGGCAGCCAGCTGCTTCAGCCTAGGAATCGGCTTCTCCTCGAGCCAGCCGCTATCGTTAAACTGCGGCTGCGGCATTGGCTGGGCCAGCAGAGACTGTTGCAGCTGATGCTGCTGAGCAGACTTGTGATGCTGGACTGAAGGCTGGCGCTGATGCAGCTGCAACTGCTGCAGCCAGTGCTCAGATAGCAGACGTATAGAAGCGCCCCTGCGCAACCTGCGGCACATAATCAAATGCGTAGCCGTCAGGTAGTCAAATCGCCGATTGGCCAGAATAGCAGCCACCTCCCGCTTCGGCCGCTTGCAGTGCCAGGCCAGCTCGGCCAGGCAGTGGTCAGCGGTGCCGCCGATTTCAGAGGCCGCTTCCGACGGTGTTGGCGCTCCTGTCAATCATTGGTCATTAAAGGTGCGCAGTAAAAAGTTAAGACTATACAGTTTGCGCAATGTCTGACGACTCGCAAGAACTTTTGATCATCACGAGAAATCAAATTTAACTGGAAATCTCACCCCTACCTGAACTAAATGATTGGAAATCTCACCCCAACCTGAACTAACTGATTGGAAATCTCACCCCAACCTGAACTAACTGATTGGAAATCTCACCCCAACCTGAACTAACTGATTGGAAATCTCACCCCAACCTGAACTAACTGATTGAAAATCTCACCCCTACCTGAACTGATTGGAGATCTCACCCCTACCTGAACTGATTGAAAATCTCACCCCTACCTGAACTAACTGATTGAAAATCTCACCCCTACCTGAACTAACTGATTGAAAATCTCACCCCTACCTGAACTAACTGATTGAAAATCTCACCCCTACCTGAACTAACTGAGTGGAAATCTCACCCCTACCTGAACTAACTGATTGAAAATCTCACCCCTACCTGAACTAACTGATTGAAAATCTCACCCCTACCTGAACTAACTGATTGGAAATCTCACCCCTGCCTGAACTAACTGATTGGAAAGCTCACCCCTACAAGAACAAACTGATTGGAAATCTCACCCCTACAAGAACAAACTGATTGGAAATCTCACCCCTACAAGAACAAACTGATTGGAAATCTTACTATTACCAGAAAAAACTGATTAACTCGTTGGAAATCATACCTTAACTTGAATAAACTCAATAGAAATCTCACCCCAACCAGAATGAACTGAATCTATCTTCTAGCCAACCTATTAAAACTGGGCCGGAAATCTCACCCTTACCCAATGAGACTTAAACGGAAATCTCACTCCTACCTAATGAGACTTGAACGGAAATCTTACTCTACCGAATGAGATTTGACCGGAAATCTCACCGTACCTAATGAGACTATACCGAAAATCTTACCCTAAGTAATGATGCTTTAACGGAAATCTCACCCTATCTAATGAGATTGGAGCGGAAATCTCACCCTATCTAATGAGATTGGACTGGAAATCTCACCCTACCTACAGAGACTTCACAGATCTCACTACAGTCCAGAAAGTGAAGAAGGAGCTGTCAAACCTTTGTCATCAAACCGACCAGGCCGCTGCAGCTCGAACAGGCCGTCCTCGAATGCCACCTCGCTCAGCCGGCCTTCGTCCGTGACCCAGGCGTGCCTGGCCAGCATAGGCACGGTGACCCGCCTGACTGGGTCAGTCTGCATCATCTTGCTCAGCAGCTCGGCAGCCGACGGGCTCAACCAGCAGGGCAGGTCAAATTGGCCTCGTTGGATTTTCTTATACAGAGCCGGTAAGCTCTGATCCTCGAATGGGAGAAAGCCGCACAGTAGGGCGTACAACAGGACGCCAAGGCTCCACACGTCGGCTGCGCTGCCTCTGTACTGCTGCTGGCTGATCAGCTCCGGGGCCGCGTAGGCCGGGCTGCCGCAACACGTTGCTAGGAGACCGCCGGCCCCGCCTGAGAGGGGAGTTGTGGGGGATATGAGAAATATTTAGGAGAATGGGATGTATAGGGTAGAGGTAGCAGGGACAAAAGGGAACGATAGGAGATGGGATAGTTAAGAACGGTGAAGATGGGATAATAGGACAGGGAAGATTGAGGATGAGCAAGATAGAAGATAGAAAGATGACAGATAGGGAAGATGGGAAAGATGAGAGATTGGGAAAATGGGAAAGATTGGAGATGGGGAAGATGAGAAAGATGAGAGATGGGGAAGATGGGAAGGTAAGAGATGGAGAAGATGGGGAAGTGAGAGATGGGGAAGATGGGATATGAGGAAGATGGGAAAGATAAGAGATGGGGAAAATGGGATATGAGGAAGATGGGAAAGATAAGAGATGGGGAAAATGGGAAAGATTGGATGGGAATTGATTGAGGATGGGGAAGATTGTAAAATGGGGAAAACAGGAGACAGCAAGTAAGGGAACAGCAGGCAGATGGCAGATAAGTGAAACTCACCAGGAGGCCTAGCGCTCAAGCCAAAATCGATGAGCTTCATAGCCTGATCCTCATCGATGAGGATATTCTCGGGTTTGAGATCGCGATGCGCTATGCCGCGCAGGTGGAGGTGCCCCACAGCGGATAGGATCTGACGGAACAGAGCGCGAGCCTCCCGCTCATCCAAGCGATCCTTCTCGACAATGTAATCGAAGAGTTCACCGCCCGGGCAGTACTGGGCAGGAGGGAGAAAGGAGAGCCTGTATCTGTTGCTATGCTGTTACTAGGCAAAAATTAAATCTACGCTGGAGTAAACTTTTAAGTGCGCCAATAAGCGTGTAGGTATGCACTTATACAAATACTCACACAGGGTTTACAGCGGCCCTGACTTTCCCAATGAAAACGGTACCTGGGCCAAGAAGCATCATTCATGAATGAGCAACTCTCATTTACGATTTTACAACTCACATGACGCACTTGAGTCGTAAAAAGTCATTTAGGAGAGTGGTTGGTCATGTACAGAATCGAACCAGGGGGCCGTGATGCAATAATCATGACATGAAGCTATCAGAGGCTGCTGTACACAATGTGTGTGCCTGCCCTGCCTGTGTCCATGTGCTATATAAGACTATGCGGTATGCTAGGCCCTATGCAGAGTCCTATTTAATTTTAGGACATGACATAGACATGAACAGTAACTATGGTAGTCAAATACAGAACTACTCACCTCCATAACAATGTAATACCTTTCATTAGTTTCAATAACCTGATACAATTGGCATATATGCTGATGCTCAATCAACTTCAATGCTTCAATTTCATTTTTAACTCGAGGTAAATCTTCCTAAAAAATATGGGTGAAAAAAGTTACTAATACAAATATAGTAATATAATATAATTTGAAAAATCATCTCAATCAGAGCTCTGACTCACCCCTAGCTCAGCTTTGGTCATAATCTTGATTGCCACTTTCTCGCCAGTAAGAATATGATAAGCTGCCTTGACTTTGGCAAAACCACCAGACCCAATGGTCTCGCCCAACTGATAAAAGCCATCCAAGGCTGCATGGAAATAACTCATAACTACTACTTTGTTAATAGTATATTTAGATATACTCCTATATTTTGTTTTTTGGCTGAAAAACAAAATTAACAAGAATTTAGAAAGAACACATATTGAGAATATAATTAAAGATGCATATGATCATAGGATCTTTTCATTTTGTATCTTAGGGGAGTTGAAAAATTATTCTTAAGATGCAACTTTAGAAATTTTGGGTACTAAGTATTTATACCTATACTGAAAACTGCCTCTTGGATGTCTTTATATGAGAATGAAGAAATGTAAAAATAAGGCCTCAATATTCATTGGGCATTAGGAAAGAAATAATTGGGGCCAAGGGCTAAGGTATATTAGTCAGTTGTAAGATAGGAGGCTAGCTATTGAATAAAGAGAAAATAATTTTAAAAAATATTAAAGTCTACACTTGAATATGTGAATAAAGGCAGATAATGGGAATCTTTAAAGATATGAATACATTGGTTTGCATTGTTGGCTTAGAAAGTAAATTAATTGCTTTTTTAAAAATTAAGTAGTTATCATATTTTGATTGAAATATGATTATATTGCATAATAGTCAACAATATTTTTGGTAGCTATGGAAGACAGTTGGCAACTTTGTAGTTATGCACATATAATGTAAGTTATTAAAATTGCTGTATATAATATATATTATAGTATTTGTTTGAATATCTTAGGAGACTAATTGTTTATAATGAATATGCCTACTTCAGAAATTTATATATCTTGACTTGACTATCTTGATATTAATTTTTAGTTTTGAGATTAAAAAATAGTTGATAATTTAGAAGACAAGACATGAAAATTTAAATGTCTATTTTAGTAGCCTAGGCCCTAGGGCCCTAGCCCTAGGCCTATCAGGCTATCTATTACAAATGCAATAGGCCCCTCAAACAAAAATTTCTAGCAGTTTTCTAGCATAATTATACACCATGTTTTGAATATATTTTGAATTTAATTACAATTAGGCCTATAGGCCTTTTTTAGCCTATATAGATACAAAACACAAGTTTTCTCTATTTTAATCTATGAAAAATGGGCTTTGATTCAAATGTGAAAAAGACAAAAATATTATCAATTTATGCATACATTGACAAATGACAATTGTTTATTCATTGTAGATTGCCTACATTGTATAGCACTATATAAGGCCTTTTTAAAATGTCTATACAGCTGTAGTAGCTGTACTGTACTGTAGTAGCCTATAGATCAAATTTGGAAGCATACAAAAAGACAATATATAATATGAGTATGAACATTAAATAGAGTCTGGTCTGAATCCAAGACATGCGAGACGCCACACGCCGCCACCACTGGCAGTGGCACATACGCCAAGTGCTGTCTGCGCTGGTTGTGACAACAACGGGGACTTGAAGCCAGTCAACGTTAAGTTCGTTTAAAACACAAAATATTCGGACTAGAACAACTTGCAAGCATGTGTTGTAAATCAAGTTATTTTAACAAACATTTTTGAGCGTACTGCTATTTAAAGAAAAATGTAAGCATGTTCAACTTCTCAAAGGAAATAAGTTTTGACTTACTTCTAAGATTGTTTTAGTTAACAGACCAGCACCCGTTTTTTATGATAGGCTGCCGGTTGGACATTAAGTTCAAAAACACTAAAATACGCTCTAAAAACGCTAATTGTGTAAAAATAATATCCAAGGAAAATCAGAGATTTCGGCTTTAGCCAGAAACAGATTGACAGTAACGGGTGCGCGCGCAGTGGGCAGATTTTAGGTGGAGCTGGGCCCGGCGATACAGCTCCTCGTAGGTGATGTTAGAAGAGGAAGCGAGTCAGTAGTGACACGCAGAAGGCAGCATATTGCAGTCCAGCATGCATAGCAATTCTGCATGGTTGGTCAGGGTCACCTTTGAACGTTGTAAAAAGACTCAGGACTGACTCGATCAGCAGCTTGGAATAATTAAACCAATAAATGTACCCCTCAGTCGGTATGAAAGTGCGGGACACTGACAGTTCTCATACAGACGTACCGAACCGAAATGCTGCAGAAGCCAGCGTTCTGTGTCGCGCCATGTCCTCCAGTGCACTTGGCACAAGACCGCCGGTAGAAGTACAATACATGTAATTCCTTGTAACACGAAGGAGCAGCGCCGCAATGCCCGTAGACTCGTAGAAGCAGGGGGCGCCAGCACCTAGTGGCTTTTCTACAGTGCAGAAAGCCCCTTGACGACAATCAACAAGCTGACTACCATCCCCCCCCCCGATTCCCGCAGCGATTTCGAGTCAAAAGCCGAGAGCGTACTAAACGCATGCGCAGAGGACGATCAGGCCAAGTCGCAAGGAAATCTGGTTCGCCAACTGCAGCACTACGCCGAGAGCACCAAACCTGTTGCTGGCTGCCGAGGGCGACTCCATCAGGTTCCTGCATCTCGCACAAGATCTGCCACCGCTGCTGGATTATGCGCTTGGACGGGCAGTTTGTCTGAGAAGAAGAATGGCTCGCTCAAGATGAGAGCTGCGGTGCTATTGTTCTTATCTGTTAGCTTCTATAGGGGCTGACAATCTGTGACGATATTGCTGCACTAATCTATTTTAGAAAACTTAAATAATTTCCATGGGTAAGCATGAAACAAAAAGTACGTGTACAAGTGTGGAAGAATTTTAGCTGCCAAATTAAATTTATGTGACACTGCGCAAAAAACTACTAGAAAAGAGTAGACGCTGTGCTTATTTATAACTTTAATTTCGAGTGACATAGTTATACTACTATCTGACATATACTGGTGTAAAAGCCGCTTTCTCGATAATACTACAACTATGCTCGATAATAGACAGGAAACTACGTCGAAACATGCTAAATCAAGCATTTAACAGCTAGAGTTTTTTTTCGCAGAAACTTATTAAAAAGGTTTAATTTTCACACTAATTACCAGCATTTCTATAAGATTAGTTCTTACTGACATAATAAATCTCGCTGAAAGGAGCAAGCTTTTAAACACTTTGGTTAAACAGATGAGTTTGGGTGTGAACTTCCTGCAGTGCTTAGAAAGTATTTATCACATCTTTTCCATACAAAGTCTCTGAGATCAGGCAGTTTGGCTGCTACTTTCAGGGACCGTAATGACCTTCATTTTAGCAGCTTCATCTTCAGGCTCCTCGGCTGCACCTGAGCGTCTAGCGTCGGATTTTCACTTGAGCAAGACTAGCGCGCTGTGGTGGAGGAGCTCTTGAAAGCAGCTCGCACAGGGTGAGCACACTGCAGCCGATGTACAGGCCCAGCAGGCCGCCCGTGTCAGCCAGGAAATCTGTGAACGTGTAGGCCCAGGTGAGCATGATCTGAGGCGACTTGATCGACGCTATGAATATCTTGACATTGAGCATGGAGTCCGCTACGTAGTTTCGAAAGATGCCCTCTAGATGAGCGGAGTGAATGCCGCTATCGATCTGCTTTGCAACTGCAATCAGCTGGTGAAGCGCAGGCGCCATCTCCTTGCTAACTTTGGTGAATCCAGTGACGTATCCAGTGACGATTTTCGTAATTTGCAAAGAATTTTGCGGTTGAGCTGCCGAGCCCGGGACACTTGCTGAATGAGAAGCTGGCGCTGTACTCCGGATATGAGCAGGGTATCCTGCTTTTGCAATAGTCCGTCGCGTTCTGCATGGCGATTTCTTGCAAATCTTCGCTTTCAGCAAACTTTTTAAAGCCAGGGAGCGTCACGGTATCGCCATGGCAACGGGTGCGGCACATTGGCGTGGCAGCTGCAAGCCTGTCAATCAAAATGCTGTTAATTTGCTCGTAGAGGTAGGCGGCGGTGCTGTAGGTGAATTCTGCCTGCCTTCGAGTCAGTGAGTTGGCGAAGACCACGGGCGATCGGTCGCTGTGGCAGTGTGTGTTGTAAAGATCCTCACTGCAGGAGTTCTCTAGCATGCTCAGCTGTGTACTCGTTCCCGGGAGCCATGAGGAAATTATTTTCGTACTTTAGCGACGAATACGCGCCTGGAAGAACGATTAGCATGGAGAAACCGGAAGCTTTTAACTGGCTAATTACCTTGCTTGGGTGCCAGTCCAGGAAGGAATAAGATTTGTTCTGCTCGTCAGAAATTGGCCGCATTGAGTAGCCAGAATAATTAAAATCCGGGAAATATGGATCCGTCATTAAGTGGATCTCCAGTACGTCACTGGAATTGACCAACATCTGTTTGTGCTGGTCACTCAGAACCGGCTGGAAGCATATCAAATTCTCGGGGCTGTCGACTGTCTTCACTTCAACTTTTTCAATGCGAGTGCCTTCGCCAACTGTGGCTCCCAAAATCGCTTGCTCCTTTCTCACCAGAAGGTACTTTTTCAGCAGATGATGAGGGAATGCCGCCTGCACGCCGTATGTAAAGAGAAATGCCCGCACAGATGCAAATATGGGTTTTGATTTGTAGCCATAAATCCTGTCAACTACATCGATAAGCCGCTGCACTTCAGCATCTAGAAAGTGATGTAGCCGCCCTTGTCGCCCGTCCGCTCCGTTGAGAGACGAACGCATGACCAGAGGGGGCAATGACCGTAGGCTGCCTATGATCGGGCAATGACCTGACGGACCTCCAGCACCAGACTGTCCCGCCCACATGATTGATAGCTTCGGTAGCGCTTTCGTGACCAGAGGGCCAAGGACCCACATGGACCCCACCTGTAGCCAAGGTGCAATAGTTGGTCACTCAGTCAGAGCATGACCGAGTGGCTGCCACCACTCTATGTGACCTGGCGCACCTGGATCTTACTACCAGACCTCTCGAGGCTATAGAGCCCCGTCTGGATTGGTTACCAGGGGATTTAGGCTAACAGGGGAGACACATGCAGCCGAGTACAGGGTCTTTGCTTGGGGCATGATCGGGAACTCTGGGCTCAATCTGGAGGATTTCTCAGCAGGGGATCCTTTGTGGCTGTGAGCGAGGCTGACTTGCGGCTTTGATTACTAAGAGTAGTGTGAGGCGAACATGTACTGTCTATAGTTTAGATTTCTCAGGGCGAAGGGACGCGTCAGCATGGGGTTGCAACCTTCCTACTGCCATGCTGTGCCAAGACTCGCTAATCCCTCTACTGCCCGCACACGCAGACCCGCAGCACGCACACACAGGCGGGCTTTGCACAGGGAGAGGCCATTAGCTTACCCAAACTTCCTTATGCTTTGCCACCCCGGGGGAAAGGCTTAGCAAGCCATGAGTGAAATGATGGTGAACGAGTGAGTAATGAGGAGGTTAGTAATAGTTAATAATTAGGCCCTTAGGCGAAATAATCAGGCAATTAGGCGGCTTCACTATTAAATAAATACAGCAAAAGATACGGTATCACAATTGGCTCTGCTCTCTAATCAAGCAATGGAAAATAGGCGAACCCCGGATAAGCAAAGGCAATTAGAGCACAATTAGTAACAGGAACTTACCGGCGGCTGCACAGAGAGAGAGAGCGACGGAGTGACCGTGGGCGGCCGTTGGCTGCAGTCGGGCAGGCAGTGAAGCGGCGATGCGCTGAAGCGACGAGGCGCTGATGTAGTTCAGGCGATGCTGAAGATGATTGGCGGTAACAGATCGCGGGCCGGCAAATGAACTCGTTTGGGGAGCTGAAGATAACTTGGCGGTAACAGACCGCGGACCGGCAGAGGTTCGTCCTATAGACGAACGGGTCAGATCGAGGTCTGACGGCAAGTCCACAATAGGGACAAGACAAAAGCCTTCTGAGGATTCTCAGGCCGAAAACCGCTTCCTTATATAGCCTTCCCAGCCGCCGCTCCAAGGCCGTTTCCATGACTCCCTCTCTCTGATTGGATGCCGGCAGAATGACGTCAGAATGAGTCATGATGACAAGCATGAGAACAGCATAGCAACATGAGAAATGGGAAAATTGCGCAATCCGGGTGGGGTGGGGGAATAATTGGCGCAGCGGGAGGTCGAGAAAGTGTTGCGCAAGCAAACATTGAGAACAATGGGGCTGGGGTCGAGAACAAAGGAAATGGAAATCGTGGATAATTGGGGAGAATCAAAAACAATAGAAAAGTAAACATTGGAGAAAAGGTGCTAATTGGGTGCGAAAACGAGAACAAAAGAAAGAGAAAATCTGGGAAAATGTGATAATTGGGTGCGAAGAGGAGAACAAAAGAATCAAAAACGAGAACAATAGAAGCGGAGGTGGTGTGGGTGTCGCATGAGAAATCTGGGGAGGAGAACAATGGCATGAGAAAGATTGCGCAAGAGGGGGTGGTGAGTCATCGATGAGTCATCGAGGGGAAAGAGGGGTCACAGGACTTGCGTCACCGTTTGGGAGTTTTAGTAGGAATGGGGTGACGGTGAGCGCACAAAGTACTGTCAGTAGATACCAAAAGAGGGAGGGACAGCGCAGGAAAACAGTGCAAAAAGAGACAAAAAGATGGGAAGCGGGAAAAGTGCATAATGAATAGGGTAGAGCGCATAGGAAATAGAGGAACGGGTGAGGTACAGAGAGGTAGGGGCTCCGGAAAGGCATGTGTGGCTGCGCGGGAGACGGAGCCGAGGCATCAAGGGGGTGCAGCAGAGCGGGAGTCAGCAGGCCTGGTCAAAGACCTGGCCCAGTCTCGACGGCTCTGCTCAGGAGGTGCACGGAGATCGGAGGTACTTTTGAAAAATTTCCCCTGCCGTATCCCGCGACCAGAGCGTGGTTACATCAAAAGTCGGCCTCTGATTTTGTCAGCGTGAACGGAAAACGGCCAGAGAAGGGGTTGCTGGAGCAGAAGTACAGGTCCGGGAGCACAAACGGCACCTGATCCAGGTGGTACTCCTCTGTCAGGTTGTTCTCCCTGAGTTTGAGCACCAGACTGATGCCACTATTGAGAAACATTCCCAGGCAGATGAAGAACAGCAGAATCCACATCACGCGGACTGTTTTGTAGCTGGTGGCGGCCGCTCGGCTGATGCCGTGAGCTGAACTCGATGCGATGGCCTCCGCTAGAATCCCCGCCATTGATAGCCTTTGAATTGGACTGACCGCCTGCATGATATTAAACATAGATGGGATAGAATGGGATAAAAGCTAGGTAGATAAAGTGTACATACATAGATTACATAGGTTACGTCGGTACATAGATACATAGTTACACAGATGCATAGATGCATACGCTCGTAGGTACATCGGTACATAGATTTATAGATACATAGATGCATAGATACATAGGCAACTACGTAAATGTACGTACTTACAAGTCTACTGCTGAATACAGAACTCCTGCAAACGGCTGAACGACAACAAGCCAAAAGTTAGATAGATACGAAGGGAAAGATTCCACAGTTTTTTAACCTTTTTTATCTTAGCCAGGGCACTCATGGCTTTTCCGCTTGGGTTGGTCCATGGGAGGAATCAAAACAAAGTTAACTGGGAGAGGATCACGTGGGTCAGATATAGTTCCATTGGTCGCTATGAAATCAAAATTGAGGACTTCCGCCCTCAAATTATGCAAATTATTTTGCCGGATGCATGTGCATTGTATTAGACAACATTTTTGGGGTTTAAAATCGATCGGTCACTTTGTTTAAAACGCAATCGAAATGTCTTGGAATGGAAACGTATTATCGATCACGGTGGCAATTTTTCTGTCAGGTCCGGCTATGCGAACGGCGCAACCAGTGCTTGTCCGCATGTACATGTAGAATTCGAAAGCTGCTCTGTTAATTGGCTTGTAGGAAATGCGAAAAGCGATAACCTTAACTTTTATCCCGGAAGGCTATGTCCCAGATCCCGCTTTTACGTATAGACAGGTCACAACAGTGGATGAGTATCATGAGTTCGTGTGACTGAGTAGCATGCTTCATGTGGCTTGTGTACATGTACGATTAGGTCATGGACGAAGTGCGATAATCAGTGTAATATTTGGACAATAGCCAGAGCTAAACATCTTATTCCTACAAATCATTTAACTACCTTATACATGTATGAGGCTAAGTAGCCTTAGGACTTTCATAACGGTTGGTGGACATGCTCTTCTCCATAGACTTCTGCGGAGTCTGCGGAGTTCCATGCGAACTTGATCAGTAGCTTTTCCCTCCTTTTGCTCCACAGTCACACTGAGACCATGACAATAAGCCTCACCAATAGTCTACCCCCCAGCTTTTTTGTTACTGTAAACTGAGCAGGGAGTACAATTCTTTCTCATTGTTTTTGCATCTGAACAGGGGAATTGACACCTCAATTTTCATCGCTCCATCCGCATGCGCACTCGTGGTTGCCAACCAGATGTACGAGCGCGTACATACACAAAACTTAAGTTATAATAATGGCCGCGAAGCCTCCAAAAAGCCAACACACGGACTCAAAACTGCGGAATACAAGCCAACTGCTACCGACACGATGCATTCTCTGCTCATCATCTGCGCTGTCATGGCAGCGGCTGCCACGGCCGAGAAGTCCTGCTGGAGTCTCCAGCGAGGCCACCTGGCCGAGTACTGGGTGCTGGCGGTGAAGCTGGCGGTCAACGACATTCACTGCGTGACTTCTGCTGGTAACGCGGAAGCCGTCTGCTTCGACGCATCCTCGGGCTCCTGCTCACTGCTGGCCTGCGATTGGGGAGCGATGGACGCCGGCTGGAAGTGCCGGCACGCCAGCGACTTCAGCCTGCCTCAGCTGTGGGTGAGTGAGATGAGCTTTGCTTTGCGGCTTCTGCACTTTGCAGAATCGCATCAATATGCGTGCACGAAATGCAGCACCGCATCAATATGCGTGCACGAAATGCAGCACCGCATCAATATGCGTGCACAAAATGTACGAGCGTAGCACCGCATCGCCCATTGCAGATGAGAAAACCGGTGAAGTGCTGGACGACCTTCCAGCACAGACTCGACGGCTCCGTCAACTTCAATCGCAGCTGGGCGGAGTACGCGAGCGGATTCGGTCAGGGCGAGAGTCTCAACTACTGGATGGGACTGGAGCAGCTCCACCAGCTCACCGCCACTGGAGTGTGGAGAGTCCGCTGGGAGTTCAGCGACTGGAGCGGCACCTGGTACTGGGCTGAGAATGCTCCGTTCTCTGTTGGCCCAGCGAGCGACAAGTACAGGTGCTCGATGAGACCGCTAGACTCAACTAGATCGAGTGTCGGACAGATGACTACTTCGAACTTCTCGCCGAACAACTGGCAGTTCAGCACTCCAGACTCTGACAATGACAACTGGAGCGGAGGCAGCTCCACACATAAGGACGGTCCGCTGGCTGGTGGTACAGCGAGTGCTCATTCATTGACGCCAGCGGAGTCTACAGAGAATATCCCAATATTATCACACAAGGTCTCTATTACTATCTTAATGCATCTGGATCTCGTAGCGCACTTGTTTTATCCTACTCGATGAAGAATTTTGAGTGCCTGATCTTTGTGCTCAAAACTGTGATCAAAACTGTGATGAAGACGCTATGAGAAGCTCAATTTTATCTCTATCATCGACTATAAAGCGTGGCCCGGTGGTCCTCCCCAAGGCACAGTGAAGTTTACATGTACATGCTATCGCATTGTGGTACATTATTTCTGAATTTTTAAAGCTACCCATGTATAATGTACTTTCCAGTTCGCTAGAGTTGGCTACGCTGAATTAAGACATAAGAACGTGCCTTGTCAGTTTGATAGCCAGTGATGTCTTTGCTAACTTCACTTACGAGCGTAAATCAACTCGTTGGCTTAACTACATGTGGTTTTGTAGCCGTTAAGGTATTCATATGTCTTGCTTCACAGAATTGGATAGTAGTCAGTTGCCTTCCTTCCTTCTCTGTTTTTTGTGTCGTCAAAAAAGAAGTTGTCGCAACAGAAACCCATAGACAGCATATGGTAGTCAGAAGTTAAAAAAAGCACACAGAAGCGTTAATAGTGAGTGCTGTTATTGCAAGTGTAGGAACACATCAAAATTAACGATTTGCTATTTAGCCAGCAAACAGCAAGCAATCGCAAGCATGTCATTCTGGCTGGAACCGGAGTTGCAGCGCTATTTCGACATCGATGCAACCGGTTTGCCGCCACCAATGCGCCAGGAGGCTCCAAATCCACTGCAGGCATCGCCGCTGTTCCCTTCTGGTAACTCCGCCAAGTCGGCCAACTATTTAGCCGAGCTGAAAGAGAAAGTGACCGCAGCTCTCGCTGACGATCCAGCTTTGAGCTTCCTGTTGCGTCTTGACAATGTCCTGGATAGCCGCGACGGTGTTATCACTTGTGTAGCTACGGTTCGGCGCAATGTGCACTACCAGGAGTTGCAATATCTGCAACGGTTCAAACAGGTTGCGGAGCCCGCCATTAGAATTCCAACGAATAAGGAGCAGGTAGAAAATATGTCTGAGTAGCCTTTGAGACTAAACTTTCTCCAGGAGTTTTTTCAGGGACTTTTTGAAATACTGAAGACTCTCAGTCTCAGCAGGCAACACGAAAAACATAAGATCATATGATGCAACGCACCATTAGACGCTTCAACAATACACTATTAGATACAGCAACAACACACTATTAGATACATCAACAGCACATCATTTGATGCTTCAACAACACACCAATAGAGGTACTTAGAGCACAAAATCAGGGCTGTTAACAGTAATACACCTGAATAACTAGGAACATCATTCGACATCCGACATTGTTCAGACCGAAAATGCTACAGTTCAAGCTCACTACTTACAGTAACAATGCAAGTTCCAACTTCTTCCAACGTTGATTTCTCAATCTTTTCTTTCCTCGTTCCAACCCAACCAGATGCTGCAGTGCCTGGACCCCAGAACCCTGCGCTGCGGCCAACAGGTGCTGCTAAAAGTGCACGCCCGCGCTCACCCGGCCGAGCCGCTGCAACTGCTTCGCGAATGGGCCATTCTCAGAGCCGTCCAAGATCCTTCGGCGTTTCCCCGACCCTACCTATTTGGCTGCCTTGGCAACGACTGTTGGCGAGTGGTTTCCGAGAACAAGAATGATGATAGGCAATTGGTGTTGCATAGGCAGCACTTTCTGCTCTGTCAGTATGTTGAAGATTCGCTGCAGAGAGTCATTAGTGAGTTTGGCTTGCTATGGCTGTGCCCTCTAAGCTGCCTTTCCTGACACTCCACCGAGTGTTTCCCTGATGGTCCATAGCTCTTATCCCTGACACTCCATTGCTGTGTTTCCCTGACACTCCATCGCTGTGTTTCCTTGACACTCCGTAGCTGTGTTTCCCTTATGTTCCATCGCTGTGTTTCCTTGACACTCCATCGCTGTGTTTCCTTGACACTCCATCGCTGTGTTTCCTTGACACTCCATCGCTGTGTTTCCTTGACACTCCATCGCTGTGTTTCCCTTATGCTCCATCGCTGTGGTTCCTTGACACTCCATTGCTGTGTTTCCCTTATGCTCCATCGCTGTGGTTCCCTGACACTCCATCGCTGTGTTTCTCTGACACTCCGTAGCTGTCATCCCTGACACTCCATCGCTGTGTTTCCTTGACACTCCATCGCTGTGTTTCCCTGACACTCCATCGCTGTGTTTCCTTGACACTCCATCGCTGTGTTTCCTTGACACTCCATCGTTGTTTCCTTGACACTCCATTGCTGTGTTTCCCTGACACTCCATCGCTGTGTTTCTCTGACACTCCATCGCTGTGTTTCTCTGACACTCCATCGCTGTGTTTCTCTGACACTCCGTAGCTGTCATCCCTGACACTCCATCGCTGTGTTTCTCTGACACTCCATCGCTGTGTTTCCCAGACACTCCATCGCTGTGTTTCCCTGACACTTAATCGCTGTGTTTCCCTGACACTCCATCGCTGTGTTTCCTTGACACTCCATCGCTGTGTTTCCCTGACACTCCATCGCTGTGTTTCCCTGACACTCCATCGCTGTGTTTCCTTGACACTCCATCGCTGTGTTTCCTTGACACTCCATCGCTGTGTTTCCCTGACACTCCATCGCTGTGTTTCCTTGACACTCCATCGCTGTGTTTCCTTGACACTCCATCGTTGTTTCCTTGACACTCCATTGCTGTGTTTCCCTGACACTCCATCGCTGTGTTTCTCTGACACTCCATCGCTGTGTTTCCTTGACACTCCATCGCTGTGTTTCTCTGACACTCCGTAGCTGTCATCCCTGACACTCCATCGCTGTGTTTCCTTGACACTCCATCGCTGTGTTTCCCTGACACTCCATCGCTGTGTTTCCTTGACACTCCATCGCTGTGTTTCCTTGACACTCCATCGCTGTGTTTCCCTTATGCTCCATCGCTGTGGTTCCTTGACACTCCATCGCTGTGTTTCCCTGACACTCCATCGCTGTGTTTCCCTTATGCTCCATCGCTGTGGTTCCTTGACACTCCATCGCTGTGTTTCCCTGACACTCCATCGCTGTGTTTCTCTGACACTCCATCGCTGTGTTTCCTTGACACTCCATCGCTGTGTTTCCTTGACACTCCATCGCTGTGTTTCCCTTATGTTCCATCGCTGTGGTTCCTTGACACTCCATTGCTGTGTTTCCCTGACACTCCATCGCTGTGTTTCCTTGACACTCCATCGCTGTGTTTCCCTGACACTCCATCGCTGTGTTTCCTTGACACTCCATCGCTGTGTTTCCTTGACACTCCATCGCTGTGTTTCTCTGACACTCTGTAGCTGTCATCCCTGACACTCCATCGCTGTGTTTCTCTGACACTCCATCGCTGTGTTTCCCTGACACTCCATCGCTGTGTTTCCTTGACACTCCGTAGCTGTCATCTCTGACACTCCATCGCTGCTTTACCATTCCCAATCCTTGTCAAACAACCATTGTACAGACGGCAACCGAGCATCGGTCAAGTGCCTGGACTCGCCAGCAGCAGTGAGACTGTGCCGCGACATGCTGAACAAAGTCGGCCAGCTGCACAACTCCGGCTGGTCGCACGGCTGCCTTCAACCGTCGAGTTTCGAACTGCTCGGATCCGACGAGATGCTTTTGGCCGACTTTGCTTCGGCAGAGCCGCTCACCCGAAACTGCCTGATCTATCGGGGTGAACGAGAGCGCAGTCTGGTCTACGGTGCTGTTCGATTTTCTCCGAACGTCAAACTGGAAGCTCCCTACGCTGATTTGGAGAGTCTAGTGTACATCGCCTGCAGCTTGATGTCACCGAAGCATCTGCCGTGGGAGTCGGTAGACTCTGCGCTACCAAACGAGGCGGCAGTGTCAGCACACAAGCAGGCAGTCTGGAAGTTTGTTGACGAACATTCGGCCACCAACTCGGAATCTGCTGAGGATCTGTGGCGTCAGTGGCAGCTCAACGAGGTGTTCAACTGTTCCAGCGCAGCTCAGGTTGGCGAACTGCCTGCATTCCGGCTGGCATCCGGGATCCTGCAAGCGTACCGGGAAAAAGTTGACGGCGAACTACCAAACTGCTCAGCTCTTCTGGACACTCTGCGCTCTTAGGAGCTGTCTATTTTTCAAACAAAAAGAGCAAAATGTACTTGAGAAATTCTGCTACATGAGCAACTGCATTTTCGATGCGTCGATTGGGTTTAGTTTGAGAACGGCATCGCGCAGTTATAACAAAACTAACCTTCGCGCCTTTTCAAATTTAACATTTAAGTTATCTACACATTCCTGACTGTCTGTGTGTCGCGGGTTGTTTGGTCGATAGTTTTCTAATAAGACGCACGCACGTTCGACTGAGCTCGACAGTTGCCAAATAAGGATTTTGTTTTAATAACATCCTGGCGGAGAAGAACTTAAGAACCGGCTCTTTGGAGTCCCCTTTTTTCTTTGAAAATGCGACTTTGTGGACGAGGTGTCCTCATTTGAACTCAATTAGCACGAATCGTTTGAGCGTGGAACTTATTAACCGCTGATGAAGTGGGGGCTTGACGTATTTGTTAATTATTTCTCAATCACGATCTGTCCGAACTTGCAATTAGAATTAATTGGAATTAGAACTTTCGGACATCAATGTGCATTCACTTCTGTGGATGTGTTCCATTTTGAGGTAGGTTTACAGAGAATTTATTAGCATTAAACTTGAGTTTTTTACAGTCCTGTACGCTTCGCCACCCTCTTTATTTGTTGATTCTCGGAACCAGCGGTTTTTCTGATGCCCAAGGTGACTCTAAGAAATCGGTGCATGTAGGGTCTGTGTAGATTTTTTCTTTGTAGAATCACTGCTACATATACGCCCTCTCATTTCTGGAATCTGTATTTTGTAATTATTTAAGTACCAGAATCCCTATTTTTAGAATTTTAATTTATTATTTAATCTCAATTTCTAAGAACAACTGTCTCCTGGAGTCTTCATCTCCTAGAATTTTCATTTTCCAGAATCCTGATCATAGTTTTGAATCTTTGTCTTGAAGCCATCATTCAGTCAGTCAGTTTTTCTCTCTACAATGATCACAATACATTTTCAAAATCTAAGATTCTGCTTTACAAAAAGCATGTTTTTCCTATACTAATCCCTTTAAGCATTGAGCAATTTCTAAGCCAGGACACATGTACCATTGTACCGTCACAGAAAAATTCTGATCGAACTGTGCAAGTCTCAATAAAATCGGTCAAGCCGTTTTTTTCCTGAAATCAATCACGACATACGCTCATAGAGACTAACCATGATTATTTGAGTGGAAGAGGAAGACACAATATTTACCGAGTACAGTATTGAGCAATAATTGATCAGATACTCGCACTCTAAGATCGTTCTCTTACGTCGCCAAACGGACTCGAACCAGTTAGTATGGGAGACTGCAAATATAATTCTTATCACACCTCAAAACTAACATCTAAATTGATTTGAAAGGCCTGGATATACGGAGTTGCACTTTATTCTGCTGTTGGCTACGCACACAGATGAAGCGAAATTAATCAAAGTTTTTCTAGCCAGCAGGCTGAGGCAGGGCTTGGCAGTCAATTTTGCATCCAAGGCAAAAATAGCTTGTTGGGAAGGCACTCCGAAAATCTTAGCCACGTCTTCAAGTACGAGGGGAGAGTCAATCCCAGCCTATAGAAGGATCGAAGCTAAAAAATGAGATTCAAACCAGCAGAAAAACATGTTTTTTCATAATTTTGTTGTCGATCGTTTGGTGCAGAGCTGTTGGCTACTCGCGGCCAATCGCGACGAGTTAAAACATCTTTCGTACTGAGCCGCGAGTTCGGGCACGTGCTTGTTGCCAGGCAATCTTGAGTGGCTCATCTCTCGATCTTCTCTCGGCGGAGATCCGACCCGTTCCTGATGCTGCCGCGATGTACCTGGTGGACTGACAGATCGTGCTGACCGATTGAACAGTCTCGCCTCTCTCGCTTTTTCAGCTGTGCCATTTCAGATTCTCCCTCTCTCCTCTCACCTCTCCCTCTCTCCTCTCACCTCTCCCTCTCTCCTCTCACCTCTCCCTCTCTCCTCTCACCTCTCCCTCTCTCCTCTCACCTCTCTCCTCTCACCTCTCTCCTCTCACCTCTCTCCTCTCACCTCTCACCTCTCTCCTCTCTCCTCTCTCCTCTCACCTCTCTCCTCTCACCTCTCTCCTCTCACCTCTCACCTCTCTCCTCTCACCTCTCTCCTCTCTCCTCTCTCCTCTCACCTCTCTCCTCTCACCTCTCTCCTCTCACCTCTCACCTCTCCCTCTCTCCTCTCACCTCTCCCTCTCTCCTCTCACCTCTCCCTCTCTCCTCTCACCTCTCCCTCTCTCCTCTCACCTCTCTCCTCTCACCTCTCTCCTCTCACCTCTCTCCTCTCACCTCTCTCCTCTCACCTCTCTCCTCTCACCTCTCACCTCTCACCTCTCTCCTCTCACCTCTCTCCTCTCACCTCTCTCCTCTCACCTCTCTCCTCTCACCTCTCTCCTCTCACCTCTCTCCTCTCACCTCTCTCCTCTCACCTCTCACCTCTCTCCTCTCACCTCTCTCCTCTCACCTCTCTCCTCTCACCTCTCTCCTCTCACCTCTCTCCTCTCACCTCTCTCCTCTCACCTCTCACCTCTCACCTCTCTCCTCTCACCTCTCTCCTCTCTCCTCTCTCCTCTCACCTCTCTCCTCTCACCTCTCTCCTCTCACCTCTCACCTCTCTCCTCTCACCTCTCTCCTCTCTCCTCTCTCCTCTCACCTCTCTCCTCTCACCTCTCTCCTCTCACCTCTCTCCTCTCACCTCTCTCCTCTCTCCTCTCTCCTCTCACCTCTCTCCTCTCACCTCTCTCCTCTCACCTCTCCCTCTCTCCTCTCACCTCTCTCCTCTCACCTCTCTCCTCTCTCCTCTCTCCTCTCACCTCTCTCCTCTCTCCTCTCTCCTCTCCCTCTCTCCTCTCTCCTCTCTCCTCTCCCTCTCTCCTCTCCCTCTCTCCTCTCACCTCTCTCCTCTCCCTCTCTCCTCTCTCCTCTCCCTCTCTCCTCTCACCTCTCTCCTCTCCCTCTCTCCTCTCCCTCTCTCCTCTCACCTCTCCCTCTCTCCCTTTCCCTCTCCTTCTCCCCCTCCTTCTCCATCAGCTTCTCGCTCTCCTTGCTTCTCCCTCCCTCTCTTTAAGGTCGTTTAGCCGGCTCGCTTGCACAGGATCTAGCCACCCACTCTGCATTCTTGGAGTCTCTATTGTACTGGCCATGTGTACTGTTTTATGCGCTTGGGCACTCTCAATCTCCCTTTATCGATCGTCCCTGTCGTTATGGCCTTTAAATATTGACGGCAATTCACGCCAAATAAATTTTAATCGCATAGTGCCCTGATGAAGAGTAGCCTAACTCGAAATATCGGCAACATTAACTAAATTGACTTTTATCAGTCCTTTCACCGCGTCAGCATCTGAGATTGGGGTGCCCTCCCTCTCTCCTTCTCCCACTAGCTATCCCTCCCTCTCCCTCTCCATCTTCTTTAGTCTCAAGATTCCACACAGATACACGCAGTAATCTTTGTCACACAGGTAAGTCAATAACTGAGCTGAGACTCTGAAGAAGATCAATTCGGGGGGAGTGAATGCTTGTCCAAACGAATAGCAGTGGATCTGATGGAGGTCACACAAGGAGGTTATCCTGCTTGCGTGCTGCATAACGACTAATCCTGTTTATTAATGAAGCTAATCTCAATACCCTGCAGAGATGGAATGTATGCTCGCAGCTAATTATAGGCGACCAAAAATGAGCTCAGATAACGCATTAGCCACGCTGCATCAGATGTTGGTGGCTTATTAAATCTCCATCATCTCGTGCAGCCTCTTTTTCCCCAGCATCCGTCAACTCATAGCCTGAAGGTCTCTGAGAGACCTCTGCCCGGCTGGTTTAATAACCACTACATGCTCGGTTTTCGGTATTGGGTTACGCCATGAGTGTTTACCAGTTACGAGTATTGAAATCAGCCTTTATCGAACTCCGGCTATATGTTACACTGCAGATAGCTTTATCTAACTCTAGGATTTGTTTAAACAAGCCTATATAATAATCTTAATAATGCATGCTCACCTGTGCGCTGGGGGGTTGCTCTAGCACTAAATCACATTCTGGACTTCCGTGTTCAAGCGCCTTAACCGTTAGAAAGGAAGAAATCCCCCCCCCCTGACAATTTTTTTGATGCGCTGGAGCGGAGCAACGCTATGGACAACTAGAGTAGAAATTGACGCTACACTCGTGTAAAATCGTGTAAAATTGGCTGGAGGCCAAAACTCAAAAGTCAATATCTCTTGATTGGCTGCATGAAAACTAAAAATTCTTTCACTGGGTTGCTCAGAAGTTTGTTGTCTCGAGTAAAAACGATTAATGCTCAGCTTTGCTATTAATCGACACTGAACATGTATAGAAAACTATAATCAGTCAGAAAATAACGCAGTCGGAAGTCAAAACAGACTGGCTTGGTCATTGTCCGTTACTGAATACAGTAGACGTGCATAGCCTAATATTAAGAATAGTAGGGAATACTATACTACTAGATGGGCCACAGGCGAACAAACTGGCCTTCACTTAGGCGGAGCTTCTGGACCTTCAACAGGTGGCGCCAGGTGACTATGGACACCCTGTTGCAAATTTCTGGAGTTTCGCTGATCAAGCCTCGACTGTTGAACATCCTCAGCAGGTCTCCCAAGCATTCAGTCGTCATCTTGATATCATTAGTACTCTAATTAAGATTCAGAGAACAAGTTCTTTTTTTGGCGTATTACCTATTATTCTTTGAAAGCTTCGTAAACGTTATTTCATATTTAAACAAGTTATGCAATTGTACTTTTGCTTGTACGTCTAATTAATTATTTCTAAATCGGTTCCCAGTTATGGTAAAGAAGGAAATTAATACTGTTCTTTCATTCATTTTGGCTCAGTTGAGCGAATATTTCAGAATTTGCTGGCTAAGATCAGGGCTGATTTCCAAACGGAAATGAACCCAGTTGAAGACTGAAGGAATCTCAGGAAGGTCTGACTTACCTAAACAACTGACTAATATTGTTCAAAGGTAGGATGACAGCTAGTGATTTTGGTGAAAAATTATCCAAGCACACTGCAGCTTTTTAACACCGGTGATTTATCAAATGGAGAACCGGTGATTTATCAAATGGAGAACCGGTGATTTATCAAATGGAGAACCGGTGATTTACTCAAATGGAGAACCGGTGATTTACTCAAATGGAGAACCGGTGATTTATCAAATGGAGAACCGGTGATTTATCAAATGGAGAACCGGTGATTTATCAAATGGAGAACCGGTGATTTATCAAATGGAGAACCGGTGATTTACTCAAATGGAGAACCGGTGATTTACTCAAATGGAGAACCGGTGATTTACCCAATGGAGAACCGGTGATTTTCCCAATGGAGAACCGGTGATTTATCAAATGGAGAACCGGTGATTTACTCAAATGGAGAACCGGTGATTTGCCTAATGGAGAACCGGTGATTTGCCCAATGGAGAACCGGTGATTTACTCAATGGAGAACCGGTGATTTACCCAATGGAGAACCGGTGATTTGCTCAATGGAGAACCGGTGATTTACCCAATGGGGAACCGGTGATTTGCTCAATGGAGAACCGGTGATTTACCCAATGGGGAACCGGTGATTTGCTCAATGGAGAACCGGTGATTTACCCAATGGGGAACCGGTGATTTGCTCAATGGAGAACCGGTGATTTAACTAATGTAGAACTGGTAATTTACCCGAGAAATAAACAATTATATGCATAACTTTCATTTAAATATTTTTCAGCTCCAATACGCTCGTATTTCATTTAGAGCTACTTTATATAACAGAATTTATGCTCCAATTTTGCAAAAAAAATATTCAAAAATGCACTGGCATCGAATTCAAAGCGATTGTTTATTTGCCTCAACCATTTATTTATATTGATAGTTAGTCTATCTCAACAAGTAGAAACATACGTATTTTTATTGCCTTTTATAGTTTGCACTAAACTTCTCCGTCTTTAAACTGATGCACAGACGACGATTGCTCAGATTGAGACATTTCAACTTCCGGATCGTTGCAAACAATATCTGTTAGCGGCATGTCGCCTAGACTACGGCCATCGCTCAGGCCTAAGCAATTTTCACCTGCTCTCGGGTTTACAACTCGCTCAATTCTCGCTTGGACATTGTTGCTAAGCTGGCTGCTAAGCTGGTAGTCGTTGGCCCGACGGCACAGGCTGATGGTGTTGCGCTCGGATCGCAGATACTGCAGGTCGGATTCCTTCCGGCAGCCGAGCAGGCGCAGGTAGGCCAGGCGGAACTCGCGCTGATTTGAGCAGTAAACCACCGGATTGACGCCGGAGTTCGCGTAGCCAATCCACGTCACTAGGGGCATCAGCCAGGTGGGCAGAGACGCGCACCTGTCGCTAACGAACGGGCAGGCCACGTAGAGCAGGAAAAACGGCAGCCAGCAGGCGTAGAAACAGCCAAGGATGAGGCCCAGAGTCTTCGTGGCCTTGGTCTCGCTGTTGCTCATTCGCAGGCTCTGCGGCACGAGGCTCCTGACGCCGCCAGTGGCCGACTGGTCGCCGCTCGATCTGGACAGCGACGCGATCGCTTTACGGCGTCGAACGCTCTCCGTGTGCGCAGTGGCGATCCGGTGGACTCGAACGTAGGCGATGGTCATCACCACGAGGGGCAGGAAGAATGACGTCAGAGCGGAGACCACCGCGTAGACTTGATTGACATCCATGCGGCATGAGGCCTGGGCGGTGGTGGACGCAGCTACCGTGGCATTTCGGTCCGGCAGGGTGAGGCCGAACGAGCCGGAAAAGACGGGACCGAAGCTCAGGCCGACGCTGATGATCCAAACGGCTGCCACCATTGTCCAGATTCGGCGCGGTCGAACGAGAGCTTTGTAGTGCAACGGGTTGGTGACAGCGATGTATCTGTCTAGACTGATGAGGCACAGATGAAGGATGCTAGAGGTGCAGCACATGATGTCGGAGGACAGGTAGAACTTGCAGAATGCGTCGCCCAAGGGCCAGCAGCCGAGCATGTGGTAAAGGGTGGAGTAGGGCATCACCAGAATGGCTATGGCGATGTCGGCAGAAGCCAACGAAGCCAGCAGGTGAAAACAGATTCGCGATCGGAGACGACGAAAGTTAATAACCGACGCTATTACGAGAATATTGCCGGTAATTGTTGCTATGGTTACCAAACTCATAATGGTGCAGACGAAAAGTTTTAAAAACAATCTTCCATCGCTAAGGCGTTTTAAGCTCTCCAAGGAGGCGTTGAAGCAGGCCATTTCTGTGCTAAGACGGCTATATAGTTTGATGGCTTACAGTTTCTGTGCCAGTCAGCTCGGGCGATGAGCTTTATCTATCATCCTTCCATGTTATCTGCTAATTTTGCAGCTCCCTCCTGTGCCAATCTGGAAATCTTCTGAGGCCTGGCCAAACCAATGAGAACCGCCGATGGGACAGCGAATGAACAACTCAGTGTGGGCGTATTTGCTGAATAGTTACCGACTTTTTTCCAGAAAAACAGCGTATCGACCACTAATAAAACAATTTGTCTAGTTTTAACTTCAAGAAAACGGCTATCCAATGTACTATAGTTTATTATTTTTTAACTTGCTTACATGTATCAGAGTTCAAATAATAACAGACAGTTTTTATCCCGAATACTTTAGAAACTACTGTTATTAATCAATGGCCGCGGCGGCTGACCTCTGTGCACTTGGCTGTTCCTGACTCAAAAAAATAATCTCATTGCACGCCTGGCTGCACTCGCTTGCACACAACAGCTGGAATTGAGATAAGCGAGGGCGCACCAAATTTATTATGATCGATTATTAAGGGCCGGCATCTGAATTGTCCCAATGCCCCTGCCCTTATTCTCCCCGCAGGAAAGATTGGTCTTCTTTCCGTTCCTTGAAGCGATGGCTGCTGTCTGACCTTCCACTCTCTTCCGACTGCCGGTCAGTGAGGCCAAGAGAAGAAAAATGCTTCAAGGAAGTGTTCTATAGCTACGCTGGATCGTGCCGGAGATTCAGAGGGTGAGTTCTGCTTATCAGTAATGGGACACCAGAGCGAAATCCTTGCATCGAATTCTTTTATTAAATATATTCTTCATGTCGTAGGCAGCACCAGCAGCCTAATACGAGGAACCAAATGGCCACTTATCAAATGCTTTACAAAGTGATAAAAGGTTGAGCCCTGAGACAGCAGCAGTGGGTCCTCAATAATTCCCAGCTAGCTTGCACTTGCACTGCCTCAGAGCCTGTGTGTCCTTGAACAATAAGTCTTGGGCTTGATTAGACTGGGTAAATCCCAGAAGACTTTTAGAGCTGTTCTTCTAGAATTTGATTTAGTCTGAGCTTGAGGCTACAGAGGCTTAATACCGATTTAGGATTACTTCGTTCCTTCGTCTGTCTGGCGACCTTTTGCAGTCTTTTTTAGGCAATCATCACACGCCCTTTTAAATCACGAACTTAAACAGAATTTTCTACAATCAGCAGCTGACACCTATTTTGTAAAATTATTGGCAAAATGTGGAAACACTTCAGTGGTCCTTGATCCACTGTCACGAAATACTCGTTAGAAATCTCACTCTGTTAGACCAGGAGATTATTAACGCTCCTGCATGATCGCTCGTTCTGGGTTGATTAAAAATCACATTCTCAAAACAGCAATTACATCCTCGAAATGAAACGTCTTCCACATCCTCGAAATAGTACATCCACAACCTAGAAATGACAATTTATCCACAATCGAGAAATGACACGGCATCCACATCCTCGAAATGACGCGTCATCCACATCCCCGAAATGAAGCGTTATCCCCATTCCGAAATGAAACCTCATCCACATGTGACGTTGTCAGTTTAAGTAGCCCCGCCAAGGGCCGTTTTGACATACGGTACGAATCTATAATATTGTTGGTTTTGTACTCTCACGTCTGCTTAAAGTAGTGCCCAAAGAATTTTAATCAGTCTGCGTACATTTGTAAAGCCTACGTACAGCGCGATCGATAATTCTGTTTTCTGTTTTTCCCAGCCGGCCAATAGAAAAGCCGCGCATTAATTATACTAAGTTCTCCTCGCGCACCCACCCCCAGCCCGCTCCTCATCAGTTTTGTCTGGCCGTGCGCTCGGGGCTAACCTTCTCGGATCCTGGCTTTGCGTCCCTGCCTGTAGACCCTTGCCGCCCGGCACTCTTGTTTGGTTGCCCTCTTCCTGCCTCACTACGCCACGGCCCTAGGCCACGCCTCTGCCACTCTCAGTCACGCCACTCCTACTGTCTGTTCGAGCTCTCACTACGAGCACCGCCACCGTACGTTCACCGCCATCACCTCGTCGCCACTGCCTCAACTCATCGAACCACACTGCCTTCTACTATCTAACTCATTGTTGTGTAGCCGCCAGTGCATCGTTACGAATCCAACTAGTACTTTGACCTGTCTCTGTTGACAATAACAACGTAACTATAAATAAAGTCTGCGGCCATTGATCGCATTAGCCGATATTATTGCCAAGTGCTACCGCTACAAAATTGCCTCTGCCGTATTTATTTGCCTTCGCCGATCATTCTCGAGGCCGCCACATTATACGTCACACACACCTCGAAATGACACGTCTTTACTTCTGTCGGATCTATACCAACAAATTCGTTAGAAGGACTAAGCATAAAAGGATTACATTCATGCAACCACGGTTCATTTTAGCAAGAAACCAGCAGCTGAAATTGTAAATTCGCTGAATGGAATTGCAACAGGGGTAGTGGTACGGCACTTGTTCACGTATTGAAAGAGAATCTGTCAATTCCTGCTTGTAAAATTCTCACGGAAGTTTGGCTTCCCGTTTATCTAAAATTCACATGTCAACGATCGAGCTACCTTTTCGTGCCCTGTCGAAACCGATTTCAAGGCCCCTTGTCAAAGGTTGCCAATTTCCTACTAGAGAGTTTGACGCGTCGTAGACAAACATCGACAAAACAATTCCTATCGTCGATGCGAACTTACCAAACATTGTTTTTGAGTTAGCTATACTTGTACTGAGCAAAAACCTTCGACCATCGAAAATTTAGATTTCGAAATTTTACACAGTTTTGTTATAATCGATAAGCAAACGCGAATTGAAAAAATTAAACTTCTGTAAATTATAAAACAAAGTTTTTTAATCTTAAAAAACAACTGACCATTTGAACCTCTTTGCAGCAATCCCCCAAACTTCATGATCACCAAAACCCCTGATTAGCAAATAAATGAGAAAATGAAATATACACGAATAAACACGACTTACACCCGGCAGAGCTTGATACGATTAAAGGCAGCCGGATCACTAATCAGGCGGAAAGAATGTGCTCTGCGACAAATATTTGTTTGTTCTCTCGTAAAGTCTGAGTTGACTTTGTGGAAATCGCGAAGCTGTGTAGGTTATGAGTTTTAGTTTGATGCGGCGAGCTTATGGCTAAGCTATCAATAAGCTTGTGTACATAACATGATCATATTGGCTTTCGAGCTGAGTCTGCCAGGTATGGCTAG
>NIVC01000433.1:0-129640 GCA_002269645.1 Macrostomum lignano | reverse complement strand
AATCAGAACAGATTCCTAGAAAGTGAGCTAGTCCAGCATCAAGGCAGAACATCTGGATGTGTAACGAAAGTCTCTGAAGATTCCTGGCGTCAGATTATCGCTAGAAAGTTGCTGTTGGAGTAGCTGGTCCACCTAACCTACAGACACAACTCGAACAGATTTCTCTGTCTGTTTTGAGGCTTCTGGCTCTCAGCAGCGCCGAGAAAGTTTAGTGCCGAGAATGCTTCAGTTTGTTAGAATGCAATCAGAACAGATTCTAGAAAGTGAGCTAGTCCAGCATCAAGCAGAACATCTGGATGTGTAACGAGAGGCTCTCGGAGATTCCTGGCTCAGATTATCGCCTAGAAGTGCTGTGGGAGTAGCTGGTCCACCTAACCTACAGACTCAACTCGAACAGATTTCTCTGTCTGTTTGAGGCTCTGGCTCTCAGAGCCGCCGAGAATTTTTTGTTGCCGAGAAGCTTCAGTTTGTTAGAATGCAATCAGAACAGATTCCTAGAATGTGAGCTTAGCCAGCATCAAGGCAGAACACTGGATGTGTAACGAGAGGCTCTCGGAGATTCCTGGCTCAGATTATCGCCTAGAAGTGCTGTAGAATAGCTGGTCCATCTAACTTACAGACACAACTCGAACAGATTTCTCTGCTGTTTGAGGCTCTGGCCTCTTAGAGCCGCCGAGAAAGTTAGTGCCGAGAATGCTTCAGTTTGTTAGAATGCAATCAGAAACGATTCTAGAAAAGTGAGCTAGTCCAGCATCAAGGCAGAACATCTGGATGTGTAACGAGAGGCTCTTAGAGATTCCTGGCTCGGATTATCGCCTAGAAGTGCTGTAGAATAGCTGGTCCACCTAACCTACAGACACAACTCGAAACAGATTTCTCTGTCTGTTTGAGCTCTGGCTCTTAAATGGTCCACATAACCTACAGACAGAACTGAAGCCAGCTCTCTCAGTCTGTTTGAGGCTTTGTCTCTCAGAAGGTGGTCCACCTAACCTACAGACACACTCGAGCAGATTTCTCTGTCTGTTTAGGCTCTGGCTCTTAGAGCCGCCGAGAAAGTTTAGTGCAGAAAATGCTTCAGTTTGTTAGAATGCCAATCAGAACAGATTCTTAGAAAGTGAGCTAGTCCAGCATCAAGGCAGAACATCTGGATGTGTAACGAGAGGCTCTCGGAGATTCCTGGCTCAGATTATCGCCTAGAAGTGCTGTAGAATAGCTGGTCCACCTAACCTACAGACACAACTCGAACAGATTTCTCTGTCTGTTTGAGGCTCTGGCTCTCAGAGCCGCCGAGAAAGTTTAGTGCCGAGAATGCTTCAGTTTGTTAGAATGCAATCAGAACAGATTCCTAGAAAGTGAGCTAGTCCAGCATCAAGGCAGAACATCTGGATGTGTAACGAGAGGCTCTCGGAGATTTCCTGGCTCAGATTATCGCTAGAAGTGCTGTAGAATAACTGGTCATCTAACCTACAGACACAACTCGAACAGATTTCTGTCTGTTTAAGGCTCTGGCTCTCAGGCCGCCGAGAAAGTTTAGTGCCGAGAATGCTTCAGTTTGTTAGAATGCAATCAGAACAGATTCCTAGAAAGTGAGCTAGTCCAGCATCAAGGCAGAACATCTGGATGTGTAACGATGAGGCTCTCGGAGATTCCTGGCTCAGATTATCGCCTAGAGAAGTGCTGTGGAGTAGCTGGTCCACCTAACCTACAGACACAACTCGAACAGATTTCTCTGTCTGTTAGGCTCTGGCTCTCAGAGCCGCCGAGAAAGTTTAGTGCGGAGAATGCTTCAGTTTGTTTAGAATGCAATCAGAACAGATTCCTAGAAAGTGAGCTAGTCCAGCATCAAGGCAGAACATCTGGATGTGTAACGAGAGGCTCTCGAGATTCCTGGCTCAGATTATCGCCTAGAAGTGCTGTAGAATAGCTGGTCCACCTAACCTACAGACACAACTCGAACAGATTTCTCTGTCTGTTTGAGGCTCTGGCTCTTAAATGGTCCACATAACCTACAGACAGAACTGAAGCAGCCTCTCAGTCTGTTTGAGGCTTTGTCTCTCAGAAGGTGGTCCACCTAACCTACAGACACAACTCGAGCAGTATTTCTCTGTCTGTTTAGGCTCTGGCTCTTTAGAGCCGCCGAGAAAGTTTAGTGCAGAAAATGCTTCAGTTTGTTAGAATGCAATCAGAACAGATTCTAGAAAGTGAGCTAGTCCAGCATCAAGGCAGAACATCTGGATGTGTAACGAAAGTCTCTCGAAGACTCCTGGCTCAGATTATCGCCTAGAAGTGCTGTGGAGTAGCTGGGTCCACCTAACCTACAGAACAACTCGAACAGATTTCTGTCTGTTTGAGGCTCTGGCTCTCAGAGCCGCCGAGAAAGTTTTAGTGCGAGAATGCTTCAGTTTGTTAGAATGTAATCAGAACAGATTCCTAGAAAGTAAGCTAGTCCAGCATCAAGGCAGAACATCTGGGATGTGTAACGAGAGGCTCTCGGAGATTCCTGGCTCAGATTATCGCCTAGAAGTGCTGTAGAATAGCTGCTGTCCACCTAACCTACAGACACAACTCGAACAGATTTCTCTGTCTGTTTGAGGCTCTGGCTCTCAGAGCCGCCGAGAAAATTTAGTGCCGAGAATGCTTCAGTTTGTTAGAATGCAATCAGAACAGATTCCTAGAAAGTGAGCTAGTCCAGCATCAAGGCAGAACATCTGGATGTGTAACGAGAGGCTCTCGGAGATTCCTGGCTCGGATTATCGTCTAGAAGTGCTGTAGAATAGCTGGTCCACCTAACCTACAGACACAACTCGAACAGATTTCTCTGTCTGTTTGAGGCTCTGGCTCTTAAATGGTCCACATAACCTACAGACAGAACTGAAGCAGCTCTCTCAGTCTGTTTGAGGCTTTGTTTCTCAGAAGGTGTCCCACCTAACCTACAGACACAACTCGAACAGATTTCTCTGTCTGTTTAGGCTCTGGCTCTTAGAGCCGCCGAGAAAGTTTAGTGCAGAAAATGCTTCAGTTTGTTAGAATGCAATCAGAACAGATTCTAGAAAGTGAGCTAGTCCAGCATCAAGGCAGAACATCTGGATGTGTAACGAAAGTCTCTCGAAGACTCCTGGCTCAGATTATCGCCTAGAAGTGCTGTGGAGTAGCTGGTCCACCTAACCTACAGACACAACTCGAACAGATTTCTGTCTGTTTGAGGCTCTGGATCTCAGAGCCGCTGAGAAAGTTTAGTGCCGAGAATGCTTCAGTTTGTTAGAATGTAATCAGAACAGATTCCTAGAAAGTGAGCTAGTCCAGAATCAAGGCAGAACATCTGGATGTGTAACGAAAGGCTCTCGGAGATTCCTGGCTCAGATTATCGCCTAGAAGTGCTGTAGAATAGCTGGTCACCTAACCTACAGACACAACTCGAACAGATTTCTCTGTCTGTTTGAGGCTCTGGCTCTAGAGCCGCCGAGAAAGTTTAGTGCCGAGAATGCTTCAGTTTGTTAGAATGCAATCAGAACAGATTCCTAGAAAGTGAGCTAGTCCAGCATCAAGGCAGAACATCTGGATGTGTAACGAGAGGCTCTCGAAGACTCCTGGCTCAGATTATCGCCTAGAAGTGCTGTAGAATAGCTGGTCCATCTAACCTACAGACACAACTCGAACAGATTTCTCTGTCTGTTTGAGGCTCTGGCTCTTAAATGGTCCACATAACCTACAAACAGAACTGAAGCAGCTCTCTCAGTCTGTTTGAGGCTTTGTCTCTCAGAAGGTGGTCCACCTAACCTACAGACACAACTCGAGCAGATTTCTCTGTCTGTTTAGGCTCTGGCTCTTAGAGCCACCGAGAAAGTTTAGTGCAGAAAATGCTTCAGTTTGTTAGAATGCAATCAGAACAGATTCCTAGAAAGTGAGCTAGTCCAGCATCAAGGCAGAACATCTGGATGTGTAACGAGAGGCTCTCGGAGATTCCTGGCTCGGATTATCGCCTAGAAGTGCTGTGGAGTAGCTGGTCCACCTAACCTACAGACACAACTCGAACAGATTTCTGTCTGTTTGAGGCTCTGGATCTCAGAGCCGCTGAGAAAGTTTAGTGCGAGAATGCTTCAGTTTGTTAGAATGTAATCAGAACAGATTCCTAGAAAGTGAGCTAGTCCAGCATCAAGGCAGAACATCTGGATGTGTAACGAGAGGCTCTCGAGATTCCTGCTCAGATTATCGCCTAGAAGTGCTGTAGAATAGCTGGTCCACCTAACCTACAGACACAACTCGAACAGATTTCTCTGTCTGTTTGAGGCTCTGGCTCTCAGAGCCGCCGAGAAAGTTTAGTCCGAGAATGCTTCAGTTTGTTAGAATGCAATCAGAACAGATTCCTAGAAAGTGAGCTAGTCCAGCATCAAGGCAGAACATCTGGATGTGTAACGAGAGGCTCTTGGAGATTCCTGGCTCAGATTATCGCCTAGAAGTGCTGTAGAATAGCTGGTCCATCTAACCTACAGACACAACTCGAACAGATTTCTGTCTGTTTAAGGCTCTGGCTCTCAGAGCCGCTGAGAAAGTTTAGTGCCGAGAATGCTTCAGTTTGTTAGAATGCAATCAGAACAGATTCCTAGAAAGCATACATGCGCAACCTCCAAAATTCGGTCGGCCGTGCGACTTAGTTTTAACAAAAAATGCGACGTAGTTTTTGGCCAAAAATGCGACTTACCTGTAAAAGAAACCCTTAAGCAAAATTAACGCAATTTTGGGTAAACAGCAGGAGTAACTATAACTGTCTTATAAGGGCTAAATGCCTCGTCATCTAATTAGTACTACGTATGATTCTTTCGGGTGGGCATTTTTGCGACTTACCTTGGTTGGCCGCCAAATCGGTCGGCCGGATCGGCCGACTCGGCCGACTGTTGCGCATGTATGCTAGAAAGTGAGCTAGTCCAGCATCAAGGCAGAACATCTGGATGTGTAACGAGAGGCTCTCGGAGATTCCTGGCTCAGATTATCGCCTAGAAGTGCTGTAGAATAGCTGGTCCACCTAACATACAGACACAACTCGAACAGATTTCTCTGTCTGTTTGAGGCTCTGGCTCTTAAATGGTCCACATAACCTACAAACAGAACTGAAGCAGCTCTCTCAGTCTGTTTGAGGCTTTGTCTCTCAGAAGGTGGTCCACCTAACCTACAGACACAACTCGAGCAGATTTCTCTGTCTGTTTAGGCTCTGGCTCTTAGAGCCACCGAGAAAGTTTAGTGCAGAAAATGCTTCAGTTTGTTAGAATGCAATCAGAACATATTCCTAGAAAGTGAGCTAGTCCAGCATCAAGGCAGAACATCTGGATGTGTAACGAGAGGCTCTCGGAGATTCCTGGCTCGGATTATCGCCTAGAAGTGCTGTAGAATAGCTGGTCCACCTAACCTAAAGACACAACTCGAACAGATTTCTCTGTCTGTTTGAGGCTCTGGCTCTTAAATGGTCCACATAACCTACAGACAGAACTGAAGCAGCTCTCTCAGTCTGTTTGAGGCTTTGTCTCTCAGAAGGTGGTCCACCTAACCTACAGACACAACTCGAGCAGATTTCTCTGTCTGTTTAGGCTCTGGCTCTTAGAGCCGCCGAGAAAGTTTAGTGCAGAAAATGCTTCAGTTTGTTAGAATGCAATCAGAACAGATTCCTAGAAAGTGAGCTAGTCCAGCATCAAGGCAGAACATCTGGATGTGTAACGAAAGTCTCTCGAAGACTCCTGGCTCAGATTATCGCCTAGAAGTGCTGTGGAGTAGCTGGTCCATCTAACCTACAGACACAACTCGAACAGATTTCTGTCTGTTTGAGGCTCTGGATCTCAGAGCCGCTGAGAAAGTTTAGTGCCGAGAATGCTTCAGTTTGTTAGAATGTAATCAGAACAGATTCCTAGAAAGTGAGCTAGTCCAGAATCAAGGCAGAACATCTGGATGTGTAACGAAAGGCTCTCGGAGATTCCTGGCTCAGATTATCGCCTAGAAGTGCTGTAGAATAGCTGGTCCACCTAACCTACAGACACAACTCGAACAGATTTCTCTGTCTGTTTGAGGCTCTGGCTCTCAGAGCCGCCGAGAAAGTTTAGTGCCGAGAATGCTTCAGTTTGTTAGAATGCAATCAGAACAGATTCCTAGAAAGTGAGCTAGTCCAGCATCAAGGCAGAACATCTGGATGTGTAACGAGAGGCTCTTGGAGATTCCTGGCTCAGATTATCGCCTAGAAGTGCTGTAGAATAGCTGGTCCATCTAACCTACAGACACAACTCGAACAGATTTCTGTCTGTTTGAGGCTCTGGCTCTCAGAGCCGCTGAGAAAGTTTAGTGCCGAGAATGCTTCAGTTTGTTAGAATGCAATCAGAACAGATTCCTAGAAAGTGAGCTAGTCCAGCATCAAGGCAGAACATCTGGATGTGTAACGAGAGGCTCTCGGAGATTCCTGGCTCAGATTATCGCCTAGAAGTGCTGTGGAGTAGCTGGTCCACCTAACCTACAGACACAACTCGAACAGATTTCTCTGTCTGTTTGAGGCTCTGGCTCTCAGAGCCGCTGAGAAAGTTTAGTGCCGAGAATGCTTCAGTTTGTTAGAATGCAATCAGAACAGATTCCTAGAAAGTGAGCTAGTCCAGCATCAAGGCAGAACATCTGGATGTGTAACGAGAGGCTCTCGGAGATTCCTGGCTCAGATTATCGCCTAGAAGTGCTGTAGAATAGCTGGTCCACCTAACATACAGACACAACTCGAACAGATTTCTCTGTCTGTTTGAGGCTCTGGCTCTTAAATGGTCCACATAACCTACAAACAGAACTGAAGCAGCTCTCTCAGTCTGTTTGAGGCTTTGTCTCTCAGAAGGTGGTCCACCTAACCTACAGACACAACTCCTCAAGCAGATTTCTCTGTCTGTTTAGGCTCTGGCTCTTAGAGCCACCGAGAAAGTTTAGTGCAGAAAATGCTTCAGTTTGTTAGAATGCAATCAGAACAGATTCCTGGAAAGTGAGCTAGTCCAGCATCAAGGCAGAACATCTGGATGTGTAACGAGAGGCTCTCGGAGATTCCTGGCTCGGATTATCGTCTAGAAGTGCTGTAGAATAGCTGGTCCACCTAACCTACAGACACAACTCGAACAGATTTCTCTGTCTGTTTGAGGCTCTGGCTCTTAAATGGTCCACATAACCTACAGACAGAACTGAAGCAGCTCTCTCAGTCTGTTTGAGGCTTTGTTTCTCAGAAGGTGGTCCACCTAACCTACAGACACAACTCGAACAGATTTCTCTGTCTGTTTAGGCTCTGGCTCTTAGAGCCGCCGAGAAAGTTTAGTGCAGAAAATGCTTCAGTTTGTTAGAATGCAATCAGAACAGATTCCTAGAAAGTGAGCTAGTCCAGCATCAAGGCAGAACATCTGGATGTGTAACGAAAGTCTCTCGAAGACTCCTGGCTCAGATTATCGCCTAGAAGTGCTGTGGAGTAGCTGGTCCACCTAACCTACAGACACAACTCGAACAGATTTCTGTCTGTTTGAGGCTCTGGATCTCAGAGCCGCTGAGAAAGTTTAGTGCCGAGAATGCTTCAGTTTGTTAGAATGTAATCAGAACAGATTCCTAGAAAGTGAGCTAGTCCAGCATCAAGGCAGAACATCTGGATGTGTAACGAAAGGCTCTCGGAGATTCCTGGCTCAGATTATCGCCTAGAAGTGCTGTAGAATAGCTGGTCCACCTAACCTACAGACACAACTCGAACAGATTTCTCTGTCTGTTTGAGGCTCTGGCTCTCAGAGCCGCCGAGAAAGTTTAGTGCCGAGAATGCTTCAGTTTGTTAGAATGCAATCAGAACAGATTCCTAGAAAGTGAGCTAGTCCAGCATCAAGGCAGAACATCTGGATGTGTAACGAGAGGCTCTTGGAGATTCCTGGCTCAGATTATCGCCTAGAAGTGCTGTAGAATAGCTGGTCCATCTAACCTACAGACACAACTCGAACAGATTTCTCTGTCTGTTTGAGGCTCTGGCTCTCAGGTGGTCCACATAACCTACAGACACAACTGGAACAGATTTCTGTGTCTGTTTGATTGTCAGTTAATTTTATTTTCTACCCTTGTAGGAGCCTGTGGTTGATTTTGTTCGCCTGATCTCGACGAGACTGACTGCGTTTCACCGAGATGAAGGTTAAAACGAACTTTAAAAGAAGATTCAAACCACTAATTGACGAGAAATATAGAAAGGTTCATCATAGAGCTGAGCTGACGAAAGCGGATTCGATGGCTGAGTAAGCTGAACTTCGTGAGAGAGGCAATGACAGATCAATAACAGAAGCGGTCCCGGACCACGGAGGCAGGGAAGGTCCAGGAGAATATTTCGTAGAAAAAATAAGAAGATTAAGCCATCATCTGCGTGAACGAAAAGATGAAAGTCGGTAAAATGATTGGCTTAGTTACATTCCCACAATCTGGAGAATGTCCAGAGTCGTGTTCATCCCGAAACCTGCTAAGGGTGACTACACCAACGTGAAATCCTTCCGGCCCATCAGCCTCACTTCCTTTTGTGTTAAGCTGATGGAGAGGCTCATCCTGTGGAGGCTTCGAGAGTGCGACCTGCGCTCCGACCCTGTCAGTAAGTACCAGTACGCCTTCCAGCCTGGGAGGACGACTGAGCATGCTCTCCACGCCATTACCTCCAAAATTGAGAGTGCCATCCTTAGCAAACAACTCGCTTGCGGGTTGTTCGTTGACTTCGAAGGAGCATTTGACAATGTCCTCTTCCGCTCCTTCAGAAATTCTCTTTCCCGCAGGAATGTAAGACACAGCATTATTCGCTGGATTTATTTTATGATCCGCAAAAGGTTTGTGACATCCACACTTATGGGCGTTACCCTCACCCGGGCGGTGATGAAAGGCGGCCCGCAAGGTGGCGTGCTAACTCCACTTCTCTGGAATCTCGTCATGGACGAACTTCTAACCGCTGACATTCCCAGCAGTATCACCAGGGCGGGCTACGCCGATGACGTTGCCGCGGTCGTCAGCGGACCCGACCCCGCCACTCTGCGCAACCTGATGCAGCAATTCGCCGACAAGGCGGCCGACTGGGCTACACAGCATGGCCTAAAAATCAGCGTCACTAAGACTGTCGCTGTCGTTTTCACCAAGCGCCGTAAGTGGGAGATGAAAAACCTCACTGTCTATGGCAGAAACATCCCCTTCAAGAAGGAGGTCAAATACCTCGGTGTGACGCTAACGCATGACCTGCGCTGGACGAAGCACCTTGATAACGTCATCGGTCGGGCAAAACGCTGCTTTGCCCAGCTGCGCAGAGCCATCGGGCCGACTTGGGGCCTCTCGCCTAGAACGGTCCGTTGGATTTATACCGGCATCATCCGGCCCAGTATCACATACGCGAGTCTCATCTGGACTAGCGTGCTGGAGCAGAAGGCCGCCCGTCAGCGGCTGTACCAGCTTCAGGGCAGCATTTGCCGTGCCATCACAGGTGCGTACCCGTCCACCCCTTACGAGGGGCTGAACACTATCCTTAACCTACCTCCGCTTCACCTATTTATTAGGGCGGAGGCTATGAAGTCTGCCTCCCGGCTTATCAGAGATAAAACGTTAAATAACGCGCCCTCTGGCTTTATGCCAATGAAAACATTAATCCCGCATATGGACTTTGTCCGCCGCGACCTTAACAACATCCACATGGACCTGGGCAATGTGGATAGTCGACCTCCCGCCCTCAACATCAGGAGGGGCTTCAAGACCGCCATCCCTGGCCGAGACAACATTCCGCTGGATGTCGGTGTGAACCGGCGCAGCCAGGGCATTCACTGCTTCACCGACGGCTCGCTGTTCAACGGCCGCGCTGGAGCGGGTATTGCCATTTTCCACGAGGGTAAGATGATTCTCCAGGAAAGTCTGCACCTCGGTGAGAACACCTCAGTTTTCCAAGCTGAAATTTGCGCCATTGAGCAGTGTGCCCAGCAACTGTTTCAGGCGAACATTAATAATTTTGACATTAATTTCTACACTGATAGCCAAGCTGCTATTAAGGCCTTAACCACTGAGAATATCTCCGCTGCTACAGTATCTCAATGCCACCGCAGTGTGCAATCTCTCTCAGTCCTTAACAGGATTAGAATTATCTGGACACCTGGTCACAGCAACATCCTGGGCAACGAGCTCGCGGACTCTCTCGCCAAGGAGGGCAGCAACCCAGACGGCAACCACCGTCTGATGAGGCTACCCACCCCCAGGTCGCAAGTCACCCGCCATATCAACAGGTGGCTCCATCAGCAGCACCAGCTCCACTGGAACAGCTGCACCGAGTACAGGCAGAGCCGCTCTGCCATGCCTAACCTGAACAGGAAAGTCTCTGATTATCTGATTTCGCTTAACAGAACCGACCTCAGGGAGATGTGCATGGTCCTAACCGGCCACGGATTCTTCCAGAGACATATATCGTTGCAAACCGGTTGCCCTCCCACCTGTCCCTTCTGTGGCATAGGAGAGGAGACCGCGGAGCATCACGTCACCTTCTGCCCTTACTTCAACAAGGCGCGGCACAAATACCTCGGCCACCCCCAGCGGATGGACGAGCTGACCACCGCGGACAATATCCGAGACCTCCGCGCCTTCGTCCGGGACTCCGGCCGGATGAGGGTCGCCGATGCCTCCACTGCGGACCTGCCGACTACTGGCGGGGACTGGGCGCACCCCCAAGGCTAATCCTTGTGCTCTTTTACCTTGGGGTTGCGATAGGGGCCTCGCGGCCTATTCGCGGCGCCTGCGCCCCCCGTCAGTAGTAAGTAAGTAAGTAAGTAGCATATGATTGCTCACCAACTCATTCAGTATAATAGGACTGATGTAGTCAAATAAATTTAATTTCAGTTTTAGTAACTTTTGTCGTTATTAAAAATGCCCTTCAACTTCTTGTAGGCTCGTACTCGGATGACCTTTATTAACTAATGGAATCTTACGTTTGTTAACATGTATTTGAAGCATACATTTTGACCTAAATTAGTTTTAATGAGTTTACAGTTAGTATTTGATATGATTCGGTATTTATTTTTAAAATGCTTTATTTTCATTCACCTTCTTGTATTCACGCGACGCAACTAACTAATGCGATCGTACATTTGTTTAACCCGATTAACCCGATTAATAATGCTAAATAAATTGGTTTGAACTTGGGATATTTTCATTAAATGACGTCGTAACCCTTTTATCTGTTCTTTTTGAGAATTTCTGTTTTAATTAGTTCAAAAGAACAGTTTAAAGCAATAAATTTTCTACAACGAAAGAGGTCTAACTAAACCAACTGTTTTTTTGCGGTCCACCTAACCCGGTCCCCAAAACGTAGTTAGTGAACCACCACAGTTTCCACGAACTGGCTATTCCGTCAAGTTAACAAAAAGATAACCCTAGCTAGCCTTTCGCGTTGTCAAAACAGACTCTATTTTTTAACCGGAATTGCGTGGTCCACGTAACGCATTAACATAACTCAGGTCCCGCTAAACACACAGACAGTCGTATGTCTGTCTGTCTGTCTGTCTGTCTGTCTGTCTGTCTGTCTGTCTGTCTGTCTGTCTGTGTGTCTGTCTGTCTGTCTGTCTGTCTAACTGTTGATCTATTGGACTTATACTCTGATCTGCATGAAATCCGTTTTTGAAACAATTCAAAATATTTAATTCGATATGATCACTTCTGTTGGCAGAGGAATACAAGTATGATGTCCATAATATGGTTCATTACTGTTTGTAGAGAATTATAGAATCCTTATAGCAACGCGCTTATAAAGTGTTGTTACTAAGGCAGTAAAACGAGACACTCAAGGATGTGTCTGATCATCCACTGATCTTGAAGGCAAACGTGGAGCAGCAGGACAAGAATGATAGCCAGATTGGCATGGCTCTCGGTGTAAAAATCATGTGTATATCATTCTTTTTTTATTAGAGGCAGGGGGGTTGTGTGCACCCTGGCGCACTTTAAGCGACATAAGCACACAACCGGCGAGATGCATTACTGCCCATTCCGCCGACTCCACTGTGCAGGCAATACAAGCGCGCGGATACGTACGCAGGCACACACTCACACAGGAGTGTACAGCGGCCTAACTTTATTTATCGTTAGGCATGTACACTTCACTGCGCTTTGGGGGGTTGGCTCTCAAGGCCGTTAATTGCACGAGCAGAGCCAAGCCGAGATTCCAATTCAGCCCCAAATTAATGTGACTCCACTTGGAATCGAGCCTGGGTCGCTGGCACACCAGAGCCTGCGCTAGACCGCTAGGCTACGGCCCCCCTATTCATTCTAGCCGGCATTGTTTGCCTAACCTCCATTGTTGCATCAGACTCTGCCCGATCAAACAGAGCGAGCCCGGAGCGATGGCCATCGATACTTGAATGAAGAGAGAAAAAAATTAACAAAATATGGCAAACAGCAAGTCGGCACGAACGATCGTTTCTTTTAGGAATTTTCAACTGAATTCCCGCGTACCATGTGTATGGACTGTGTGCACGGCGCAACAATGGATGCCATGCCTGGGAGGGAGATGCCTGGATTTTTTAGCGGTTGCTATGTTGTCTACCAGCTTGATGGACACGTTCGATTATTGTCCCCAGTAGTTAAACCCTTTGCAATTGGCTCACTGGCGGATTTTTTTCGTAATGAAAGCCGGGCTTTTTGTTTAATCGGCACTTCAACTTTTGAATCAGCTTTAAAGCAGACTGACAACAGACAGCGCACAGGCATGCAGGGACTAATAAAATACACTGAGATTCACGCTGGTACCAAGCACAGGACACAGAAGGACAGGATAGAGAGATAGACGGACAGAAACTTAAACACTAAGCCACTAAGTCAGACAAGCAGGGAGGCAGGCAAGCAGAGACTAAGAGAGGCAGACAGACGGACAGACAGACACTAAGACACTAAGACAGACAGACAGTAAAACAGACAGACAGACAAACAAACACAAACAGGCAGACACACAGACAGACAGAGAGACAGACAGGCAGACAGACGGACAGACAGACGGACAGACAAGCACACACAGACAGACAGACAGACAGACAGACAGACAGACAGACAGACAGACAGACAGACAGACAGACAGACAGACAGACACAGACAGACAGACAGACAGACAGACAGACAGACAGACAGACAGACAGACAGACAGACAGAAGGACAGACACTAAGACAGACAGACTGACAGACAGACAGACGGACAGACAGACAGACAGACAGACAGACAGACAGACAGACAGACAGACAGACAGAAGGACAGACACTAAGACAGACAGACTGACAGACAGACAGACAGACGGACAGACGGACAGACAGACAGACAGACAGACAGACAGACAGACAGACAGACAGACAGACAGACAGACAGATAAAGAGGTGCACCAGCATCAGTCTACAAAGATGGCATTGAAATGCTGGCCAGCTGGGCAGAGGGCGACTTATACATGAACAGATAGGGGGAAATCTGTATTTCCCATTAGCGACAGATGGAGGAGGGGCCGGACCCAGCAGGGGATGCGAATCGGGAAGCTGAAGTGTCTTTGTCTCTGTTTCCATCCAAATTTTGCCGTTGTTGAACTTCAGTCTCGCGCTTGCCTAATTTCTAAAAACTCCCCTTCACCCGTGCCCTGGCAACTAGATCTCACTCTGGCTTCCGCATTTCAAATCGGAAATGCTGCCTCCCTTGCCTCCTTTCTAAGCCTAAACCTATTATTCCAGCTGAACTAACCGCCATGCTCGGCCAGCGAGGCATCCGATTAGGGGATGACAGATCCATCGAGATGTCAGTCTGGCGTGAATGGCGCGGCGTCACCTGGTACCCTGCGATATTGGTATCTGAATTTGGATGGAAACACTATCTATCTATCTATCTATCTATCTATCTATCTATCTATCTATCTATCTATCTATCTATCTATCTATCTATCTATCTATCTATCTATCTATCTATCTATCTATCTATCTATCTATCTATCTATCTATCTATCTATCTATCTATCTATCTATCTATCTATCTATCTATCTATCTATCTATCTGTCTATCTATCTATCTATCTATCTATCTGTCTATCTATCTATCTATCTATCTATCTATCTATCTATCTATCTATCTATCTATCTATCTGTCTGTCTGTCTGTCTATCTATCTGTCTATCTATCTATCTATCTATCTATCTGTCTATCTATCTATCTATCTATCTATCTATCTATCTATCTATCTATCTATCTATCTATCTATCTGTCTATCTATCTATCTATCTATCTATCTATCTATCTATCTATCTATCTATCTATCTATCTATCTATCTATCTATCTATCTGTCTATCTATCTGTCTATCTATCTGTCTATCTATCTATCTATCTATCTATCTATCTATCTATCTATCTATCTATCTATCTATCTATCTATCTATCTATCTATCTGTCTATATCTAGCCCATCTACCTGTGTAGCATGGCATTAAAGGTGGCATAGAATCGGTATTCGGTCTTGAATGCAGCAACCCGGCTATTCGAACCAGCGGGCACAAAAGCCCAATGCTAATTAGTAATCTGTTGGAATTCCCGCAGACCCAATGGGAAACAGGCGAGCTTTAAATTAGGCTGTATCAGTCAGCATCGCTGCTTGGTGGCTCGAGGCCGTGATAAGGCAGACGATGGGGCACTTTGTGCCCCCTCCCCGGCCCTCTCTTCTGCCTCGCAGCTGGACCTGTCAATCATCTTGTCAGGGCTTAGTCTGGCGGCGGCACAGCCTCACCTGTAATTCCCGGTTACCGCGGCTCGCACCAAAATAGGTGAATGGGGGGCAATCGAGCTTCATCTCTCTCTCCCCCTCTCTTATTGCAAGATTTTGGTTTTGTTGAAACAGAAATCAAGGCCTGCATAGCATCTGGCTTGTGTTAGCCATTGACCCCATATATATCTAGCTATATAGTTAGCTGAATTGCATCTTGTACAGAGAGACAGCTTCATGTAGAGATTCACCAACTATGCAGCGGCGATTGTTGTTGAACACGATCGCTGGAGAATCTGTTCCTGGCTCGTACTAGCTCTCCCCCTTAACCGACCCGATCTTCATCGCGTCTTCAGATCCCAACTAGAGTCTCATGAAAATTCTGTGAAACATCCTTGTCAGGAGGCCGGGTGCCTGGCATTTCTTCCTCTCTGATCTGCTGTCATGTTTTTTCTGGACCTCTCGCTGTTTTAACTAGCCCAGATCTTAGTCTGTCAGTCTGCTTATCCCGGAGGGAATCTGAAACTCTGTCTATAGATGCATGCGCAATCGTCTTCCTTTTTTTCCCAAGCTTTTTCTCTGTTCGCTGAAAAAGCGTTCTGTCTGTTGATCATATTTATCCTTGAACTGACGACTTGATTCGCGTTGCCTTCAGAGCTGTCATATTTCTGCGAGAATGATAATTGCTTTGAGAAAGCGATTAGAAATGCAATTAAGCATTTGGGAGTTGAAATGGAAATGAGGCTTATTACAACAGAGACTGATGAAAGTTGGGATAGTAGGTTTGATCAATGAGGATTTAGTTAATCCGCGTGATCCTATTTGTTAGGAAAACGTTATTTCGGAATGATCATTATTTTTTCGAATTAACAAAGCAGACGTCAGAGGAAATAAAGGATGTTTGGTAGGTTTCCCTCTAAATAGAAACCTGAAATTTTCTATAATTTGCCAATCACCTCATTCAATCAGTTTTTATTTATATTCACAGGGAGGTCGAGAGGACCAGCTGATCCTGTCCCTCATATCCCTTCCAGTTCCGTCTGCTGTAGTGCCCTACTGACAGGGTATTGACATGTAGCCCAACCCTTTAAACTCCCACGTCCCAGAGGCCAAGTCTGATTCATTGTCTGCAAAGAATTTCTTCTAAGACCAAATTTTTGTCTCTCTTTGCCTCAGATCCGGCCGGATTCAAGGCAGCATGAAGTCTGGCATCGGGTGAGAGCTTTGTCTCCGATGTTGCCATGGTTACTTAAGGTTAACTTTTTTAAGCCAGCCTCCAAAAAAAGTTCTAATTCATACTAAACAGATTTCTTCTTGGCGAGGACGCAGAGAAATCTCAAACTGCGGTTGAGCAGCGGCCGAGCGGCTGGCTGTCCAGGTGGACGCAGGCGGCTCTGCGCACCCTGCCTGGTGGCAGCGGTGGCTTTCCACGATGCCCGAATGGACACCCTGACGGCTGTCTGGCCAGCGCTATTTATGTAAGCTGATATGACCTGATGTGTCTCACCTGATGTATCTTAACCTGATGTGTCTCATCTGATGTGTCTCACCTGATGTATCTTAACCTGATGTGTCTCATCTGATGTGTCTCACCTGATGTGTCTCATCTGATGTATCTTAACCTGATGTGTCTCACCTGATGTGTCTCACCTGATGTGTCTCACCTGATGTGTCTCACCTGATGTATCTTAACCTGATGTGTCTCACCTGATGTGTCTCACCTGATGTGTCTCACCTGATGTGTCTCATCTGATGTGTCTCACCTGATGTGTCTCACCTGATGTGTCTTACCTGATGTGTCTCACCTGATGTGTCTCACCTGATGTGGCTCATCTGATGTGTCTCACCTGATGTGTCTCACCTGATGTGTCTCACCTGATGTGTCTCACCTGATGTGTCTCACCTGATGTGTCTCACCTGATGTGTCTCACCTGATGTGTCTCAACTGATGTATCTTAAGCTGATGTGTCTCACCTGATGTGTCTCATCTGATGTGTCTCACCTGATGTGTCTCACCTGATGTGTCTCACCTGATGTATCTTAAGCTGATGTGTCTCACCTGATGTGTCTCACCTGATGTGTCTCACCTGATGTGTCTCACCTGATGTATCTTAAGCTGATGTGTCTCACCTGATGTGTCTCAACTGATGTATCTTAAGCTGATGTGTCTCACCTGATGTGTCTCATCTGATGTGTCTCACCTGATGTGTCTCACCTGATGTGTCTCACCTGATGTATCTTAACCTGATGTGTCTCACCTGATGTGTCTCACCTGATGTGTCTCACCTGATGTGTCTCACCTGATGTGTCTCATCTGATGTGTCTCACCTGATGTGTCTCACCTGATGTGTCTTACCTGATGTGTCTCACCTGATGTGTCTCACCTGATGTGTCTCACCTGATGTGTCTCACCTGATGTGTCTCACCTGATGTGTCTCACCTGATGTGTCTCACCTGATGTGTCTCAACTGATGTATCTTAAGCTGATGTGTCTCACCTGATGTGTCTCAACTGATGTATCTTAAGCTGATGTGTCTCACCTGATGTGTCTCATCTGATGTGTCTCACCTGATGTGTCTCACCTGATGTGTCTCACCTGATGTATCTTAAGCTGATGTGTCTCACCTGATGTGTCTCACCTGATGTGTCTCACCTGATGTGTCTCACCTGATGTATCTTAAGCTGATGTGTCTCACCTGATGTATCTTAAGCTGATGTGTCTCACCTGATGTGTCTCACCTGATGTGTCTTACCTGATGTGTCTCCCCTGATGTGTCTCACCTGATGTGTCTCACCTGATGTGTCTCACCTGATGTGTCTCACCTACTTTTTCTAGTCTCAATTTTGTTATCCATTTTTCTTACCTTACAAAATTCTACTTGTCAGTAGGCATGCTAGAAAAAAGCAGCATTTTTCTGCGCTTGTCTTCAAATACCAATTTTTTTATAAATTTCGACCCCCCCCCAGAAATTCGGCCGCATGTTCGCCTTCGGCTTCGGTCTCCAAACGGCTCTGCGCCTCGTCACGGCGCTCGCCTCGGCGCTTCAATCCGCCCGCCGGCGCCGCAGCCTCGTCGGCGCCATCCGCGGCGCCCTGCTCCACCCGGACAGCCTGCGGTTCGGCGCCTTCCTTGGCGGCCTGTCGGCAATCTACAGGGCTGTCGGCTGCCTGCTGATCCGGTGTTGCCATGGCAACCAGCGGCCTTGGCAGTGGGCGGCGAGCGGCCTGGCAGCCGGTGGCAGCATGCTGGCTTACCGCAGCAGCAGCGTGGCCATGTACTGCGCCAGCAAAGCTGCCGAGCTGGCCTGCTCAGCGGCTGTGGGAGCCGGCTGGCTGCCGCGCCTGCCGCACAGCGACATCCTGCTGTACGCCCTGTCCACCGGCGTGATGTTTCATTTCGCCCTATTCGAACCAATGAGCCTGAGAGCGGCCTATTGGCACTTTCTTCAACGCCTAACGGACGGCTATATGGGCCAGTTGAATCGGAGAATATTCGACTGCCTGAACGACGGCCGGTGCAGTTTGGTTATGCCAGACTTTTGGCCGGATTATGACCCGACTGTCACCTCGCTGGCCATGGGGCCGCAGGAGTTCTTTAGAAGATGGCTAGACGAAGCGGATCGTTGAATGCCCTCGGTTTGATTCAGTTTAGCCTGTGAGTAGGAGAGGCGATTGGACTTGACAATTTCTGTTTAAGGTTTTATTTTTTACCTGACAGAATTTAGCTAAAAAAGTGAGAAGGATCCAGAAGAATCTGGAGTGTCTTATTAAAGAGATTTACCCGATCAAAACGTTTCTGCATATCAAATGCTACTCTGGTACATCTTTAAGCTATTAATCCATGCAATATGCCATCTGGGCAATTCTCGTGGACCCATTATATCATTCTGATCGGATTAATAGATGCTCAATAGATGCTTAAAATAGTAACTCAAAATAGATTTTTCAATCAAAACTACAAAGTGTAGGTCTTATGTATAGCGACAGCATTCGAGATGATTATATATTGTTGTTTGTTATGTTTGCAGAATATTTTTTGTCTTTCATATATGTCACCTTCGCCCGTACCCATACACAAAATGTATCGTAAAAACATAATTTGTTTATCTTTGTTACTGCAAAGCCAACTTGGTATAAAAATATTGCAAAAAATCTAATTCCTTTTTGCAGTGTTATATAAATTCTTTTTATGAGAATAATTTTAATTTGTGAATTCTCAATGAATGCAGATCCGATTCCATCAGTACAATTTGCCAAGTAGTTATAAGTTAATTGCTATTTTTTTCCCAGAGCTACATGTATATTGATTTTCAAATACAGAATCAATATTTCTTTACTTCATATTTTGTTGGCTTTTAAGTTGAACAATTGATTTATACATGTATCACTTTATTTAAACTTCCAAATAAATCTTTTTAGTTCTTTGAGTTGTTTAACGGTTTGTTAGACTTTTACGAAATAATCTGTTAAATTGTCTTCCGGTTTTTATTCATTCTTGGAAAGTGGATTTATTGAATAAAATAGCTCTCATTTGGGCAAATTTAGAGGTAGGGTAGATACAAGCGTATACGCGTACTTCCAGCATATTTAACATACTTGCAGTACACAATTAACATGTGTGTGAAGATAAAAAATTGGTTGAACTTGGCAGGAGGGATTGTGCAACTACTAAGAGCAACTAATTTGAGCAAAGAGATCCGCGGGGACTGGGCAATGAGCGGCAGAACTTAGGGTGTTGAAGTTTTGGATCTTAAAATATACGTGCAATATGTTATCTGCCCTACGTCGCTGCGTGCCCATGGTCCGTACTCTACTTTTTTTAAATGCGTTCCAGCGATTTTTTGTTTATTACAGCAAATAAATTTCCCTGTCCTCAAGTTGTAATACATGCAGTAGGCATGGAAACTGCTGGAGTAATCAGTGTGCAGTGTGCAACAATGACGTTAACTTGTATTAATTAGTTTAAAGCACGGGTAAATAAAGAAATTTAAGGTAAATATTCAAAATCTAACAAGAACAAAAGCTTAATTCAAGGAATACTTAAAAGCTCTTTAATTATTGATTAGTAATTATTTAGTAATAACTTGTTTTTTGTTTAACTTGTAAAACACTTTTTAAACATCAAATTAAACAGCAAGAATTCCTAAGAAATGTGTTCGCGCGATTCACGGCTATAGCTCACTGTAAAATGCTAAATGGTGTAGTGCGTTGGTAGAATGTACGTGCAGAGTAGTAAAAACACAAATACCTAAAGAAGAATGAATGTTCTGAGTAAGTGTTCAGATAAATATGTCCTTCGTGGCTTCACATGCTACGAAGTTGGTCACACTTGGTCTGCCAGCTGCCTTCAGGCATGGAAGGATGTGGGTTTTGCGAGCTACAGAACAGCTTTCAAGATCTACTTTCCATTGTATCTAGTAAGTTTAGCTAAAAAATGTATATTTTTCCTAATAATCATTCAAAATAATGATTAAATCATCATAATTAAGGACGATAAAACTATAACTAATAAAAATCTGCAAATTCTCTTTTCAAGTTTACTGTTGGGTGTTGCCTATGTTTTTTAATCAGAATCATATGTTAACAACTGTTGTTTTAAAATTTAAGCTAGAGCATAGGCCTAGTAGTGTATTTTTGTCAGTGAGAAATAGTTGTATGATATCAAACAGCCCATCCATTTGATTTCCCCACTTATGAATCTTATAAATATGCCAGAAAATTCCAGTACATAATAAATAGACATGAAAAAAGGTTGGCATAAAATATGTACAAAACAATTTGGTAGAAAATTGCATCACAGAGCTGATATATAGCATAGCTGTTGGTGTGCAAAAGACCAAAATGTTATAATGAAAGAAAGTCCTTTACTATTGCATCAGAAAAGTCTTTTATTGTCACAATACAAAAAAGGTCCTTTATTGTTGCAAAGCCTTTCTGACGGTGTAGGACCAAGACTGCCACACACCAATACCGTCACACTTGGGGGAGCTAAGTGAGAAATTTGACTTAATGTGTTATTAGATAGTGCTAGAGAGGAGATAGTAGGTAAGACTAAGAGACCATAATGTAGATCATGTAGTGCACTCGAGAATTTTCCCGCGTGCATTTTCAAAAGTGGCGTGCACCGGTGTGCAATTCGGTAAGTGGCATGCATTTGGCGTGCATAATGCACACTACATAAATACACTAGCATGCCTGGCATGCGCCGCGTGCCGCGTGCCTGGCACCTGATGTGGCAAAGCTGCCAATGCAATGGTAAGCAGACATAAAATATGTATTATTGTATTTAACTTTTGAAAAAAACTATTGTAAATAAACAGTGTATAAGACTGTTAAATAAATTAATGTATGAAAAATACACATTTTTAAAGATATATCATTTCTTTTGTACATCGTTTGTTGCTTTGTTTTACACAATGCAATTTAAAATATGTTTTTTGTCTTCAATTTGAATTTTAATTTATTGGCATGCATCGGCGTGCATTTGCTTGTTGTCGGCGTGCTTTTGGGAATTAGCTTTGGGTCGTTTCTCGCATGCACTTAGCATGATCCACACTATGGGTAAGAGAGCTAGTAGGACAAGGCTGCAAAAAAAGAACCTATGAGAGGAATAGCAATGCTAGAATATTGGTAGCTCCCCCTCAATACCAGTAGCCAGCAATAGCTATGGTGGTCTTGGTGTATGGCAGTCTTAGTCATGCACCACTTTCTGATAATGCCTAGCATATATATCACAAGTAAATTTGTTTTTCTAGCTTAAACTTGAAAATATTGTGTAGTTGGTCACTTTTTCTAATATATCATATAATAGATTTGAGATTATTACTATGGGCCCATTTTTAATAATAATGATTTATCTTATCTAGCCTAACAATACTACAATAGTTTTTCTTAAAATTATAAATATAACAAGTTTATTTTAATATTGATTTTTTGCTAGTCTACAATGGCATAATAACTGCTTAGAAAACTAAGAAAAAGGACTAAGAAAGATAGCTGGGTGCTATATTAAACACTTTCCATAGGGCTTGGTTTTGGCCATAGACAACTAAATATGAATTGGCTAGTTGTTGGCTCAAATTCATACTCACTAACACTAGCCTCTAGGTTCTAAAACTGTATATATATATGCAAGAAATTTATTATATATATATTATGCTTGAATTTAAAATTTGTCTTCAATTTTAGTTGGCAATGTTTCTAAAGAGGAGAAATCAACAGAAGAAATCCAAGCTCAGTCAAGATCTAAAGAAGATGTTTCCTGAGCTACTTAGGTCAACATTTTTCCTTGGTACAAATGGCTTAACGTTCATTGTCACATTCTGCTTATGGAGGTAAGTCTTCAAAGTATTTAAAGTACTTTTCAAGAGTTTCAAATGGCAAATACTGCTTGCATTTCATTTTGCATACTTGAGCTAGGTTTAATTGCAAGAAATGTTGTTATATTAATATAAAATTACCACCATTGCTTCTATAAGTATCTATCATTTACCAAAGCATTATTTTATTCAACTTTCAAATACAATAGCTAGTCTTCTATTGATCTAGAGTCTAAAGGTATTTTTCAATGCAATATCAATTTATTGACTACTAACAGCTTGCTAGCAGTAATTTGGCAATGATTTTTTCAGTTTATTATTTATTTTGAAAAGTAATATTTTAAGCACAGACTGATATATTTTTTATTATGTAAATCTGGAAAATTGACCCCCAATTTCAGGAAATGCTTTCCATTCTACTATTTGTATCAAGTGCTCACCTGTGCCCCACCATGCTCAGCGCTATCATTGTCTGTTGAAAGACCAGATCGGTAAATCAATTCGCTTTTGCTTGATTTTTATTGTGCATGACAGTGTTTTGTTGTGTGTTAATCTGGCTGTTTTCAGCCTACCTTGTTCTCTTCAAGTTGCTGCTGTTTTTACAAACAAAATATAAATTTTTTTGGAGGTCCCATTCCTATCTCCATATAGCTTAGCCAGATCTCCCTAGATCTTAGCCAGGTCTCCCTAGATCTTAGCCAGGTCTCCCTAGATCTTAGCCAGATCTCCCTAGATCTTAGCCAGGTCTCCCTAGATCTTAGCCAGGTCTCCCTAGATCTTAGCCAGATCTCCAGAGATCTTAGCCAGATCTCCCTAGATCTTAGCCAGGTCTCCCTAGATCTTAGCCAGGTCTCCCTAGATCTTAGCCAGATCTCCAGAGATCTTAGCCAGATCTCCAGAGATCTTAGCCAAATCTCGAGAGATCTTAGCCAGATCTCCAGAGATCTTAGCCAGATCTCCCTAGATCTTAGCCAGATCTCCCTAGATCTTAGCCAGATCTCCCTAGATCTTAGCCAGATCTCCAGAGATCTTAGCCAGGTCTCCCTAGATCTTAGCCAGATCTCCAGAGATCTTAGCCAGATCTCCAGAGATCTTAGCCAGATCTCCAGAGATCTTAGCCAGATCTCCCTAGATTTTAGCCAGATCTCCCTAGATCTTAGCCAGGTCTCCCTAGATTTTAGCCGGGTCTCCCTAGATCTTAGTCAGATCTCCCTAGATCTTAGCCAAATCTCCAGAGATCTTAGCCAGATCTCCAGAGATCTTAGCCAGATCTCCCTAGATTTTAGCCAGATCTCCCTATATCTTAGCCAGGTCTCCCTAGATCTTAGCCAGGTCTCCCTAGATCTTAGCCAGATCTCCAGAGATCTTAGCCAGATCTCCAGAGATCTTAGCCAGATCTCCCTAGATCTTAGCCAGGTCTCCCTAGATCTTAGCCAGGTCTCCCTAGATCTTAGCCAGATCTCCCTAGATCTTAGCCAGGTCTCCCTAGATCTTAGCCAGATCTCCAGAGATCTTAGCCAGATCTCCAGAGATCTTAGCCAGATCTCCCTAGATCTTAGCCAGGTCTCCCTAGATCTTAGCCAGATCGCCCTACATTTTAGCCAGCTCTCCCTAGATCTTAGCCAGGTCTCCCTAGATCTTAGCCAGATCTCCCTAGATCTTAGCCAGATCTCCCTAGATCTTAGCCAGATCTCCAGAGATCTTAGCCAGGTCTCCCTAGATCTTAGCCAGGTCTCCCTAGATCTTAGCCAGGTCTCCCTAGATCTTAGCCAGATCTCCCTACATTTTAGCCAGATCTCCCTAGATCTTAGCCAGGTCTCCCTAGATCTTAGCCGGGTCTCCCTAGATCTTAGCCAGATCTCCAGAGATCTTAGCCAGATCTCCAGAGATCTTAGCCAGATCTCCAGAGATCTTAGCCAGATCTATCTAGATTTTAGCCAGATCTCCCTAGATCTTAGCCAGGTCTCCCTAGATTTTAGCCGGGTCTCCCTAGATCTTAGTCAGAACTTCCTAGATTTTAGCCAGCTCTCCCTAGATCTTAGCCAGGTCTCCCTAGATCTTAGTCAGATCTCCCTAGATCTTAGCCAGATCTCCCTAGATCTTAGCCAGATCTCCCTAGATCTTAGCCAGATCTCCCTAGATCTTAGCCAGATCTCCCTAGATCTTAGCCAGATCTCCAGAGATCTTAGCCAGATCTCCAGAGATCTTAGCCAGATCTCCAGAGATCTTAGCCAGATCTCCCTAGATTTTAGCCAGATCTCCCTAGATCTTAGCCAGATCTCCAGAGATCTTAGCCAGATCTCCCTAGATTTTAGCCAGATCTCCCTAGATCTTAGCCAGGTCTCCCTAGATTTTAGCCGGGTCTCCCTAGATCTTAGTCAGATCTCCCTAGATCTTAGCCAGATCTCCCTAGATTTTAGCCAGATCTCCCTAGATCTTAGCCAGGTCTCCCTAGATTTTAGCCAGGTCTCCCTAGATTTTAGCCAGGTCTCCCTAGATCTTAGCCAGATCGCCCTACATTTTAGCCAGATCTCCCTAGATCTTAGCCAGGTCTCCCTAGATCTTAGCCGGGTCTCCCTAGATCTTAGCCAGATCTCCCTAGATCTTAGCCAGATCTCCAGAGATCTTAGCCAGATCTCCCTAGATTTTAGCCAGGTCTCCCTAGATCTTAGCCAGATCTCCCTAGATTTTAGCCAGAAATCTATATTTTAGCCAAATTTACCAAAAATTCTGCATAGTTCTTAAAAAATGTATTTGTTATTTAAATGACACAACCTTTTTCTTTTTTGGATTTTAATATACTGATTTGCACCTAATTATCCAACTTTTCATTACCTCTCTAAACTGCATATAACCTAGTATACTTTTACTAATAACATTAATTCTCTTACAATTTAGATTATCATTATCGCTGACTATCTTTTACTTGAAACTTGCGGCTAATCTACTTTATTAGTTTTTTCTTACCTAATTTGACTCTGAATTTACTTTATCAAATTAGCCATTGGAAATGTTTATATACGAGTATAATAATTCATTCACAAGAAGGCTCTGGGCACCCTGACGCAAAGCTTCTCTGCTCTGGCCCTTGTGGAGCTTTACTAAATGCTGTGAAAAAGCCATTTTGAATTTTTTTAAACAAGTTATAACAGAACATCCAGTAGGACTGCACCAGGCTGGTGTGATCCGAAATGCAAGCAGTAATGCCAATCGTATTTGTTTACTGTTCTAGTTCAATTGTTTCAATATTCTTCCTTGTTATTTCTAGGCGCCTCGTTACTGACAGCCTCACGCTAGTTAACACAGGATTCCTGCCTTCCTTCACCTGCTCAGCAGCGTCCGTGTGCTTTGAGCGGAAGCCGCGGTAATGCCCGGATAGAAATGCAATGCTCATATGCCAGTAATTTTTTGTGCACTAGCTAGATTTATGCTGATTGGTCCACTGCCGCCGTGTGCTTACAAAGCAAGTTAGAGAAAAAGATAGATAGATAGATAGATAAATAGATAGATAAATAGATAGATAGATAGATAAATAGATAGATAAATAGATAGATAGATAGATAGATAGATAGATAGATAGAAAGATAGCTAAATAGATAGAAAGATAGAGAGATGAGAGATAAGATGAGAAAAAAATATGAGAAAAAGAGGAGAGAGAGAGGGAAGAGACAGGAAGAGAGGAGAGAGGAGAGAAGAGAGGGAGTAAGGAGATGGGAGGAGAGGGGGAGAGAGATGAGGAAAAAGAGAAGAGGAGAGAGGAGGAGACAGACGTGGAGAGAGGAGGAGAGAGAAAGAGAAAAAGCTGATAAGAGACAAACCCTGAGCTTGGCCGGATTGCGATTACGAAGTTTTAAAGGACCCGAGGGCCGAATAGAGAGGGTTTGAGGGCCGGAGTTTGCCGAGCCCTGACTGATAGATAGATGGGTAGATAAATAGATTATATTGCTTGATAGATTGATTGGTGATTGGTTGATGATTGAATAGTTCACACGATAAGACCGGTTGAACCGCATGCTAAGCTTTTATGTTTGGACTTCGTCTCTTAGTTGGTGTTTTTAATCATTTTCAGTTCTCAAATTAATAAAGCAAATGTCAAGTAATGCATCATTTTACTGCTTTTCTACACCTATCGCAAATTAATTGCTTATTTGACACGCACTGAACAAAAGAGGCACGGTTGAATGTTGGAGTAACCTTGCGCAAAATTAAAAAACTTGATTGACAGGTATTGACATCATTGAGCATATCATCATTTTATATTTGTAACTATTGTGTCTATACGAGTATTGTAAAATTCTTTGGCTAATTTGATGAGGTAGATTTTGTAGTTATCTGTTAATGAACTACTAATTTCTGCGAGCAGTTCAAAATCCTAATTTCCAAGAAAAATTCATCTTTTTTCACTATTTTTCTTCAGTCGGTCTCTTCTTGCCGTCTACATGGCAAACATAGTAAGTTTTCAGTCATTGACATTATGGGTCATAGATAGCTTCAGTCATTGACATTTCAGGTCATAGATAGCTTTAGTCATTGACAGTTCGGGTCATAGATACTTTAGTCATTGACAGTTCAGGTCATAGATAGCTTCAGTCATTGACAGTTCAGGTCATAGATAGCTTCAGTCATTGACAGTTCGGGTCATAGATACTTTAGTCATTGACAGTTCAGGTCATAGATAGCTTCAGTCAGTGACAGTTCGGGTCATAGATACTTTAGTCATTGACAGTTCAGGTCATAGATAGCTTTAGTCAGTGACAGTTCAGGTCATAGATAGCTTCGGTCATTGACAGTTCGGGTCATACATAGCTTCAGTCATTGACAGTTCGGGTCATAGATAGCTTCAGTCATTGACAGTTCGGGTCATAGATAGCTTCAGTCATTGACAGTTCAGGTCATAGATAGCTTCAGTCATTGACAGTTCGGGTCATAGATAGCTTCAGTCATTGACAGTTCAGGTCATAGATAGCTTTAGTCATTGACAGTTCGGGTCATAGATACTTTAGTCATTGACAGTTCAGGTCATAGATAGCTTCATTCAGTGACAGTTCGGGTCATAGATAGCTTCGGTCATTTACAGTTCAGGTCATACATAGCTTCAGTCATTGACAGTTCGGGTCATAGATAGCTTCAGTCATTGACAGTTCGGGTCATAGATAGCTTCAGTCATTGACAGTTCAGGTCATAGATAGCTTCAGTCATTGACAGTTCGGGTCATAGATAGCTTCAGTCATTGACAGTTCAGGTCATAGATAGCTTCAGTCATTGACAGTTCGGGTCATAGATAGCTTCAGTCATTGAAAGTTCGGGTCATAGATAGCTTCGGTCATTGACAGTACGGGTCATAGATAGTTTCAGTCATTGGCTTGACTAATGGCAAGGTATTATATAGTTAGATTTTTTGTTGTCTAAAAATACGAATCAATTTCTTCAGGCAATGGAAACAATCTATTTGATGTTGAAAACTCGGAAGCTTATTCGACCCCTGCCCTACGGCGAGGTAATTCGGTCGTTTATTTATTGTGGCTAGACATGCTTTAAAATAAATTATCAATTGGTGTACCGAAATTTCCAGGTTCTTCTCTTTAGCGTGTCAACGAGCTTTTTTCTCTACATGTACCAGTAGGTGCTATTATTGAACTACTTCAGTATTAGCGGATGTATAGTAAAACCTAAACAATGCACCATATTTTCACTTTTTAGGTCCAATAAAATAAGTGGAAGCATGAAATCTGGTATCAGGTAAGCAGTCGCTGTATGGAAGTCGCTGATAGAAAATTAGCGAGACAAAGGGGGAGAGGTGGGATGAGAAAGAAAAAATGGAGGAATAAGGGAGAGAAGATAAAAGAGAGGAGGTGATAAGGAGGAGGTGAAGGAGATGAAGAGGAGATGAGGGAGAGAGGAGATAAGGGAGAGAGCAGATGTGGGAGAGGAGATGAAGGAGAGAAGGAGATGAGGGTGAGAGCAGATGTGGGAGATGAGATAAGGGAGAGAGAGGAAGAGATAGGGAGAGAGTAGATGTGGGAGAGGAAGAGATGAGGGTGAGAGCAGATGTGGGAGAGGAGATGAGGGAGAGAAGGAGATGAGGGTGAGAGCAGATGTGGGAGAGGAGGAGATGAGGGAGAGAGCAGATGTGGGAGAGGAGGAGATGAGGGAGAGAGCAGATGTGGGAGAGGAGGAGATGAGGGAGAGAGTAGATGTGGGAGAGGAGGAGATGAGGGAGAGAGCAGATGTGGGAGTTAAGGAGATGAGGGAGAGAGCAGATGTGGGAGAGGAGGAGATGAGGGAGAGAGCAGATGTGGGAGAGGAGGAGATGAGGGAGAGAGCAGATGTGGGAGAGGAGGAGATGAGGGAGAGAGTAGATGTGGGAGAGGAGGAGATGAGGGAGAGAGCAGATGTGGGAGTTAAGGAGATGAGGGAGAGAGCAGATGTGGGAGAGGAGGAGATGAGGGAGAGAGCAGATGTGGGAGAGGAGGAGATGAGGGAGAGAGTAGATGTGGGAGAGGAGGAGATGAGGGAGAGAGCAGATGTGGGAGTTAAGGAGATGAGGGAGAGAGCAGATGTGGGAGAGGAGGAGATGAGGGAGAGAGCAGATGTGGGAGTTAAGGAGATGAGGGAGAGAGCAGATGTGGGAGTTAAGGAGATGAGGGAGAGAGCAGATGTGGGAGAGGAGGAGATGAGGGAGAGAGCAGATGTGGGAGTTAAGGAGATGAGGGAGAGAGCAGATGTGGGAGTTAAGGAGATGAGGGAGAGAGCAGATGTGGGAGAGGAGGAGATGAGGGAGAGAGTAGATGTGGGAGAGGAGGAGATGAGGGAGAGAGCAGATGTGGGAGAGGAGGAGATGAGGGAGAGAGTAGATGTGGGAGAGGAGGAGATGAGGGAGAGAGCAGATGTGGGAGTTAAGGAGATGAGGGAGAGAGCAGATGTGGGAGAGGAGGAGATGAGGGAGAGAGCAGATGTGGGAGTTAAGGAGATGAGGGAGAGAGCAGATGTGGGAGTTAAGGAGATGAGGGAGAGAGCAGATGTGGGAGAGGAGGAGATGAGGGAGAGAGCAGATGTGGGAGTTAAGGAGATGAGGGAGAGAGCAGATGTGGGAGTTAAGGAGATGAGGGAGAGAGCAGATGTGGGAGAGGAGGAGATGAGGGAGAGAGTAGATGTGGGAGAGGAGGAGATGAGGGAGAGAGCAGATGTGGGAGAGGAGGAGATGAGGGAGAGAGCAGATGTGGGAGAGGAGGAGATGAGGGAGAGAGCAGATGTGGGAGTTAAGGAGATGAGGGAGAGAGCAGATGTGGGAGAGGAGGAGATGAGGGAGAGAGTAGATGTGGATGAGTAAGAAATGATGATATGAAAGAAAAGAGATTACCGAAGAGTAAGGCATTAAAATCTAAGCCAACTTTGCACCCTGGCTTACCACCCAGATTCATTCTTGGCGACTCTGCGGAGAAGCCGCCAGCTACCCAGGAGCGGCCGTCTCCCTCCGGTTGGCTGCCCAGGTGGGCGCAGGCGGCTCTGCGCGCTCTGCCTGGCAGCGGTGGCGGCCCCCCGCGGTGCCCGAATGGACACCACGACGGCTGTCTGATCAGCGCCATCTACGTGAGTTGCTCTGGCGCTGTGTCCGCGTCTGGCTTGTCTGTCTGTCTCACTGTGTCTGTGTGTTTACCTGTACTTCCATCCATTTGTCTGTCTGTCTTAGTGTCTTAGTGTCTGTCTGTCTGTCTGTCTGTCTCACTGTGTCTGTGTGTGTCTACCTGTACTTCCATCCATTTGTTTGTCTGTCTGTCTGTGTGTCTGTCGGTCTTACTTTTTGGTCTTATAATGAGGGATATCTACAAGACCTTATATCCTCAGCCACATTACCCCCCCCCCCCCAGAAATTCGGCCGCATGTTCGCCTTCGGCTTCGGTCTCCAAACGGCGCTGCGCCTCGTCACGGCGCTCGCCTCGGCGCTTCAATCCGCCCGCCGGCGCCGCAGCCTCGTCGGCGCCATCCGCGACGCCCTGCTCCATTCGGACAGCCTGCGGTTCGGCGCCTTCCTTGGCGGCCTGTCGGCAATCTACAAGGCTGTCGGCTGCCTGCTGATCCGGTGTTGCCATGGCAACCAACGGCCTTGGCAGTGGGCGGCAAGCGGCCTGGCAGCCGGTGGCAGCATGCTGGCTTACCGCAGCAGCAGCGTGGCCATGTACTGCGCCAGCAAAGCTGCCGAGCTGGCCTGCTCAGCGGCTGTGGGAGCCGGCTGGCTGCCGCGCCTGCCGCACAGCGACATCCTGCTGTACGCCCTGTCAACCGGCATCGTGTTCCACTGCGCCGTATTCGAGCCGCACAGCCTCCGGCCAGCCTACTGGCAATTCCTGCTGCGCATGACAGACGGCCATTTCGACGATATTAATCGCCGAATATTGGACGGGTTGAATGGCGGACACAGCAGCCTGTTGAAGCCGGACTTTTGGCCGGATTATGACCCGAGCGTCACCTCGCTGGCGCTGGGGCCGCAGGAGATGATCAGGCGGCTGCTGGCTAATCGTGACAGTTTTAATCGTTGATGCTAAAAAACGGTCTATAAACAGGTGTGCCTTGTTGCTTAATTTGATTTCTTTCGTTATTGTCGCTTTCATGGGTCAGCGGAGGTGGGAGAGGTTGATGCCAAGCGTCTGTTCAAATGTACATCTAGAAATGTACATACAATGCCCACTAAATGGCCGCGTGATTCTATGGCTTACGCTGTTCTTTGGCAGTCTTGATTTTTCTTGGATAGAAAATCTTCACAGTGCTGTATAGACTACTGAGAATAGTAGGCAAAATAAAATTTTGATCGTAAAAGCTCTCGCATAGCTCGAAAAATGTAAAACAGTGTAACAAATAACAAGTGTAAAACAAATGCATGCGCACACTGAGAGTCGCGGGAAAGGTCGGCGTGTGGCTATTATCACCTGTTAATTAATTTTCGTATCTAAATTATAAGAGCTTCAAACTTGCCTTGATGACACACTATTATTGCTCAGATGTTGTTGTCAAATTGATCATTCTTATTACCACGAAGTTACGCTACATGTAGGTGTGTATGCCTGTTAGCGTTTTGTAATAATATTAAATAAACAGATGATCATTTTGTGTTTTTTACTTTCTTCCATGATTAGCCTTTTTCTATTGAAAATTTTAATATTTCAAACTGTAGTATTTTTGCTTCTTCCAAAAAGTTACTGCTAGCTGGAAAGTAAAAAAAAAATGTAGGTTTTTGTGAGGTGACCACTGGTGTGAAATGACCAGTTGTGTGAAATGTTAACCCAGAGGCAAAAATTACGTTCTTACATTCTTACATTACATTAAATTCATTCAAATTGTATACCTTTTTGCGATCTAGTTTGCCAAAACTGCGACCTAGTTTGCCCATAGCAAAGAAAACACCACAGACATACATAGCAAGATTAAAGAATGGCCCAGCGTGGACCTTATAACAGGATTTCAGTGAAGGACCGGCAGCGATTGATTCAAGCATATCAGGGTGGAGAGGACTGGCAAGATTTCGGTAGGCTGTTGGGCATCTCACGAAGAACCGTGACTTACATAGTTGGACAATTCAACGCAACCGGTCGTATAGAGCCTCTGCCTCGCGGAGGTGCCAAGCGGAGGTCCCTTAACAATTTACTGTGGCTGAAACTCTGGTCATGACTGAGCTGACTTGGCCTAGACAGCAAAATTATGTGATATTTTTCCGCGGGCAAAATTGATTGCAGTCTTGGCAAACTAAATCGCAAAAAGGTATATTACATGGCTAAAAAGAATTTGAGTTTGTCTAATTTGAATGCTTGTAGCAGTGCTCCAAACCATAGACTGTCTAAATAGAATGTCTTGACTAAAAAAACTGTTGTTTTGTTGACATTGTACGAGAAAATGTGTAGTTATATTTGTACCATATGAGTTGAGTGTTTTACCATAGACGATTCCCATTTCGGCTGGGCTTAGGCCAAGGAGTTCTATAATTAGCATCTAATTAAACATCGACTTCCATGCAGTAAAGGTTAGAATTATCAACTACTTGCTTGCCTTTTTCCGTCTATGTCTATGGGCAAGACCGAATCTACTGCTGCCATCGATTCTCAACTTTTCACTGTGGACCAAAAGCCGTTACTAAAGTGCAAAACAGCAGCCCAACAAATAGTTTATGTTGAAGAATTCACTTTGGCGGCTATGAATCTATTGAGAAGTGAAATTAAAAAGACTATTTAACTACCAGTTATTAAACGAATTCTTATTTCAGAAAAATGCATTAATTGCCTACTATTTTCTATAGAAGCTAGATATCTCTTATAAGTCTAGAAAAAATGACCAACTTCCATGTGCTTGCAGCAGCTTTAGTGGTGTGCGTGGCGGCTATAGCATTTGGTGTTATACTTGGCCTGCTAGTTGTGCCGGCTGTTCTGAAGCTGCATGGCGATAGGAAGCGTCGCCGCGAGCGCGACACTCTCGAGCAAAGTAGTGTGTCAACTGATTCCAACGATTCGAGCCAAGACTCGGAAGCTGGAAAGGATGCTTCCTGTGAGTTTTGATGGTACTTCTCTGTTTTGTTTGAGATAGATTCTACGAACTTTGCCAGCTGAGTAACTTGCCAGTGAACGTTGATACGCTTTTAGCCCTTATAATTGATTTACAATTGTAAAACTGAAAGCTGCTGAAATTCTAATAACTCATTTAATTCGTTTTGTATCCAGCCGAATCGGACGCCTCAAACCAGAGCATGTGCGTCATGGCCAACAGGGACAGCCTGCAGCTGGTGGACGATGGACCATTTTTCAATGTATACACCGATCAGCAGCAGCCTCTCGATTCAACGACTCAAGCACCGCGGACAACTGCACCGCCATTGTCGTCGCCTCCTCGGCTGAGTACGAATTCCGTAGGCCCATTAAAAGAGCCACGAAGGCAGTCTGTCGGTGCAGCTAGTCGAGGGCAGCAGAAGCAGCCGCAGGAGGAGCAAAAGCAACAGCAGAAAAAGCTGCCCCAGGAGCAGCCACAACCAACATTGAAAGCTTCCACCAGGGCAAGTCAAAGAAGATCATCTCCAGTTTCTGGTTCATCAATCCGCTAATGATGCCCATCGAGCTATAGTCTTGCTATATCAGCTGCAAATTTAATAATGTAGGTTACGTTTAGTACTTCATTTTTGTACTCATGACACGCCTAAACAAACTCTGTTTGTTTAGCAACTAAGCAGAGTGACAGCAATATCGAAAAATTGGTTTCCTTAGTGTGGAGAAAATTTTTGTCGTAATGTACTAGAAAATTTGAGCTGTAATTTCTACACTGTTAAAGTTCTGTGTTATTTATTGCTTCATGTTAGAAATCAGAAGTGAAAATGTTGAATTTTCTTACTATATTGTAACTGACTCTCCAATTAATTTTTTCCTAATCCCACTTCAAGAAGCTGTTTATTAAAATGCTCGACGCTTCTTATATAATTTTTGTTTCCCTGAAATATTTTTTGTAGGATTTCAGAAAATTACTCTTACAGTAATTAAACTATTGATGCACAAGATAAATGCCATGAATACATAATAATGCTCATATGAATAACATATTGTGATGTAAATTGTCTCCGAAAGGCGGCAAAAATTAAAATATAAACTACAATAAATATGCTTGGATCCTATTTATTTAGCGTATAAACTCTTCAGAAGAAGCTTGTATTTGTCTTTACATATAGCTCTCTATTTTCACTTGAACTACCACGTACGCTGGTATTCATGCATGTACTTGATGTATGCTAAATTGTAAAACTCGCCGAGCTAACTAAATAACTGTAATTCAGTTGTGTCGCGGTGCACTTTGCAGCATTAGCCATTCTATAGACAAAACCCCTTTAGCCTGATATTTTTTATATACTTGTACGCCTCTAGGCAGCCCCCCTCACTCCCGTCGCATTTATTATCTCGGCTTTGACAGCCGCGCTTCGGCTGCGGCAGCAAAGTTCAGCACAGCAGGGATTCGCAGAGGTCAGCGCAGCGCGCAGCGTCGCACTGAGCGGCGGCGCGAGCGCAACTGGCGAGGGCGACTCCGTGGCGCGGTCGGGCGCCTGTCGCCCCCAGTCCCTGCAACTTCAACTATGGATCCGCGGGGACCACAAGGCCAACCTCCATCTGGCCCCAGCTGTACCAGGTGGCCGCCTCAGACTCGGCACGATGAACTGCCGAACTCTGAAGGCCCCCTGGCGTTGCACCATCCTTGTCCAGCTGGCCCACGACCTACAGCTGGACCTCGTCACGCTGCAGGTTTCTATCGTGGCTGAGCCGGGGCTCCACTCTGAGGACCTCGGAGCCGGCTGGAGCCTCCTGTACACGTCGACAGACAACCGCGGCCGGGGCGGGGTCGGCGTGATGATCGGACCGCGCCTCCAGCAGAGCGTGCACTGCATCTCGCTGCCCCCGCGACTGATTCGGGTCGACCTGAGACTGCGCGCCCGCTGCATCCGGCTGTTCTGCGCGTATGCACCCACCGCTGCTCACCCCGAGGAGGCTCGTGCCTTCTTCGACTTCCTGACTCGGCAGCTGGAAGAGGTGCCAAACCGCGACACGCTGGCAGTGCTCGGAGACCTAAACCCAGTCCCACGGAGGTGGTCCGAGCGCTCGCCCTTTGTCCGGGACGCGAGAACGCCAACACCGACGCACTGGAGGACCTGCTTGACCGGCTGTATCTGTTGTCCGCAAACACCAGTTCTGCAAGCCCCCTGCCCGCCTGGTCACCTTTGCGGGCTGCAAGAGAAGGCGGCGGAACGCACGCGCCCGGAACGCCACGAGGAGACAAGCGCAACTCGATCATGCGCTGGTTCGCACTCGCGAACGCCGCCGCGTTACCGACTGCGATACCATGGCTCCGATGGCTCTCCGGTCAGACCATCGACTCCTGATCTGCGACTTGCGGCTCCGCGACCAGCTCTACCGACCGCCAAAGCAGCGGCCACGGCGCTACTATCGCGCTCTATTGGACACCCACGTGAAGCGTCAATTCGCGGGCGCCTTCGTCGGCGCGCTTGGAGACCAGCGCGAGGCGGAGTATTCCGACATCAGCACCGCCGTTAGAGCCGCTGCGGAGCAGACGGTCCCGCTGCTTTTGCGGCCAGCGCAAAAAATCGCTGCCTGTCTGGCAGAGCGACCCGACCATCAGGCAAGCGCGGCTCAACATCGAGCGACTCCGCAGGAACCGGCGGCCCACGGGCGACGCTGAAGACGCGTTTGAGCGGCTTCTAGACGAGCGGCAGCAGGCCGCTGTCGACGACGCCGTTATGTCCATCACTGCAGCCGGCACAGGCATGAAGAGCGCAGTGTGGACGCCCGTCCGGACTCTGATGGGGCGCAAAAAGCCGGTGACACCCCGGAGGAGCGCAGAAATAAATTGCGCGACTTCTTTGCCGGCATCGTGAGGGAACCTGCGTCGCCGCTGCCCGCCAGCTTTTAGCTCTCACTGAACACGCCGCTCTTAGCCTGAGGAGAACTTCTGCACCAGACCAGTCACCACGAAGAACGTTGTGCTGTTCGCTCGGAAAACATCAGGCGGCAAGGCGCTCGGTCCCGACGAAGTCCCGGTCGAGGCGCTGCGGATCTGCTGTGTGGCCTCCCAGGTCACATGCGTCATGAACTGCGTGCTCGCCAGCGCCCCCGCGCTCACCGAGTAGACCGTCGCGCACAACGTGCCGATCCCGAAGAAGGCAGGGACAACGTGGAAAGAAGACCACCGCGGGATTTCGCTGATATCCTGCACCGCGAAGCTCTTCAACCGGCTGCTGCTCGATCGTCTGCAGTCGGTGCTGGACCCGTACCTGCGGTACTAGCAGAACGGATTCCGGCCACAACGTGATACAGTGACACAGATCCTTGCACTCTGCCGTGTCATCGAGGAGGCGCGCATCCGCCAGTCTACGCTGATCATTGTCTTCGTTGACTTTCGAAAGGCGTTTGACTCGGTGTTGAGAGCCGCGCTTCCCTTTGTCCTTCGAGCTTACTGGGTACCCAAGCAACTAGTTGACGCTGTCATGGCGCTGTATTGCGACACTGACCTGTTCGACACTTCATCAGGAGTTCTTCAGGGCGACACGCTGGCGCCGTTCCTCTTCGTGCTGCTGCTGGACTGGGTGCTTAGTACCACACTCCCTTCGGCTGACGACGGCTTCCTGCTGCGCAGATGCATCGGTCACCGCTACAGCGAAAATCCCCTGGGCGTGCTTGGCTACGCCGACGACCTCGCCCTTGTCCTCGTCCCTTGAAGATGCCCAGCGCCAAATCGACTGGCTGGTCGAGTTGGCATCGAGCGTCGGTCTGGTTGTCAACACGCTGAAGACCGAGGTGCTGACTGTGCCGGCCGACATCCCAGCGGAGACGGGCAGACGACCAGGCTCGCACGCTGCCAGCGGTTCACCTACCTCGGCGGTCTGGTGCCCCACATGGAGGAGGACCTCCGGCGGCGCAGAGGACTTGCCTGGGCGGCCTTGTGTTCAATCCGGGCCGTCGTCCAGTCCGAAACGCTGCCCGACCGCGAGAGGGCTCGACTTTGGCAGGCGGTGGTGGAAAACGTCCTGCTGTACAACGCCGAGACTCGGACGCTGACGGCTACGCTAGAACGGCAGCTGGACTCGGCGCACTCAGGGCTGCTCCGTGCGGCCTTTCGATCTGACGAGAGCCTCGGGACCGAAGCCCTGTACGATCGGGCCAAGCTTCAGCGCCCGTCCACCATCCTGCGCCGGCGGCGACTACAACTGGCGGGCAACGTGATCCGGGCCGAGGGCTACTGCCCCGAGCCTGTTCAGGACGTCCTGCTGCTCACCTTGCAGGGCCCGTTCAGGCGGGGTCAGGCCCGAACCCGTCGATACGTGGACTGCCTGCTGTGCGACGCTAGGGCGCCCGACACTGCCAACGGAGCGCGCGGACTTCGTTCGCTCCCAGGCTCTGCGGCGCGCCATCTGACGCGCCCTCTCACGTTACCGCGACTTTGCATGCGGGGTCGCGTATTTTGTTTCTGTTTTTGTTGTATTATCTCGTTCATTTCTGTCGTCTCACCCACGCAACCGTATTGGCTTTGACCTGGCTGCCACCCCTTTCTCTAACCCGGCCTTCCCTCACCCAACGCGCGGTCTATGTATTTATTATCTTGATGAGATTTGGCTGTCTGAGGAGTCACGGAACCAAGGACTGTAGTATTGTAGTATACTATATATTGTAGCATTATTGTAATAATGCTTTTAATGTATAATTTAGTATTTCTGTATAATGTACATCTAAGAATGTATAAATGTAGTATACTACGTAACAGTAGTGGGTGCTCCAGCAGCAGCACCAGTCGAAGGTGAGCGCCACGTATTTAACGTTAATTTATTACTCCGTTTGGTTTGGGTAGCCAATTATGTTTGGATTTGGAATAGGGAAGGAAGGACTGAGTAGGGATTTGTGACGGGACCTAACCTGCGTAGCGATATTTTAGAACGTAAACCGATAGATGTCCTGCTGCACACTAGTGGGCCTAGAAGTATTCCAACAGATACAGCATAAATGTTCTAGACGCTTAAGTCATGAACCCTTTCACCATAGTTGTAAAAACTTGGGATTTTTTCTTTGTAGTTCACTTTAAGCTTAAACCTAATTTTGTTAATTTGTATTCAAGTCGACTGGTCCGTCAGATTAAATTGGTTTCACATTTTGCTCGCGTGTCTTTTCGAGATGATATGTGAATCGCGAATGCATGCTGTGACACTAAGTTACTGCGTAACGTGATTCAGAACCTATCTCTATAATTGTGAGGTAAGCAGAGTGAGGTAATAAATTAAATTATCACTCATTTGATTAACCTGAATTTGGCTTACTATGGTACCTACGCTTTAGGCTATTGTCTACTGAAACTTAAAAGCAACAAAATAGGGCCTACATAGTATCCTGTATCCAAATGACCAGATTCCAGATACAGTAATTGTCTATTTGTAGCTAGTCAATAGCTAAAAACCTAGTCGAAATGATAATTTGAAAGCTCCAGACTTCAGTTATGATAATTACTGCTTAAGATTAGAAGCAGGCCTAGGCCTAAGTATTTAATGCATGGCCATCTTGAAACCAACTATAATTTTAAATTTATGTATACTTATTGTTGGTACACATTGGCCTAGATGATTCTGTTTAATATGTATAAGAATGGCATTATATGTTTCCTATTATTTTGCCACAAACATCTTATACAACATTTTTCAATGTTTGTCATCTTTTAATGTCATAATTCTAGGCCTAATTGTTTTTCATTTTTCTATTGGCCTAGCAAATTGTTTTATTTAAACCAAAGCTTATAAAGTTTTTTGATTAAGTAATTTAACTAGGCCCTATTTCATATTTTAATATCCATATACTAAATTGCTATATTATTAGGGGGAGGGGTTGCTATCTAGGTGATGCTTGCTATCTGGGGGATGCTTGCTATCTGGGGGATGCTTGCTATCTGGGGGATGCTTGCTATTTGGGGGATGCTTGCTATCTGGGGGATGCTTGCTATCTAGGAGATGCTTGCTGTCTAGGGGATGCTTGCTATCTGGTGGATTCTTGCTTGCTATCTGGGGGATGCTTGCTATCTGGGAGATGCTGGCATGCTATCTGGGGATGCTTGCTATCTTGGGATGTTTTCTTTTTAGAGGAAATTTCTGTTGTTTTTTCATTATCTCTTTGTTACTTGTAAAGAACAAAGATTCTATCCAGATGTCCCCCATTGGGGGCGAAGATTGCCAGTCCATATACTAAAAATGGTTTGCTTATGACTTTTTATATGATCAATTTCAGAAAAAAACCACTTAACTAATTTTCTTCAAAACTTGCACCATTCTAATATATAAGATAAAATGACAAGTATGTTATTTAGCCTAAACTTTTAAACTATAATAAAATGGATAATTAATTAAAAAGCTTAAATATAGAGAAGCCTGGCTGGCTATAATATAATATTTATTAAGTATAAGATATACCTAGGTCTTAAAAGAAAAGTAAGATAGGCAATTGCCTCTCTTTTGGTAAAGACTAAAAAAGAATAAATTGCATTTTTACAAAATACAGAGTTTTTCTTCTACCTCCTTTGGATCTTTATCTTCAAAATCAAATCAACCCTTTCAATAAGACAGACTTGCTAGTGCAGTTTATTGGGCATAATCTTGACTGATTGATACATGTCAAGAGCCAGCAAAATGGCAACACCTGTTACCATTGCAACAAAACTGCACCAAAATGCCTGGGCCTAGCTGCTATATGCCTAAATAGAACCATTGACACCTTGAAAAAGCACACTTGCAATCCAGTTAATCAGCCAGTTGAAAAAAATATGTATGGCAGCTGAGGTAAAAGTGGAAGCAAAGTGAGTACAATTCAAATCTGCTCGCATTATCACTGAGAAAAAAGCAAGAGAACTCTGACAATAAGTGTAGATAGTGATTAATGTTAATTCGTTAAGTTACAATTCTAATTATTACTGCAAAAAGCCACCCTATGGAGTCACCTAATATTTTTTTCAGGTTGATCCAAAGCATGCGCCCTTAGAGAGTTTCATTTGCAAGACGTTACTATGCCAGAAACAAATAGACAGCATGTCTTCATGTCTGTAACAGTGTGAGATCCTGTCCTCTGGATGCATTCTGCTATACTTTAATTCAGTTGTACAGCTATTCGCTTTGATAACCAAGAGTGCCTGGTACCATTGACATTTTTTCTGATGTCAGATAAGGCTCAGGCTGACTACCAGGCCTGATTCCAGCAGGTATGGGAGTTGATAGGTAATGCACCTGTCCAACTTATTTGCAACTTTGAGTAGGCCACCTGGCAAGCCATTTTATTTGGCAGCCCAAGTCTGTGGTAGTTTTTGTCATTATTATTGGGCTGTTTTTAGGCAAGCCCAGACCATTGGATTGCAGGTGCAGTATGCAACTACCCCTGCATTCAAGTTATTGGTACGCATGCTGCTTTCGATTCCTTGTCCGCCGTTTCCTTGCATGCTGGATGGCCTTGCAGCAATGGCAAGAGCGAATCAGCGCCTTGTTAGAGCTGACAGAATATGTGCATGCAACCTGACTACAGTACCCTATGTGGGACCGGGATGCCATTTGCGTCTGAACAGTACACAATGACAACAATGCCACCTAGGTTAGCGGAATGGGCGCCCGCGCCTTCCCGCTGTGTCCCCTCCGGGACAGCCCTGCAGTTATGCCACCTAGGCTTGGCATGCGCAGTTCAAATAGCGTGGTGAGAAAGTGCCGAATTTCTATCTTCTGCTGACCGCACTTTAGCGTGACGCAGAGCGGGTGCAGCATCTGAAGCAGCAAGTGCACCAAGGCCAACCTGTCACCCACCACCCCACCACAAGTGCATGCTAGGTACGCGCCAGTGAATGCGAGCTTTGAGACATTCTGCCGACACTTGAGAGTGGGCACTCGATTGCTGCATTTCTCCGAGCCTGGCAGGCATATTAATGCACAACCTAAATGGCAGCAAATGGATTCAGATTTTCGTAAAAAGTGGTGATAACTTGCTTTCGCCAAAATAAACCTTTGCTGCAATGGATGGCATCTCTAAAATCCACGTGCGAGTACCTTCTTCAAGATGATGACGGCCCGGTCTAGCCGTTACTGAGGCTTTTCGATCTGTCAGGTTTCACCACCTTGCAGCTCAGCATCACCAGGTCGCCCTCCTGTACGGTCGGAACCGAGTTTCCATGTTTTACGCTCGTTGCGCTCGGCCTGTAACCCCTGCAGCTGCTGATAAACATGCGCCCGGCTGAGTTGCCTCTGCAAAGTCCAGCGCATCAGTGAAGTCGTGCTGTGCAGCTTGGCGTCGATTGGCAGCCTTTGTGGCCATCCGTGCAGCGTCTGGTTCGGCGACAGACCCATGCTAGAGTGCACTGAGCTGTTGAAGGGCCACGTGACAAAGGCGAGTTGATAAAGGTCGTCTTAATCCTCGGCCACAACCGCCGCTGAGATAGAAAATCGAAGTGTGGCTTTTCTGCATGCCGCGCCGCTGGCACAGAGACAGGAACAGTTGGCTTTCGAATTGACACCCTTAGTCGCTGTGGATTGCGTCTGGAATGCCCTGCCGAAGCCCTACCTGCCTGACCAGAGCGTCGGCCACCTGCTCAGCACATTAATGTTGTCTTGTGGCGTCCTTGACAGCGGACCTTTGATATTGATCTGGACCGTATCCCATGGCCTCGACGGCAGTGATGTCGCTTGCAGCCACTGCTTGCATGAAGATGGAGAGTGCTCATTGGGCACTTGATTGCGGATTGGAGCTGGCTCTTCGCCACTAACCTTCAGAAGTTTCCCGACGGCCAAACCTTTGATGGAGAGACGGCCGCGCTGTGACCCTAGCCGGACCAGTTGGAGCAGTGACCTCGGCCCTGAGATCCGCCAGCAGGCCACCGGCGAGCGATGTGACCTTCCTTGTCGCACCGAAAGCAGCCTGATGGTCTGATGGCTGTCATGTACAGCAGCTTTAAGGAATACGAAAGCTCTTGCAGTGTTTCTGCGCTGTTTCTCCGTCGATCTTGGAACTCTTCCATGGCGCGATGCTGACTACTTGCTCCACCAAACTGCTTTTGTTGCACCGCTTTTATCTTTTTGTAGCTTTTCCTATCAGATCCCGGTAGATCCCAAACGCAGATCTGGGCTTTATCATGCAACAGCTTCGGCTTCAGCTTCGAAGCAGATTGTACCCCGTCCCAGCCTTTGTTTTCTACAAAGTCAGCGAAGACACCAAGCCATTTGTGCAGGTGCATAGAGTGGTCACGATTGCATAGCCACCATAAGAGTCTAAGTTTCAGGAGTCAGTACAACCTAGTTTTAGGATCAAAAGTGCATTTTATAGTCTTAAGGATTGTTAAAAGTGGTAATCAAATTGTACGACTGATAGCTATAGAAATTTATGAAAAAAATTTACAGGCTGTGTGATTACAGAAAAATGACCGCATTTGACGGCGAACGGTGTGAACGAGTCTGCTGTTATATATTTCGCATGCTGTTAAATCGATACTGTTTCTGCCCACTTGACCGACCGTCTCACTCATTTTTCTTTGTAAAATCAGGGAAAACGTAAATACATATGATTTATACCATAGACATTTCTTCCAGTATAGATTTTTAGCATAAAAGAAATCAAGCTCTGATCTCTACGTAAAAAAGACTACAAGAGCGACCTGAGGTTGAACTATCAGTATAGCGCGAACCAAGTGCACTTTAACCGGCAACTAGCTAAGAGACAACAATAAAAGATGACCGCGCTAGTTGAAAGCGGTAGAGCAAAGCAGGACGCTGAACTGTCTTGCTCGTCGTTTTCAAATCAAGAGCCGCCTTCTGCGCAGCAACACCACCAGCAGCAGCAGCAGACGCAGAGCAGCGAAAAAAAACAGCATCATCAAGCAGATTTATCGGCAGATAATTGGAGCACCAAGTTGAGCAGCGTGCCTCTGTCGATTGGATTTGACCTGTCCGTGTTTGCCACTCATGACCGGTGCGGCCGGCTTACTCTGCACCCGGTACTGCGGGCTGTTGACAAACCAAAAGTACAAGGCGACAGTCAAAATCTAGGTCGAAACAATTGCGCTCGAACTGTGCCCGATTATCGCGCGGAAACGTCTGAGAGTCCCGATTGTAATCGCGCTGCTAGCTCTCGAAGAAAACCTCAACTGATCTTGGATGCGGCCGACATATGTCAGTAGCTTTTGCTTTCCTGGTTTTTGTCGTCTTAATCTTAGTATTGTTTTGGCAGTGTTATGGTATTATATCTAGTTATGCTATTATGCTGCTCTTTTGATGTAAATTTACTTGCCGATAGGATATAAACTGGTGCCTATAGATTCAGTAAGATCCTTAGTGAGCAGAATTCGTAATCTAGATTATCTACGATTTAAAGACATTAAGACTGCATTATTAGCAGTCTGTTAGGGTGCTGCATTTAGAGCTTCGTTTATAGGGTCCGTCAACATGCTTTAACTGTTCTGTGGTCTTCCGGGAGTCTTTCTGTCAGATGTTCGACGGATTCTGATACCTAAACAAAAACAAGTATTTTTTAAATAGCTACACATTTCTCAGTAGAAATCTATTCATATGAGTATGGCTTAGTCGTAAATTTTTTCGATAAATTCCAGGCACCGAAAGCAGAGCCGATTCCATCTCGGAGTCTCCCGTTCCGGCTAATGCAAAAATCACAGGTGTTGAATTGCCAGCGAGATCTAACGCGCAAGTCTCGAAGGCCGCCGATTTGAACAAGGATAACAACAATCGCGACGCTGTTACCGGATGCAGTTGGAGCAAACTCGGCGTTGGTCGCACTTCTAAATCCTCGAGAGGTAGCTGATGCATTAACGCATATTCTATTGTTACTGTGTAGTCCTGCATAGCATCTGCAATTTTGTGCAACATTCCGACGATGACAACGTACATGGACGTCGCTGGCAAATGAAAGTATTTTTACACTATGCCGACGCATAACAACATTATAGGTCGACCGAACGTCGGTGCAATTGTAATTGTCGATGTTGTAGAAGTACCAATTTGCCAGCGACGTCGAGATTTTGGAAACGTCGGTCGATATAGGTTGCTGCACAGGAATTAGGAATGAAAAGTAATAACCGGGTCTTAATGAACATTAACCTGTTTAAAACTTTACCGTGACAAGAATCGCTAAAGAGTCATTGCAAACAGCTCATTACTCTGGGGTGACTCTTGTGACTTTTTAACGACTCCAACGACTGTAATGCGACTGTTGAGTCATGAGAGCATCACTGTGTCGCTGTATTAGCGCTTAGCCTTCTACTAACTCAAGTAGACTAGATGGAGTTGTTATAAATGCGGAATGCGATTCTAATTAATAAAGACGCAGCTGCACTTTAGCCGCAACCCAGTGATTCTAAAGCCACTCTAGCACGCCTAAAATCGCAGACAAAAAAACGCCTCCAATTGACTCTTGGGCGACTCTAACGACTTTTTGGCGACTTGTAGCGTGACATCTCGTCGTTTTAAAGTCGTCTAGAGGCGCTTCTTTCCTGTTTTACCTGCAAATACCCTGAAATGACCCAAGTAGCCAGATGATTTGGATAAGAAGCAAGAAGAATAATATACATGCAATCTTGTCCAGAGAAAACTCCTTGTTTCGTGTGCTGAACGATCGCCATTGAAATTAATATCCGATCTTGCCCTGGAAATAACCGTTAACCATGTGCCGCTTAGCTTTACAAACTTTATAGATGCACACCACTGTATCCATCTCTAGTACACAAAGACAGTCGCAGCAATTTCTCCAACAAGCCAAGCATTGGTGTCGATAGTCGCCACGAGTTGCGCCGTCAATCGCAATATTCCAACGCGTCTAAACTGCGCAAAGATTTTCGTCGGCCTCGAGCTTCTGAACACAGATCTGGTTAGTTTTTATTTTTTACATCATCCATGACTAGATTCTCTCTTTGAATATGTTCAGGGCAGAGTTGTTCACGCGTTCTGCTTAATTATTAGTGTTACGCAAAAATAATCTCATCTGATCCGAACGCAGGCCAGTCATCTTCCGACCTGCCACCCGGCTCTCTAGCAATGGTGGTGCAAAATCTCGAGGCTTTGCTGTCCGTATTGGACCCGCGCCGTTCCAGACTGGAAAGAGCCGCCGCCGATTCCCGGAGTTCGGCTAGTCTGGTCTCTTCAACAACTGCTGGAAAATCGGCCGCTAGCCTGTCTAATAATTCCGCTTTTCAAATGAATCGTCCAATTGCGCAATCGAGTCAGGCCGACCAGCCGCAAACTAGGGAGCTCATGTCTGTGTCCGACCTGCAGTTGGAGTACGAAACCGATAGAAGTCGAAGATTGAAATCAAATCGTCGGCGCTGATGCGTGTCGAATCGTGGCGATGACTAGATGGACGAAAAACGATTAATAACATTAATAGAAGTCCCGCAACGAATGTCGATCGGTTCTCCAGCTTGCAATCCGTATATTCTGTCGTCAATTTATCCCCGAAGTACCCACCTACAGTAAAATCTATGTAATTTTATTTCTGCGTACACCGAACGTCACATACTTGGCAGCTGTATTGTCGCATATTTTATTATCCCAATTCTATTTGTGAAAACAGCAATAAACTTGGAACTAACGCACTGGCTAAACTCTTGACATGCTCTATTCACCGCTTTCTAAACAAAAGTACTTTTACTAAACTACCAATCGTCTTTATCATCATTTTTTTACAATTTATGGTGGCGTAGCTACAATACATCATACAGATCCTTAATCTTTAACAAGCTAAACTCCGTGTTTGAATCTCAATTTATGAACAATGATAAATGAGCAGATTAACAGAGAAATTCTATGAAATTAATGCTGCATATGCACATGACAATGGGTTATTATTGTATGCATTTATTTATAATCGCTTGCGCACTGGTTCGCTGCAAGCGGCAACACAAAGCCGGTTTGTTTTAATACGGGGCGCAAAAAAGCGAAAAGAGCAAAAGAACGAAAATATAGTAAAATTATTACATGTAAGATGCTGCTGCTGCTGCTACATCCCTTTGACATTAGCAAGAGTGCATAGGGCCGTCGTATTACTTAAAGATCCGCTTGAACCCGAGGCTCTGGTTCTCAACTGAAACAGTTTCTTTACGAGAATTTTAAAAAATGTTTCAATCACACACAAAAGCGGCTGCGAAAAATACTTGAAAATTGATTGTATAAACGATTCTCATTAGGAATAAAAAGAGTAAAAATGATAAAAAACAGTTTAGACGTTCTATAATTATTTCTAAGAGTTGAATTATCTATCGTGACTTTCCCGGCTTCTTTTAATCCTCAAAATTCAACGTTACTGCACACTGCATAACTATTCATATAATATAGCTAACTGAGTTCACAAAAACACGTATGCATTTTCGCAAGCGCGATTGAGGTAGTAGCCAGTCTAGGTCGATTGTTTCACAAAAAGTCAATACGGATGGCTGTTTTCAGGAAATTTGTATTCGTATGCACGGCATTGCGGGGAGGCATTATATAGAAATTTAAATGTAATCGACAAAAATGCAAATGCGGTTACAATTCCGAAACAAGAGCGAGATAATATAATGCGCGAGTAATAACACAAAAATAAAGGTAGCATTGACGAAACAACAAAATTTTAGCTCATTCATAATTGTGTCTTGGTCGTCGGCAACTATTCTCGGGAATTATTACGAGTAGTTCTCCCCTGGAAGATCTACCAAAAACATAATTTTTCCTTTCAAAATGATATTAATAAAAAAATACAAAGCTTTAAACGCCAATGGAAACTTTGAATGGATAACTAGATTATCGAACAATGCGCGCGATCAACTTGAAGCAGTTTTTGTTAGACACGTCAATGAGGAAACTAAAACTATGTACTTTTACGGGAAAGTGGCTAAAACAACAGGAGTTGCTGAAATGTTAATTTTTTATCCACTTTGTTCAAAAGTGCGTCGCTCGGTTGCTTTATGTGTCAATTTTTTTCATTCACCGGAATTCATTAACGATTTGCTGCTGTCCGTTGGGGAGGTTATATGCAAGTGCCGCAGGTGAAACTTGGCGCAAAAACTGCTCTACAGTTTCAGACGCAACATGGTTTCGTGCGCACGAATGTACGGAAAATCTGAAGTTGCATTACACTTCAGGGGTTGAGTTAGACTTGCTGCCGAATCGTCATTAAAGATAAAATTTTCAAACGGAAAAAATGCTTAACTACAGAATTTTCAGCTAAAGTATATACGAACTAAGTATGGGCAGTAATGGGCAGATGTGCAATCGACAGCTCAGCCGCAGCTATTGCGCTGCGCATCTGAAGGCTGTGTACGGCTGTTCAGTCCGAGGGCTGGGGGGTCGCCTCACACCCCCTCAATTAACCCAGCTAATGCTGGCACCCATTTTACAGCTGGGTGAACTGAAGCAATGCAAAGTTAAGTTGTCTAAATTGTCCTGGGTGGGTCAAGAATCGAACCCCCGACGTTTCAGTCGTGAGTCTGACGCTCTAATCACTAGGTTACAACCCCTTCATGGCTAACTGCACAAAGGTAGCATCGTTGTGTTCATGCTGTGTATATAAATATATGCACAGCAAGTTCCCTCAGAGTATATCTGAGTTCATTCTGTCCTTGGTGTAACCAACAGTCTGCTGCTGATAACATCTGAGTTTTATTCCTGACTTTAACAGATGCCCTACCTTTCAGCCATTTCAGTTTTCATACATCCAAAGTTTCTAAGGTTCATAAAATTCAGCAGCTCGCCTAATCAAAAAATCCCTTTGAGCGCGTGCGGATTGCAATGTCTGTCACTGCCTCACATGCGTCTCAGTTTTGCCGAAGAAATGTATCCATCAATTTTAAAGCCAAACAGCGAGTAGGGTCTCCGGTGCGGCCCCGGCCGACTCAACCGAGACACGGGCGCCGCGTAAACGTACACAGCCAGGTACTCCATTGGCAGCGGATTGATCGGATCTGTTTTCAAGTCCATCGAAAATCTTGGCGTCCAACCAGTGGCCTCGCTGTTGGGAGTCCTTGAACCGGACAAGCTGTCTGACAAGCTTTTATTGAAGCTATCAAACTCTAACTGCAGTTCGCTGATGACGTCTTGCAGCATTGTGTGTCTTTTTAAAAACTTTTTTAGCCTTTTTCTGAATCGCCGCTGCCTGTGCCGCAGCGGCCGCCGCCGCCGTCGCCGACCGAAGCTGCGACGCTGCGGCCTGGTAGAGATTGGCCTCATTGCCGATTGAGTACCGTTGGTTCGCGGTATGAACTTCACGAAGCCCTGTCTGGCGTTGGTAGGCAGTTCTGTCATGGACAGTGTAGCCAATAGCCTGGTCTCAATCAGCTTCTTCACTAATCGATAAACTTTCTTAGTTGAGCGCCTTCTGTGTTTCATTCGTTGATTGAACGAGTCAGTCATCAGCTTGGTCAGTTTGGTAGCGAACGGGTCAGACAATTGGACTCTGAACACCAAACAGCGAAATCGGTTCACCAGGGGCGAGTAGACCGCCGCGAAACTCGAAGTTGCCGGCGACTCGATTTGAACGTTGAAGTTCACATCGGTGAATTCTTCGATGAATAGGCCAGATCGGCGCTTCTCTGTGGACAGGTGCGATTTGAGCAGCTGATGCTGACACTTGACTGACAGTCGGATAAGCTTGTCGGTGGCGTCTGCGAACTGCGTCTGCCGTAGGGTCTCCTTGCAAGCCTGGAGGACGGCTTCCTTTCGCTTGAACTGAAATTTGTTTAGTTGAATTTAGTATGAACAAAGCTACATACTATCAATTGGGTAAAAGTTCCCTCCCATGACAAACTATTAACCGCTAAATCTGCAGAGAATCTTGGCAGAGAAGCCAAGTACCCTTGTCCAACTTTTTAACAAGAACAAACTTTTATGCATCTAAATTCCAAACTATTATAGAATACGTTTCAGCTGTCATATCGCAAGTATCAGATGAGTAGACAAAATCAATGAACGAGATTTTTCAGCTCCGGAACTGCAACTCCCCATTGCCAAATGCCAGTGGGCGCCTACGCCATCATCATTAAACAACACAAAAGTAGCCTATATTTACCTTTCGCGTGAACTTTTTATCTTCCTTTAAACTATTATAACTTCTGATCTTATTGCTATTATGCTGCCTCCTCATCATTGCTTCGGCCTGAGTGACGCCATTTTTCAAGTGCCGCAGGGCGTCCTTGACCCGACCGATGGCCGGCATGATCTGATCGGGCAGGGGGCCCGGCTGTACAAACTGCCACTGCACGGTGACTCGCTTGACGTATGGCACACCGCCTGAGGGAGGTGCATAATGCTTTATACTGACTGTCTGTCTGTCTGTCTGACTGTCTGTCTGTCTGTCTGTCTGTCTGACTGTCTGTCTGTCTGTCTGTCTGTCTGTCTGTCTGTCTGTCTGTCTGTCTGTCTGTCTGTCTGTCTGTCTGTCTGTCTGCCTGTCTATCTGTCTGTCTGTTTGTCTGTCTGCCTGTCTATCTATCTGTCTGTTTGTCTGTCTGTCTGTCTGTTTGTCTATCTGTCTGTTTGTCTATCTGTCTGTCTGTCTGTCTGTCTGTCTGTCTGTCTGTCTGTCTGTCTGTCTGTCTGTCTGTCTGTCTGTCTGTCTGTCTGTCTGCCTGTCTGTCTGTCTATCTGTCTGTCTGTTTGTCTATCTTAGTGTCCATCCGCACACTCACCCCAGCTGTCCAGATCCTCATAGCCATGAGCTCTCCGGCTTCCATTCAGCAGTTTCCGCTGCACCAGCAGCCGCACCCGAAACGTGTCGTAGCGGCAGGCGTCAGCGTCGCCAGACACGCAGATGTGGCGGCCGGCCCCGCCGCAGATGACTCCGCCGTAGGCCCAAATCTCGTCGCCGCCTGAGCAGTTCAGCTTATTGGCCAGCCGCTCCATCGACATTGACTGGCCGCTGTAGGGCGTCAGCTCCGCTGTCAGCATCGGCGCCAGAAGGTCCAGCCTCGTTGGCCGCACCAGCAGCGAAGCGTTCGGCGGCAGCTGCAGGGTGAACTCCGCCGAGTAGGAGCCCGTCGGCTGGGATTCTGCGTTAGGCGAGAGGGCGACTTCGCCTTCGCCTGTGAACTGGCTGTCGCAGTTGACTATGTTCATTGTGCTGCCCTTTTGAGGATCCGTGCGATAGTACACCAGCGTCTCCCAGGCTGTGGCGTCCGCCTGGCCGTCTGGAATCATTCATTTGGATATTGGATAGCCTTATCTAGGATCTGGGGAATATCCGACCTGCTGGAAGTTTTGGGATCTAATACCTGAGCTTGAAATCTGGAATCGAAGATTCCTGAATCCTAGTTGGGATCGGAGACCATGAATCATGGATCTGGATTCAGCTGGGATCTGCGATCTGGGATCTGGAATCGGGGATCTGGAATTTGGGATCGAGGATCTAGGATCTGGAATCGGGGATCTGAAATCTGGGATCTGGGATCTGGGATCGGGGATCTAGGATCATGGATCTGGGATCGGAGATCTGGGATCGGGGATCTGGGATCGGGGATCGGGGATCTGGGATCTGGGATCGGGGATCGGGGATCGGGGATCTGGGATCTAGGATCATGGATCTGGGATCGAAGATCTGGGATCGGGGATCTGGGATCGGGGATCTGGGATCGGGGATCTGGGATCGGGGATCTAGGATCGGGGATCTGGGATCTGGGATCGGGGATCTGGGATCGGGGATCTGGGATCGGGGATCGGGGATCTGGGATCGGGGATCTGGGATCGGGGATCGGGGATCTGGGATCGGGGATCTGGGATCGGGGATCTGGGATCGGGGATCTGGGATCGGGGATCTGGGATCGAAGATCTGGGATCGAAGATCTGGGATCGAAGATCTGGGATCGAAGATCTGGGATCGAAGATCTGGGATCGAAGATCTGGGATCGAAGATCTGGGATCGGGGATCTGGGATCGGGGATCTGGGATCTGGGATCGGGGATCTGGGATCGGGGATCTGGGATCGAAAATCTGGGATCTGGGATCGGGGATCAGAAATCCATGACCAGAATTCGATTATCAGTTTTAGGGAGAAAACCAAAAGCACTCACCATCGTCAGATTTCATTATATAAGCGTTCACGTAGAGCTTTTGGGGATTCCGACGCAGCAGTTGAGAGATGTCAACGGTGGGGTAGCTCCTCCACAGGCTGGAGTAGTTCACGCAGGTAAAGGCGTGAGTCCCATTAGGCAGCCTGGTCGAACTGCTCAACCCATCGAATAGTGTGGAGCGTTGAAACGGCAGCTGGTCGCCGCCCAGACTGATCTGGGCGTCGCAGAACTCGTACAGCGGCCCAACCGTGTTGATGACAACGCAGATCGAGTAGGCCGACTCGTGGCGCGAGTCGATTGATAACACGTGACTCATTTTCACTCGGACCAGATGCGGCCGGCTCGAATTGGCTGCGCAGATGTGCAGCTTGTACTTGCCGGAGCCCAACTCGACTCCGGGATAAAAGGTGGACAGTTTTATGAGCACTTTGCTGGCACTCGTTGAGCCCTGTTGGTAGAGACGCTTGAGCCGAAGCTGCAGGCTGTTGGTGCCTGCGGTTATCAGCTTGTAGGTGATGCTCCGGTTGAGAGTGAGCTGTTCTCGATCATAGCTGGTCAGGTCTGCGGATGTCGACATTGGGGATTCGAGTATTGATTTTGTTTGGGATTATTTGGCATTAACAATGGAAAGCGTTCATCGTCAGCGATGGAGTATGGATTAGAATAAAAACTACTCGGACTACTGTCTAGTTCAGTGGTTGGCAACCTCCGGTCCACGGGCCACATGCGGCCCGCGAAACCTCTCTGTCCCGCCCTCGGGTGCTTTGAAACTTCGCTATAGCAATCCGGCCAAGCTTAAGGTTGGTGTCTTCTCAGCTCTCTTCTTTCGTCTCTCTCTTCTCTGATCTCATCTCTCTTTTCCTCTCCCCTCTCTTCTCCTCTCTCCACTCCCTTCTCTCTTCTCTCCTCTCCCTTCTCTTATCTCTCTTCTCTCCTCTCCCTTCTCTTATCTCTCTTCTCTCCTCTCCCTTCTCTCTTCTCTCCTCTCCCTTCTCTCTTCTCTCCTCTCCCTTCTCTCTTCTCTCCACTCCCTTCTCTCTTCTCTCCTCTCCCTTCTCTCTTCTCTCCTCTCCCTTCTCTCTTCTCTCCTCTCCCTTCTCTCTTCTCTCCACTCCCTTCTCTCTTCTCTCCTCTCCCTTCTCTCTTCTCTCCTCTCCCTTCTCTCTTCTCTCCTCTCCCTTCTCTTATCTCTCTTCTCTCCACTCCCTTCTCTCTTCTCTCTTCTCCCTTCTCTCTTCTCTCCTCTCCCTTCTCCCTTCTCTCTTCTCTCCTCTCCCTTCTCTCTTCTCTTCTCTCCCTTCTCTCTTCTCTTCTCTCCCTTCTCTTATCTCTCTTCTCTCCACTCCCTTCTCTCTTCTCTCCTCTCCCTTCTCTCTTCTCTCTTCTCTCCTCTCCCTTCTCTCTTCTCTCTTCTCTCCTCTCCCTTCTCTCCTCTCTCCCTCTCCCTTCTCTCTTTTCTCTTCTCTCCTCTCCCTTCTCTCTTCTCTCCTCTCCCTTCTCCCTTCTCTCTTCTCTCCTCTCCCTTCTCTCCTCTCTCCCTCTCCCTTCTCTCTTCTCTCTTCTCTCTTCTCCCTTCTCTCTTCTCTCCTCTCCCTTCTCTCCTCTCTTCTCTTCTCTCCCTTCTCTCTTCTCTCCTCTCTCCTCTCCCTTCTCTCTTCTCTCCTCTCTCCTCTCGTCTTTCCTCTCCTCTCGTCTCCTATATTCTTCTTTATTTCCTCGCCAACTCCTGGTGTAGCTACTATTTTATGCCTTATTATGGATTATCCGATACTATTAACAAAAGTATTCGATTAGAATTTTAATAGCTTACCTGAACTCGACATCAACAGGTGATTGTTAATCAGGGTACTATTAATTGGCGAAATTTTGCCACCGGTTCCCATTAAGCCTTGGGTGAATTTGATTGACACTGAGCTCAGGCAGGGCGTCACTGTGGCAAACAGAATCGCTGGAGTCTCCTCTTGGTCCGACAGAATCGACAGCTGCTCCAAACTGCAATTTTTAAGGGAATATATTTTGTAAATAAGTGTTGCAGTCAAATAATTTAATTTAGAGATTCAGAGACAGAGAGCCAGCAAAATGGGGGGTTGGCGAGCCAGAAGAATGGGGAGGTGACGGGCCAGCAGAATGAGGGGTTGACTGGCCAGCAGAATGAGGGGTTGACTGGCCAGCAGAATGAGGGGTTGACTGGCCAGCAGAATGAGGGGTTGACTGGCCAGCAGAATGAGGGGTTGACGGGCCAGCAGAATGAGGGGTTGACTGGCCAGCAGAATGAGGGGTTGACTGGCCAGCAGAATGAGGGGTTGACTGGCCAGCAGAATGAGGGGTTGACTGGCCAGCAGAATGAGGGGTTGACTGGCCAGCAGAATGGGGAATTCGTCAGGCTAGCAGGATGAAAACGTAAAAAATGACTTCTGTGACGGACTGTATTGTATTTTAATTTTAATTTTTGCATTATACTACTAAGAACCTCATGAGTAGCAAGTTAAAATGCGTAAATGACTTCAAATTTATCAAGCAAAGTCCCTCATTACCTAAAGAAAAATAAGTTTTAGATTGATAGCTTTAATCTAGTACAAGGTAGTCGTTCTGGACTTTATCTATCATAACACAGATTGACTTTCTTTTTTTCTCTGTGTATTTTTTCGCGTCAATCTTTTTCTCCACAGTAATTAGCATTCAATCAGCATTTCAATTCTAGCAAGTGTTCGCAGACGGCGAGCTGACAGCAGATCAAAGAGAACAGACAGCGGAGAGCTGCAGAACTGACTCGGGTCAGATCAGAATTCTATGGAGAGGCACAGAGGTAGGGGGCAGGAGAAGGCTATGTACATTAATTCAGCCGGTGTTGCATAATTTACTGGGGCCAGCAATTAAGCATATGCAAAGCGCTGTAAGGAGTAACTGCCGCTTGTAGATGGCGGGTGTGCGTGTGTGGGCGGGCCGAGCCTGTCCCGGCCAGGCTTGGCTGATAAGTTTCAGCTCTGACTGAACAGGTAAGAAAATCATTCTCTTTCCAAGTTAGGACCGCGCTGAGCCAAATTTGGGGAGTCTGGCAGCCCCGCCCCTCTCCGACCCCCCCCCCCCCCGACCCCGAGCCGTGGCCGGTGTTTGTCTGAATCAATTAGAAGCGGCGGACAGGCATCGAAAGTCAGAAGCAGAGACTCTTTACTCAAAATGCCAACTGCAGCCAACAGGTAAATATTCGGGCCGAGTCCTGTCAGAAATTCCCTCTTCCTCTTATTAATTTCCCGATGCCTTACTGCAACCAATTCAAACTCCCAGGGTCTCAGAAAATTCCCCATATCTGCCCCATTATAAAGCATATTTTTCCGTTTCCCAAATTAATCGGTTTCATACACTTGCCCAATCCAGGGGATGGGGGTCAATGGGGTCCCCAGTTAACAGGAAAAAATCGTTCACCTTTTACAAGTTATATAGCTTAAAAGTATATCAAGCAGTAGCTTAAACTAACTGGATCGAGGATCCAGGGGGTCCCAATATTTTCCCAATCAATTTATTGATAACCACATGGCATGGCATTCATGTTGCCATGCAATAACCGACAACGACATCAATCATTATAGACAGACATCATTGTTGAAAAAAATATAAAATTCAGTGTCTAATTTTTCAGATTTGTCTTTGCTTTGCCACAGCAGGACACAAATAATTGCACTTAATAAACGCTTCTATTAATACTCGAGTTGAAACAGCAGAGAGGAGAGGAGAGATGGAGACCGATAAGAAGCTCCATTTTCCTCACTATTCAACCAATTAATTCTTCGCCCACGCGCAGACAAGCTGCTTAAATCCTCCTACCCGGATGCAGAGTGTTCGAAGGAACGCCAGTTCCTGCTCCAATTTAGGAATTCGTCCGCAGCCTTATTACCTGTACAGTAATCTCCGAGTCGAACTGGTTGATAACCCGAGCTAAGTGGAGTACGCGCGCTGCCTATTCTTTTTTGCTCCCGCCGGGGCAGAAATCCCTTGAAGCGGAAAAACGCCTGAGCGGCAACAGCAACAGCAACCGATCATCAATTATTAATTATGGCCCGGGACGCCATGCAGTCTGCTCCATCTCTACAGAATAAAAATTGATCGCGTTAAAACAACACAACCCGTTTGAGCCGGTTCGAGCTGAAGAATAAAAAGCACCAGCGCGTCCATCCAATACTCGAATTACCGTGGTCGCTAACGCCCACGCTTTAGGGGGCTGGGTTTAGAGATTTTTCAGTCTGTCTGGCCGGTTTTTCTGAATAAATTTTCGCCCTAGCCACACAAAACGGCCCATGCGATTATATTAAAGGCCATTCAGTGCTGTGGCACTTTGCTACATCAAAAATTTGAATAATCCCTGGGCAATTTGTCTCTCGTCCTAGCCTTCTCAACCAAATTTAAAGTGCAAGCTTAGCGGGCACATTTTTCTGCTGCGATGTAAACACAAATTATTTTAATCGGATTTTCGTTCCAACTGGACTAAAATTAGAGCACTGCGCTGCCCCCGCAAGATGTGGCGTCAGTGGCTGGAGTCATGTCAAATGGAGGTTTAGGGGTGGCTAGAGTGTCAAGCACCGTATTTTTAATTGGGGGTTGGGGTGGCTGGAGTGTCAAGCACCGTATTCTTAATTGGGGGTTGGGGTGGCTGGAGTGTCAAGCACCGTATTCTTAATCGGGGGTTGGGCGGGCTGGAGTGTCAAGCACCGTATTCTTAATCGGGGGTTGGGGTGGCCGGAGTGTCAAGCACCGTATTCTTAATTGGGGGTTGGGGTGGCTAGAGTGTCAAGCATCGTATTCTTAATTGGGGGTTGGGGTGGCTGGAGTGTCAAGCACCGTATTCTTAATCGGGGGTTGGGGTGGCTAGAGTGTCAAGCACCGTATTCTTAATCGGGGGTTGGGGTGGCTAGAGTGTCAAGCACCGTATTCTTAATCGGGGGTTGGGGTGGCTAGAGTGTCAAGCATCGTATTCTTAATTGGGGGGTTGGGGTGGCTAGAGTGTCAAGCACCGTATTCTTAATTGGGGGTTGGGGTGGCTAGAGTGTCAAGCATCGTATTCTTAATTGGGGGGTTGGGGTGGCTGAAGTGTCAAGCACCGTATTCTTAATTGGGGGTTATTAGAAGTCGGAGTGGCTGGAGTCAAACGGAATGAATGTTTTGATTGCTGCATTGTCAAGCAACGTCTTCCAAAATCATCTAGAGAATTAGGGGAAGGGTTAGCCTCACAAAAGACTAGCAGCCCCAATGGCTACCAGTTTTAAATCCCAATACCAAATGAACTTGGCCGCGAATTACTAGTCTGGCAACTTTGCTGGCGTCTGTCGTTTTCGGCTTTGCATGAGTCACAATAGACGCACTTACTTTTTCTGTGTTTACTATTCCGGCCTGTGCAGAGCGCGGCTTCAATTGCCTGCATCAGCACTTTGTTTTGGTGCATTCGAGCTTTTTTAAAAAAAAAAAAAAAGCGCCTGTCCCGCTCACCCGCTCGCTGCTGCCTCGATTTTTGCTGCATCTACCAGCCTGTCTGGATTATAGTATTGAATCCAGACTTTTGCTATGAATAAAATATAGCCGCTAAAGCTATAGCTATAAGGAGGCGACATGCTGCTCGGTGGGTGCCATGGCAGCTAGTCGTTCAACTCTCATTTGATGCCGTCAAATGAGTAAAAAGTGTCTATATATATATATAGATTTCTCTCCGATCCAATTTTCGCCATAGGTGGGCAGCGGAGCTGCATGATGATGTTGACTGGGAGGCGGGACGGGGGCCTGGGTCGGGGATTCTGCGCACATCCAGGGGCCTTGCAGCCATCTGCGAAGCGTAAAAAAACGGTTGGATGGGGGTGGGTTGGGGTAACAACCGGCGCCTTTTTATGACGCTCTCTATTATCAGTTTTGCCGCCGTCATAAAATCCGCACCTGAAATTTGTCTTTTACGAGTATTTGACAGTTTGAAATATAGCTATGATCGGCAGGGGTTCCGGTGCCAATCAACACTGCTGCCATTGTTCTGTCTGTTGCATCTTCATGCTTTTCATCTCTTTGAAATTCGACGCAACCACCAACATCTTCTCTCTCGCCAACCTCTTCCAAGATTTTTCCCAACTTTCACTGAAGTCTCTTGGTAACTCAATTAACAGTCATCTACCCAGCGCACTATCTCGCTCGTGAATTCGAACTGTGTGCAGTTAAAGAGCCGGCTATTAAATTTTAAAGGAGCCCATCAGCCAAGTCCATCATGGCCAAGAAGGCTCCAATGAAATTTATACGGCGCCAATGTCTCTCACAACAGTGCAAGCTATGAGCTAGTAAGCGTCAATTTGTTTTGTACTCTGACCCGTCCCGAGGTACCGCAATTTGGTATCCCTGCACTCTGTCCCTGGGTGGACTTGGTTTGCCAGTCGGTTGGCGTCTCAGTCGAGCAATTCAATTTGCATCCAGGATGCTCTCAGACTGATTAGATCAGCAGTGCGGCAGCCTAAGTGGGTCGTCCTTCAGATTTGAGTCAAACTTATTTTTCTCCGGTAGGAGTTCCTGTTATCTTCAATGTGATGGCCGACAGGCAGGCAGACAGGACAGAGTCGCGCACAAAACCCTGGACGATAATCACTTTCCGAGAGAGTTTTCTGCACCCCTTCTCCTTTCAGCGTAAGATATTCTGACATTGCAGACTCCTCCAGCAGAAATTTTATTGTAGGGGAAGTCAATTCCTGACTTGCTGCTGTTCATATTGACGATTTATGTCGTAAATGCTTTTCGATTTCAGTCTCAGGATGAAACTTCTTTAACCAGACACTTCACCAACCAGACACTTCCCCAACCAGACGCTTCACCAACCAAACACTTCACCAACCAGACACTTCACCAACCAGACACTTCACCAACCAGACACTTCCCCAACCAGACACTTTCCCAACCAGACACTTCACCAACCAGACACTTCACCAACCAGACACTTTTCCAACCAGACACTTCACCAACCAGAAATTTCACTAACCAGACACTTCACCAACCAGACACTTCATCAACCAGAAACTTTTCCAACCAGACACTTCACCAACCAGAAATTTCACTAACCAGACACTTCACCAACCAGACACTTTTCCAACCAGACACTTCACCAACCAGAAATTTCACTAACCAGACACTTCACCAACCAGACACTTCATCAACCAGAAACTTTTCCAACCAGACACTTCACCGACCAGACACTTCACCGACCAGACACTTCACCGACCAGACACTTCACCGACCAGACACTTCACCGACCAGACACTTCACCGACCAGACACTTCACCGACCAGACACTTCACCGACCAGACACTTCACCGACCAGACACTTCACCGACCAGACACTTCACCGACCAGACACTTCACCGACCAGACACTTCACCGACCAGACACTTCACCGACCAGACACTTCACCAACCCAAACTCTAATGACCACCAGCGTTGATCATTTTTGCAGACCGTACTTCAAATTTGATACTTAAAACTCTGGTAAGAAAAACAATTTAGCCTCACCGTTCAGCTTATTCCAGCAGAGAAATTGCATCCAGGGCACTGACTAACCGATCACTGCCGAGGGACCCTAGAAACTCATTATTACTACATTGACAGGACACAAAGTGACAGACGCGGTTTTAGCCTCCCCCCTTGTACTGTGCACCCTCAACCCCGTCTAGCAATCGCTGTATCCATCGGGTTTAAAGGTAATACAAAAATAATACCGATTTCTCTCTCTGTCGCTCCCATCTAGAAAACTAATTCGTCCAAAATTTAGAGGAGAAAATCGTCACACACGCGCGCGCACACACAGAGCGACCCGACCGACAGATGAACTAATAAAGGTCAGAGAGGGGGGAGGCTCACACAGAGACCGCGTGTATGTGCAGCATTGTAGCAATGTAATAGTTAGGTTGTGGGCCTAAACGGTAATGTGTAGGGTAGCAAAGAAGACAAGGCTTGAAGAACCCACCAAACTCCCTCCGCCCGGAGTTTCTGTCCCGGGAAACAGAGAGGAAAAGAATCGGATATAGCCCCTGGATGGAGAAGAGGCAACCTCTCCTCTCCTCCAGACGTATTCGCAATACACACACACACACAGACTCGTTCAACCTTCGCCCGCCGCCTGTTTTAAAGGACAGCGTATACCCCCAATGCAGGCTGGACCTCTTTGACCAGCCGAGGCGGCATCTTTTGACGTTGTCAGAACGGGGCGGGGAGGCAGCGGCTACGGAGAAGTGGATCACAAGCCCCTTGGCAACGAGACGTCGCTTGCCCGATGCCAAAACGCAGCTGATGCCCTTCTGTCTTCTGGTCATTTTTCTACCTAAGCTAGTTTTCTTTCGGGCTTCCTCTTTCTGTCTCTCTCTCTCCCCTCTTCCTCTTTTTGCTCTTCTGTTTCCTGGGCCGCTTTTGAAAACTAGGCGCCGCCGCCGCCGCCCTCAATTCTCTTCATCCCCTAATTTCTGGCCAAAAAAGTGAAATGAGTGTGGGGATGGGGTGGGCGGTTTGGGGAGGCGCCCCAGACACAGTAGTGGAATTAGATGCTCGTACGTCCCGGATGATACACGCTTCCAGAGTGGACAACCGCATACTGATGGGACTTTCCACTTTTTCTTGCCGACTTTCCTAACCCTCCGCAACGCTTTCTTGCCCCCTTTCTGTCCTAAAATTTTGACTTCGGCCAATCCCTAACAATTATTAATCGCCTCCAGGTGCGGCTAACGAGAAAGTCTGTTACATCCAGGCAATGCACTTGTCTCGTTTCTTTCCAGGCACCAAAAGCCAGTGCACGGGGAAGAGATCTACTCATGGGCTCTCATTATTTGGGAATCAAATTTGCAGAAGCTGAAGTCGATTTGATTTTGCTTTCGCGGTTTTAATGCAATCTTGTGCTATGCTCGATTCCGCGCGCATAAATTTGGCGCTAGCTGACGAAAATTACTCGTAGCAATCCCTATCGATCCCTATCGATTCGTCAGGGACATCCCTATCGATTTTATGGTGGGGGGGACAAAGCCAAGAATTTGACGTGTACATGCACATGACTAAATTTTGGCATTCACTTTGGCGCCGCAGGCACTCATTTTAGCGCCACAGGCACTCATTTTGGCGTCGCAGGCACTCATTTTGGCGCCGCAGGCACTCATTTTAGCGCCGCAGGCACTCATTTTGGCGCCGCAGGCACTCATTTTTGCGCCGCAGGCACTCATTTTGGCACCGCAGGCACTCATTTTGGCGCCGCAGCCGCTATATTTTGGCGCCCTGAAGAAAAATTATTGATTACCACAACGACTTACAAGGTGGAGTGTGGGGGGGGACAAAGCACTGGCATGTCCCCCCCCAGAGCTTTTACTGGGGGGGGGACATGTCCCCCTGTCCCCCCGGTGGCGACGCGCCTGCCCAAGGCCCAGTGAGTGCTAAATGCCTGGCGATTGGAAAGTCAGGGGCCTTGACTTGCGGCAGTGCTCAAAGCCACTCACCTGTTGCTGTGCAAGTTGAACAGCAGCTGCCTGTTGAGCGCGTCAGCCAGTCGCACAATTTTCCCACGCTGCAGAATCCTCTCCGTTCTCGTCAGGGACAGCCGGTTGTCCGAAATCGCCGCCGCCTTGGTTTGAGTCAGACAGGCGGCCAGCCAGAGCAGTAGCAGAAGTAGCTGCTGATGCTTCCGGCGATGGTGCCGGCAATCAGAAATCGAACCGCTTCTTCTTCTTCTTCTAGTAGCTGCGAAAGTTTTTAGCGCGCAGATTTTCAGTATAAATTACTAGGTAAGAAATTGAAATAGGCGTTTAGGAGAGTGGAAACACTTACCCAAATAAGGTTGGAACATTTGTCGGGTTGTAGTTGCTTATTTAAAGATCTACTGGTACTTGTGAACAGAGCAGTTAAAATTCTGAAAGTTGTCAATCCAAAATTTCAGTGAAACACCGGCTGCTCTCATGTGGAAATCCGTCTGTAAGCTCCTTTCTGCTGCAAAGCTGGCCTTGCTCCTAGCGGTCGGGACCGTGTTTTCGAGCGAAACTGTGAGCTTTATCGAATGGTGCAATCGTAGTCAGAGTATTGTTACTAGCTGCCCCGCCATTGGCTGGCCCTGGTCTCTCTCTCTCTCTCTCTCTTAGTCAACCAGAACGAGGGTTTGGATGTGTTAAACTCCGCTTTAGCGGTAGCGCTGTAGTGCCGCTAACAGGGCGCGCTGTTTGATATCGAATTTTCGCGTTCCGACACCTTGAAATGAATATAACACCTTAATAAAGAAGCTGAAGCTGACTATAGGACATACATGGACGCTACAGCAGAAAGTCGCATCTGCGAGCGTAGACAGACAGACAGACAGACAGACAGACAGACAGACAGACAGACAGACAGACAGACAGACAGACAGACAGACAGACAGACAGACAGACAGACAGACAGACAGACAGACAGACAGACAGACAGACAGACAGACAGACAGACAGACAGACAGACAGACAGACAGACAGACAGACAGACAGACAGACAGACAGACAGACAGACAGACAGACAGACAGACAGACAGACAGACAGACAGACAGACAGACAGACAGACAGACAGACAGACAGACAGACAGACAGACAGACAGACAGACAGACAGACACTAAGACAGACAGACAGACAGACAGACAGACAGACAGACAGACAGACAGACAGACAGACAGACAGACAGACAGACATACAGACAGACAGACACTAAGACAGACAGACAGACAGACAGACAGACAGACAGACAGACAGACAGACAGACAGACAGACAGACAGACAGACAGAAAGACAGACAGACAGACAGACAGACAGACAGACACTAAGACAGACAGACAGACAGAAAGACAGACAGACAGACAGACACACAGACACACAGACAGACAGACAGACAGACAGACAGACAGACAGCCACACAGACAGACAGACAGACAGACAGACAGACAGACAGACAGACAGACAGACAGACAGACAGACAGACAGACAGACAGACAGACAGACAGACAGACAGACAGACAGACAGACAGACAGACAGACAGACAGACAGACAGACAGACACTAAGACACGCAGATAGAGAATGGCAGATAACGAGAGAGCAATAGAGAATATGGACACAGCGATGCGTCCCATACAGTCAGTGCATTCCAAATAGTGGAATTTCGATACTGTTAAGCATAAAACAAACTAGAAATATGAATCAACGTGCACAGAACGTAAAAATTGCGTAAATTGAGTTATTTGTGTCAAACGTGTCAATAAGTTTTGTTAAAAATTGTTGTTATTTCCGCGTTGAATAGGAATAACACAAACAAGGATTTCTTTGCTCATTGAGGAGGACAAATCCACTGAGAGTTCGACAGCGATCCAGCATATCCTAAGTAACCGAATGTTACGATTTAATAATTCTCCCGCCCTGCAGAACAGAACCTCCAGCCAGCCCCTACAGAGTTGGCGCTCGGCAGTCCAAAAGGTCGGCCATTCGGCCATGGCAGTTCTGAAATGCTAGGCGGCAGTTGCACACTGGCTGCTTGGCGCTCTACATGTATGCATATGGAGCTTATAGCACTTACTACGCTCATTACATATAGTCCGGGACGATAATAATGAAGTACACAAGAAACCATTTGCTTTTGCAGCCAGTGTGTCAGAAACCAGCAGTCTTCCGGTGTCAATATACGAGTAGCAGAATGGTGAATTAATTATTATGCTATATCGACAGACATTTGACCGTGTGAAACTCGATGGACAACGATATTGGGTAATTCGTCAGGTAATCTTCAACAATTCTCAGGTAGAGAGTGGTAGCGAGCTCGAAAATAGGCTGCCCAATCTATTCGGGGTTTAGACATGGCCTCTAAAATTGGCCATTGTCAAGTAGATTTTATTTGTGTTGGGGTTTAAATATGGCCTCTCAAAATGGCCATTGTCAAGTAGATTTTATTCGTATTGGGGTTTAAATATGGCCTCTCAAATTGGTCATAGATTTTATTCGTATTTGGGTTTAAATATGGCCTCTCAAATTAGTCATTGTCAAGTAGATTTTATTTTTGTTGGGGTTTAAATATGGCCTCTCAAAATGGCCATTGTCATTGTCAAGTAGATTTTATTCGTATTGGGGTTTAAATATGGCCTCTCAAAATGGCCATTGTCATTGTCAAGTAGATTTTATTTGTGTTGGGGTTTAAATATGGCCTCTCAAAATGGCCATTGTCATTCATTGTCAAGTAGATTTTATTTGTGTTGGGGTTTAAATATGGCCTCTCAAAATGGCCATTGTCATTGTCAAGTAGATTTTATTCGTATTGGGGTTTAAATATGGCCTCTCAAAATGGCCATTGTCAAGTAGATTTTATTCGTATTGGGGTTTAAATATGGCCTCTCAAATTGGTCATAGATTTTATTCGTATTGGTGGGGTTTAAATATGGCCTCTCAAATTGGTCATTGTCAAGTAGATTTTATTCGTATTGAGGTGGACAATACAATTTTTAAGCCTTTAACAAGTGTACTTCTGACAATGCATTGAACCAACCGATTAAACTATTTTTTTCATCGTTTGAATTAACCGAAGTTGTCCCATAATCAATAATTCAATACTTAGCTAACATTTGTTCAACAGTGACCTTTAAATGTTCAGCTACTGTAATGTTGTTTATTCATGATCATATTAGGCTTGACTGAATTAAAGTTCATGGTTTTTAACGTATCAATGAAAACCACAACAGTTTGGTGGGTTCTTCCAGTCGTCGATTTCTAATTTCTGTTTATTTCGCTGACTTCCAATCCAGGGATGCTTAGGAGTCCATGGAAAATTGGTTAGCTGGCCCATGCAGAGAGTTCTGTGTCACAGGTTGCTTTGCTTGGCTGCAATTATTAAACTTATTGGTGAGCTGAACAAGCATTAAAAAATTATCAGGCATTAAAAAACTTTTACAATTAAGTCGACCTACGTCTGAGACGAATCAAGCAGCCTAGGAGAGCGCGACCTGTCAAGGATAGTTACATGCATATAGCAAGACGAACTAAAGACTTGGTAGAACGGTGCATGTGCGTGTGTGTGTCTGTATGCGGTGTGTGTAATGGAGACGCAGAAGTAGTTAGCGCCTGTTGTTTCCTAGCTGACGAAAAGGATCTATCGTCACCCGCGAGAAAAAGTCGAATCCTACACAGAAGCAAATAAGTCTGGTGCTAGAGCAGGCTATAGACCTCTTGACTTTACTGTTATGGACGTAAATGCAATCTTATTGACAGCCAGCTCCATGTGAAGCTTCACAGTTATATATATATATATATATATATATTGATTCCACTCGCAGATGATGAATTTGTCGGCTTGTAGCCGACTCACAGCCTCCCTTACCATTGCAGACACGCTTGGCTATGCATTAACAGAGACGCACAGTGCCGATGCAGCGATCCGAGAGGTCCTATATTTTACACTCCGCGAGCGCTGTACAGTTCTGAGAAAGTTCAATTTGTAAAAGAAAGTATATATAATGTAGCTGGCGCGCACGCTTGTCTGCGCACTTTTATCATGGCTTCTACTAAGAATTGGAACTTCTCTAAGTTAGCGAGCGGCTCATCTGCAGTCAAAGAGCGCTCGGAGACACCCAATGTTTTAATTGGATTTAGCTAAAATCCAGTCAAAGTCTGCCGCTTTTGTCAGTTTAGTTGATAGTTTAAGCCATGGATAAAGGAATATTAGCTCGCTGTCAATCAGATGTACATCAATTTTGATCACTGTTCCATTCCAATACAAGGTGACGTCAAAAATTCAATCTGAAAATGCAATGCAATAATCTGGGGGGTCTTTCTCGAAACTATTGTAAGTTCTATGGTAAGTGCAGGCGTAAGTCAGAACTTTGCGCTTGCGTTTCTCGAAGCCAACCTAGAGTTCTCGCAACTTACGCAGTTCGCAAGTTATCGCAAAGCGAAAAATGTTGTCTATGGCCGAAGTGGGCAACGATTCCAATGGTTTTTGTCTGCTTCAGTATATACTAGCAATTAGACTATAACGAATTCTGTAGAAGATTTAGATTTAGTTATATAGATTCTTTTTGTACACCGCCCGCCAGTAGCCATTTTGTCTTTCCGTACTAGGGCTGTCTTTGCTTTGACGTTGGACTTCACGTCGCACCACTTCTTCCTACATTCTTCGCCTGTACGTTTATTTCCTCCGATCACATTCACACTCCGAGCACTTCGAGCAACCCGCAAGTGTAGCTTACCCAACTTACGTCCATGGCCGATCGTAAGTTGCTTTCGAGAAAGACCCCCCCAGGGGTCCACGAATCTGCATGCAGTTGCAAATGAACTCTAAGAGTTGAAGCTATGGAGCCGCTATGGACCAAAGCGATGCTTGCTGGACCAAATTAAATGCTGCTGTGCCCCGGTCCAATTTCTACTATAGACAAAAGCTCCGTTACTCTGGCAAACATATCTTGGATTAAATTCAATTCAGGTAAGCCTATATAGATCTTATATTCCCTAAATAAGCCACTCAGCGACCACAAGCATGCCCCATAGAGCAGAGCTCGGCAATCTGCGGCCCGTGAAGCCTCTCAATCCGGCCCTCGCGGGTCTTTTGAAACTTAGAAATAGCAATCCGGCCCGCTCAAGGTTTGTGTCTCTTCTCATGCAGTTCTTTCTCTTTCTCTCACCTCTCCTCTCTCTCTTCCGTCTCTCCGTTCTCTACTCTCCCATTTTCTCTCATCTCACCTCTCATCTTTTATCCTTTCTATTTTCCTCTCTCATTTCCTTTCCATGGCCTGCAGTCATGAGCTGTATTTTCAGCATTTATTTTGCCCATTTGTTTGATGGTAACCACGGCAGAAATATATGTCTGTCCCACAAGCTACTGACCTCTAAATTGTCTTAAACGCTGTCGGCTTGATTAATTTTTTCTTGCAATTTGCGTGGTCGGTCTTTTTCTATTGAATGCATTGAGAGCAGCCTATCTATGGGAATATACGAGTAAGATGTATGGTGGTAAGCCCAAACTGGCCGTAAAAAGCAATTACTAAAAAAGCAGCTTGACGATTTTATAGTGTTTCGGAGACTAAATCTCAACAACGGGACTTGATCCGAATTTTATTTGCTTTTTCATTAATTAATTATTATTCGACTTGATGCTATCAGGTGAGAATTACAACTATACCCAATAGAACAGTTTTAAAACGAATAACAAAGAACGGTGCATGCACAATACTATGCAGTTCAAGAGTAGTTCATTAGTTCATTTTTACATTGTATAATTGTTAAAAGAATTAAATTGCAGATTCAATGGACGGACTAAAATAAACAACTAATTAGTACAAAGTCCATCTCAGGTCTATATGAACAGTTGGGAGTAGCTGGACGCCTAACACTTTAAAACCGAGCGAGTTGTAAATTAAAGATATCTGAACTTCAGAATTTTTGTGCAGGTTCTGTTCTCAAAACTGATTGACAGGTTTATCCCCAAGAATACAGAGAATAAGATAGAATGCCAACTTCATGAAGTTGAAAGTGCATCTTTTCAGGTATTCACTTTTTGACCACAGACCTAAGCTGCCAAAGCTAAAGCTTCTTCTTGCGCTAAATCACCAAGTAAACTTCTGTGTACTTGGCTAACTGCCGTCTATGGTCAAAAAGTACTTGCAACTACCTTAGAAAATGCACTTTTGGTGTTCTTTGTTTTATCTCTATTTAACTTCCACATAAGTTTCCGCAGTTCACCTACTCACAAAACTAAACAACGAATTTTAAACCACTTTAAAGCTCACTTTCAGGGAGGTTATTATTGACATAGATTTTATTTTGCGGGATTTAATCGATCACTTTCCCGGACATATTGCAAGGATTATTGCATGTATCTAAATAAGCGAGCTTCTCTCTTCTCTTCCTTCGTGACTCGAGAAATTTCTTAATAATAGCTCGTATTTTGTTTATGGAAAGAATGTGGGGGCTTCGCCCCCACACCCCCATCCCCAACTTCAACCATAGAATATCTTAATACTTCTCCCATGTTTCGCTTAAATCCTTTCTAGTCGACTTTCCGAGATGAAAGCGGACCATAGACATTTAATAAAGTGAGATGCTACATGTGGGGCTCCGCCCGTACACCCGCACAGGAACTGCGTCCACTTGACCCCTCTTTGCACTGCATTCAGTGTCTATGGTCTAAACTGTTTTGCGGGTTGTATCTGAATACATCCCGGAGTTTGAAAGCAGGGATTTAATTGAGGTAATGCATGGTTTCTACAGTTTGTTTTAACTTACAACAAATACAACCCTAAAAACCATGCATAATCTTCTACAGAAATCATCGGAAAAAAATACAATCAAGAGCCAGGAAAAGCAGAAATTTCACTCGAACCTTTTTCTTACTTGCTCCTAATCTCCTGTCGCATTTAAATGGCTAAACTTGATAAACATGTCAACCAACGTTTGGACAAAACATAAAATTGTTTCATTTTCATTTTAGAGTTGCAAGAGTGCGGCTGTCGGCTCCTACTTCCCTTATCCATGCTCTTGTCAGATAAACACAATCAATTTAAAAGCAGTTGGCAGTGATGATGTCAGCTTGCGATCAAGGCACTCAGACTTAGGCAGGCTGGAAGTTCCCTACTGACCGCTCCGCTCCGCCCTCATCATTCGTTCCAGCTCTTCGTTGCGCTTCTTGTCAATAATCTCCATCTCTCTGACGAGCTGGAATGAAAATTGCGACATGGCTTAAATTTACCTGTTTTGCTACTATTTAGTAGTGTCTACAGTAGTATTGTTCGCAAAAAGTATTCAATGGAAAAAAATATGACCGGCTATATGGTAAAGCATATCTAGAAAGTTTTTAGTAATTGAAATATACTGTTATAAAATTGAGCCGATTTAAAATTTACATGTATAGCAGACATAAGTTTTTATAATTAAGACAAAAAATATCTTCATTTTGCTTCCGTTGTAGGGCGGCTTTTAAAAAACCGATCGGTAATTGCTTATTATACGTTAAGCATAAAGCTTATTATATTAGCATTAAGCTTATTATACAGCAGGTGCGTCAGCACAAGGGGCTTTAGCACTAGGGGCTTTAGCACCAGAATCTTTAGCATCAGGGGCGCCAGCACCAGCCCCATATCATGCATAGAGCCGCCGGTTCCTGGGGGCCCGAAGCTGTCTTAAGTATAGGATGCATATAATTTTTCCAGCCCATCGGGAATGACCGCGGTAGATAATCTACTCGTAACCCCGTGGACACGCACCTGCGATATTTCCGCCTGAATCTTGGCCCGATACTTGGCGCCTTGCCCGGCCGCCTCCATCTGGTCGAGGAAGCGACGCCTGTCCTCAACTTCCTCGGCCAGTTCGTCGAACCGGTCCAGCGTCGGCTCCGGAGCGGGGGCTTCCAGAGTCATCCGCCTCACTCCGCCTTTGCGTCTGCCGCCGCTGCCGCCGACGTCCCCGCGTCCATCGTCTGGAGGGCACTCGTCACCGAAGGCCATGCGGTTCGCCAGGCGTCGCTTCTCAGCGTCCTGATTTCGACCGGACGGGCCCGTTGGCCGGTAGGCCGGCTTTTCGTAGGCTCCCGTAGCAACGATTTGTTCGCGCGTACGCAGACTCGATTGATAGTTTCTGGTGGGTGAGGGAAATTTCAGCTTCTTTTGTAAAACTGAGCTACTGTGGCCTCTATTCTGACTGCTTGACAAAGCTGAGCCACAGAGGCATACGCAGGAATTTGTCATTTGGATCGGGGGGGGATCACGTGACTTAAAGTACGTGCGCCCCTTGTCTCTTAGATCTACAAAAGGTGCTTTTTGTTAAAGCATGATTCGAAACTTACGGAATAACGTTTTGTTAAATCGGCGTTAAAAGATGCTTTGCCAAAATACGGTTCGTATGTTTTCTTTCTAATGATAGTATTCATTTGATTGTGCTCTAAAACTCAAACAATCCTGTTTTAGAAATCTCATAAAAATAATTAAAAAAATAATTGTGTAGCTCTAAAATACTTTCAGAATTCTAACCTTAACAACTTCCTAAATTAACCAAGAGTAAGAAGCTAGTTGATCAACAATATGATAAACGAGTAACCATGGCCCAGAAGCGCTTATGAAAGTTAGCTCGTAAATGAACTTTGAACCCTGAACTTTCTGACCTCATCCTGATATGGCACTAGAGGTCAAGTATGTTGTAAAGACGGTTGGTAAAGGAAACAAAACTACGTCTCACTTTGGATTGAGAACTTTCGGCATTGGACCTCTCGGTTTACCGGCAGAGTTTGACCTTTGCCTGGCAGATGACGTCGGAGGCAGATCTGTCGGCAGACTGGAGCCTTCTGAATTTAGAAAAAAATGCAGATATAAAAAATTGTAGCTGTAATGAAATGGTATGTGTTGGCAAAGTCTTAGGCCATTTTTTGCAAAAGCTTAATCCTTACTTTTCATTGTCTCTGACACTTTTCTCATTTGCAAATTAGTAAGCTTTGATTCTTGCATCATGTCTGAAATGTAAGTACAAGATTTTTTTATAATTTTTGCTTGCATTATAAATTAAATATAGTATGTTAAAGTGAACTTCAAGCTGTACTTGAGTGCGGTTTTTACCTTTAAGCAGCTGCTGGGTTTGAGCACTGTACTGCACTGGAGTTGAGTTCCACAACCCACCCGACTGTACTGGCATATTGCGATCCATTCCGTTGATAAGTTGGTAATTGTATTCGACCAAAAAGAAGAACCTGCATAATATTAAAAGGTTGATACAACGAAAATTTATCTATTGGTTATGGAGCAATTCTCCTTAAATGTATTCATACTGCGTTTATTTTTTATTCTTTACAATCCATAAGAGTCAAAATTTTAGATATTTTAAAGTTTTAATTAATGGAAAAAGAAAATAAATACTGGAATAGAATAAATTTTATAAAATGCGGTTGTATTCGTCAATTTTTGTTTCGAAAGCATATAAGATGAAGCAAAAGAACATTAGTTTGCAAAAATTAATCTGAGTTCAAACTGTAGGAGCGGATCTAAACAAGTTTGATAGATTTCCAAACATGTTTTGGCAAGAAAGCAAACGATTTAATTTGTTTTATTTTTCCATGCAGGACTTTTTATCATCCTAATCCTAAAACCATGGACTATACATACGATAGTTGTGTTACTTTACTCATTCTGCTATTCTACTAAACTTTTACAGAAGCAAGATTTTTAATTTAGATTACAGAGAAACTCTTAACTAAATTCCAAAAACAAATTCAATGAACTACTCACCCACAAAATACACAAATACCGTCGACTTTCGTCGAGTTGAAATGCTTGCAAAAAATATTCAATTAATTTTTCCTTAATCAAATGTTAAAATACTTGTTGTCAGTCAAAACATTATTTTAACAGTATTAACAAAAGTTAATTTTAAGTTAAATAAAGACGACTGTAGTACTTTAATTTAGGCAATTAAAATTATCCTTCATTTGTAATTATTTAGTATTTTAGCTGTTTCTTATACGACAGAGAAATGATCTACTATTCAATTCCGAAGGTCGAATTTGGAAGGAGCAGGCGTAACACCACTACTCAGAAAATTTAAAAATCACATGAGCAAGTACCCATTGCAGATGATTTTATACTTTCTTTAATAATATGATTAATCTTTGAATTAATTCAGTAGCCCTTGTAGGTATTATCAGGATCAGCTTTACTCTACACCTAGTTTAGCTATATTTTCTTCATTTTTTAGGAATTCTAAGCTTAGTGTTTGAACGTTTGCGTGTTTCCACGACCACTGTACTGTTTATCGAATTTGCGATTCTGTCTAGTGTATGTGCTACTAAGATTACTATTTCGATAGTGACACCTAGTAAAGTAAGAAGTCTTTTCCAAAGAAAGCTTAAACTAAAGGTTGCTTAGGCCCTCTTAGCAATGGTTCTTTCAACAATGGGTCAAAGTAATGACTTGGTAAACTCATTAAGTGGTAAGTATTGTTGTTTGACTCAATGACAATTGTAATGTAACAAACTATCTAAAAATAATATATTGGGATAAGACAACTAATTTTGATATATATATAGTATTTATAGACCTATTCAAAACATAAAATAACCATGGCATCCAGGGCCAGGGCAAAATTCATCCCTACAAATAATGCATTCTGTGCAGAAAGTAAAAATTAAATAAATGTGCATGTATACACAACTTCATTTAAAAAATCTTCTATGGCTCTAGAAGAGCTATAGTAAATTAATATTAGTATTAGGCCATTTAAATCTAATGCAAAAATATGCACACTTTTCTAGCAAAAAATCCTCTATTGTTCTGTGTGTCTTGTGGCCAAATTGTTTGTTCTGCATACTTGCTATATATAGTATACCCTTAGGGTTTTTGCCAGGGACAAGATTTTAAGGCTCAGAGTGCAATTTCTCTTTTTTCTTATTTTTAAGGCAGTGCAAATCAGGCTTCAATGGAAAAATAGGTTAGAAGACTGCACCCAAACTGCATCCAACTTTTAATCTCAAAGTGCAATTTTAAAATTTAGGTTACATATATGAATACTCTGTGCACACATACATGTGCAACAGTCGGCCGAGTCGGCCAATCCGGCCGACCAATTTGGCAGCCAACCAAGTAAGTCGCAAAAATGCCCACCCGAAAAAATAACCAAATAGTAGTACTAAGTAGCTGACGAGGCATTTTGGATTACTAACACAGTCATAGTTACTCCTGCCGTTTACCTAAAGTTGCGTTAATTTTGCTTTAGGGTTTTTTTTACATGTAAGTCGCATTTTTGGCCAAAAACTACGTCGCATTTTTGTTAAAACTAAGTCGCATGGCCGACCGAATTTCGGAGGTTGCGCATGTATGTGTGCACAAAAAATAAACCCAGTACATCCTAGTATAGCATACATACGTGCGCAACCTTGGGAATCACCTGGCCGTTTCTATTGGCAACACACATGTAAGTTGCTATTGGCTGAGAGCAGTCACGTGACTACTATTCTGTCCAATAGCGATATACATGTGTGTGTTGCCAATAGAAATGGCTGAGTGAATCCCAAGGTTGCACCCAAGTATGATAGCATAGGTTAAATGTTTGGAGCCAAGCTTTTATTCAAGATGTTTTATTTTAAATCCTATTCTTATTATAATAGATAGCTAGAAATGATTAATTAATAGGCCCTCTAATATGCAAAAGCAAAGCTTAGATTTTTTATCAAAAAGTAACTTAGACTAGTTGCAGCTTTAATTAATAATCTAAAAAATAATGTCTTAAAATTTGAACTTAGTCAGTTTAGTGCTTTAGCTATTAAGTTTTTAAATCTTATGTGATAAGGGTTTAGCTTCCCTCTATTAAAATCTCACTAATTAGCCATCAAAGTTGTAACAGGCATGATTGTTCTCACTGAAATTATCCTACCGCTGACACCAAAGTTGTCAAAAAGGCTGACTTTCTATCTATAAATAATCTCACAATGCCACTACCTATTATTACAGGACTAATTCCCCTATACTTAATTTAATTAATATATTTTTGCACAAATGTACTTTGTTACTTTGTACTTTATTACCTTACTTATTGGTAGTGTGACTACTTTTCTATCTACTTCTATATTGGTAGTCTACTTATCTTATTGGTAGCGTCTGTACATGTACTGTACTCTTTGGCTTGAGCAGTCTAATGGCACTATTTACTCTATTTACTCCTATAAGTTTTCTCTCAGTCCTAGGTGTTCCCTGGATCAGAGGGTCAACAGCCTTATGTGTTTTCCCTGCCCTTAGACATTTTTCCTGCCTTGAAGCAATCTTACTATTCTGTAGTGCTTCTTGCCCTGAGGCGATTCTCGCTTTTAGCGGTTTCTGATACTCCCAACAAGGGGCTTAATACTATAGAAATGAATAAGCCAAGTAAGAATGCTTAGGATTTTTATTAAGTGGATTAATTGTCACGATCTTACTTGAGCAAGCAAGCGGTTGTTTTTCCTGGCCCATTCTAGGCTCCTATTTATACCAATCAGACAATGCATTTATAACAAATTTTTAAATTTTGTAGAATATTATTTGAGTGCACAACAGTTAAACAAAATTATTACTATTTGGCGGACATTTAAATACTGTATTTTCTAAGAAAGAAAGTTGTACACATAGCAAAATATTCTATAAGACTAGATATACTACACTGTTTTCACTTGTATCATTTAGGCTATTTACTTATTTTATTACCTACTAATAAAAAGGCCACAAGTGCCACAAAAAAGGCCATGAGGCCCCTATTGCAACCCCAAAATAAAAAAGAGAGTAAGAGACCAAGGATTAACCTTGGGAGTCTGCCTAGCCCCCACTAGTATTTAGCAAGTTCATAGAAGAAGTATCAGTGACCCTTATCTGGCAGTATCTTAGACAAAAGAGCACAGGCTACGGATATTGTCTATGATAGTCAACTTGTCTATCTATTGGGAGTGGCCAAGATATTTGTACTATACTTTATTAAATAAGGGCAAAAGATGATATGATACTCCATAGTCTTCTCATATACTATAGAAAGGACAAGTAGGAAGGCAGCCAGTTTGCAATGAGATATCTTTAGAAGAATCTATGGCTAGTTAAGACTATGCATATCTCCTTAAGGTTGGTTCTATTAAGTGAGATTAAATATTCAAAGACTTTCTTATTCAGGCTATGCAGATTGGGTCTGCTTATGGTCAATGCAACTATTCCCATGTTGCTGATAGAGCCACCTATTGTTATAGAAAGTGACTTGCAACTGAGAAGGGATAGCCTTATTACATAATAGTTGCCATTAAGGTTGCTACCTTCTTTGGCAAAAGAATCTATAAGCTTATTACTTGGGATATTGCTTTGACTAGAGATCTAAATAGTTTTAATCCTATTAAAGACTAAAAGAGATTGCATATTACAGTGGCATTAAGATACTGTAACAGCAGAGATTTTGTTAGTAGTTAAGGCCTTGATAGCAACTTGGCTATTAGTGTAAAAATTAATATCAAAATGATTAATATTTGCCTAGAGCAAGTGCTAGATACACTGCTCAATGGCACACATTTTAGATTAGAAAACTGAGGTGTAGACTTTCCTAGAAAAGCATTTTATCCTCATGAAAGATAGCAATACCCACTCTAGCATGGCTATTAAACAGTGAGCTATCAATGAAACAGTAAATGCCTTGGCTATGTCAGTTTATGCTGATATTCAGTGGAATTCTGTTTTGACTAAGGATAATAGTTAAAAAGCCCCTTCTAATATTGAGAGTGGAAGGTGGACATTGTCTAGGTCAATGTGGATATTAGTAAGGTTGCAGTGGACAAAGTACATATATAAGATTATAGTTTTTATTGGCATAAAGCCAGAGGACACTTAATTTAACATTTATCTCTAATGAGTCAAAGAGGTAGATTTCATAGCCTCTATCTCAATAAGCAGATAAAGCAAAGGCAAATTAAGGATAGCAGGCAGTCCTTTGAAAGAGGTTGATAGGTATGTATTCAATAATAAACTTTAAAAACTTTAAAGACTTAAAAATATTATTGGAACATTTCATTAAATAGGTACAAAGGATTGAACAATAAAAATAAATGAATATAAAAGTTTCATGATCCATTATTTTTTTCTATTTTTTTTGTTATCTGCATTAATCTTTGTCTCTAATGTGTCCTTGCATAAGCTTCTATAAGAGAAACTCTTAAGTCCTTAGGGTTAAAGACTCAAGCAATAGATTTTTAACTCTATATACACATTATATATATTTTTGCCTTTCAAACTACCAATAAAAAGGAAAAATCTTTCCTCGCCAATTTTTGATATACCAAAAAGGAGCAATGCAAGCATATAAAATTCAAGATAATTGGCTAACTTGTTGTAATATTCTTAAGACTTAGGCAAGAACCAAGTCACTAGCCTTTTAGATCATCAAAATATTCAACAATCCTACCATTAATATCCAATATGCTAAGAATAATTTGACATTTCCAATCAGGATAGGAAATTTCATGATGGTAATTTGTTGCCTATCATGCTCAATTGTTTGACTGAAGTTGTTATGTAAAAGACTGAAGCTTGGTTTGATTCCCAACCTTAATTGTATTCTAGATATTCATAGTACCTATTGTCAATTCAACAGCCTTTTTCAATTGTTATGTTTATCAATCTTTTCACAGAGTTTGCCCAATCAGCAACAAGCGATGTGCCGCCAGACCTGGAGCACTATCTGGTCAACCTGTCTCGCAGTGGCATCACCAACGCGCCTTGGCACCTGGTTAAGCCGCTAATTCGCGTCAAATTGGAATCCGCTATTGAAAGTTTTTTAAGCGACTCATCAATGGCTTCTATTGACGATTATTATCCCAGGCCTAATATGGAGACATTTCAACTGAGCGTCTACCGCCAGACTGTCCTGTCAACACTGGACCAGTTCACTAACGCCCCATTTACTATTCAACGCGTCTGCGAATTGGCCCTATCGCCTAATAAGCACTATCGCCGAGTTGATAAGTATCTACGAGGCCTACTAAAATGCTTGAGCGTTGTTAGCTGCATCGATCCGGCTGGTCAGAAAATCGTATTCGATCAGGACGAGGAAGACATGATTGTGTCGAACTCTTCGGATTCCACCGCCGCCGCCGCAGCCGGCGCCGCTTCGGCCTCGACGCATGCCGGTGCTGAGGCCGCTGCCGCCTCGGTTTCAAGCGCGGCAACCGCCGATCATATGGCTAACGATTCGCTGTCTGGCGATGACTATCTTGAAGAAGCGTCCGGTTCCGGCTCTTGTTCCGGTTCGGGTAGCGAAGTTGGCGCGCCGTTGTCTGGCGCCGCTTTTGATCAGGCGCCCGCAACTGCGGCTGAAATTGATGACGAATCTGACGATATTGAAAGCGACGGCGGTAGCAGCAGCGGTTGCGGAGCCGGCGATTGCACAGCATCATCGGATACTGCGATTGCGGACTACAAAACTGGCGCTGTATCTGTAGCGGAAGCTGCTGAAGAAACCGCCAAAGTTGCCGCCGCCTGCGAATCTGAAGCTGATACTGCTACTACTAGTAATAATACGCCTCCGGTTAGCAAAGTAGTAGCTGCTGATTCAGTTGCAGATGCGATTAAAACTACCGCTGCTACTGAAGAATCAACAAACGACAATATTGAAGCCGGTGCTGCAATTCCAACGAAACCGAGTGACGAGAAAAGTATAGACGAAAAAGTCAATGAAACGGTGGCAGACAATGACGATGAAGTATTTGATAATGCTCCTGCAGCTGAAAGTGTTGTTGAGGCGTCTAAGCCACTTACTGAGTCTTCTGAGTCGACGGGTTCTGGTTAATCATCAATGTTTTATCACATTTTTCGGTTTTAAAAAGACTGCGCAAAGTGTGTTGCAGTTGTATTTATTAAAAAATTAACAATAATGTATGAATCTTAAACTTTTTGTCGATACCAATTAATGCTAAGTCAGTGTTTTTCGTATTGAGACATTTATGCCGTATCTTGAAAAAGTGAGCCAATTTTATTATTAGTAATTTATGTTAGCAGACGCCTGCACTAAAGCGAAAGGTAACTAATGAAGAAAGTAGTGTATTCAACTCTATACCAAGCGATTAAAAAGTTATTTAAAGGTTGGCAAAGCAAGTTAAACAAATAATGTAAGACAGGTAACGAAACTAATCGCAGAGAGACGCGGGCCATTGCCAAGGACTACTTAAGTAGCAGGACGGGAAGCTACGCTTCTTAGATAATGTTTATGAGGCTGATTTTCGCCGAAAAATACACTACGGAGATAGGAAGCTCTTATTTTTTTCAGCACAGAAATTGTTATTGCTTTCGATAGGAGGCGGACCCAATGTTGATCTATTGATATGTTTTGCCATTCTTATTGCTCTATCAATATTTATGGAGCTTTTTGTTCAGAATATTACGATTCTATGTTAATTTTTTTATTCGATGTACGTTCCCTGTGCGTAAAAATCATAAAAATGCATGGCACAGCTCGACTCTGTAACAATTATTTTTAACAGAGATGATATTTACAAAACCAAAGTTCGCTAAGAATGATAAAATTGATTTATAAAACCAATAACCCGAGCCGTGCCATTTTAATGATTTCCGGAAATGTGCAATTGTACATGGTATTAAAAATTAACAAAAAATTCTAAAAACGTTTCTCAACGGAAAGCGTTATGAATATCGATGGAGCATTAAGAAAGGCACAGCATATCAAAAGATGAAAATTGGGTCCGCCTCCTATTGAAGGCAATAACAGTTTTTGTGCTGAAAAAAATTTAAATTTTTTATGTCCGTAGTGTATTCTTCGGCGAAAACTAGCCTGATCACATGAAAGGGTGGAGCGCACGTACTCTATTTTTACAAGTAGAGCGCATTAACGCGGCTTGTTGTCATTGACCTTGCTTGTTATTATCGGTTATGAATTGTTTGTCTGCTCTCATCTCATGCAAGGCAAAGCGATGTATAAAGAAACAAATTAATACTTTTGCATTGTACGATACGAGCGTATCTATATATGTTGTATTTCACTGCAGTTTATCTGTTTTTCCACTTTAGGAGCCGCAATAGCATAATTACAATTAGTTTAGAAGTGTGCGATCGGTTGCAGTCAGTTTAATAATAATTAATTAATATGCTAAATATACACAAAGGTAACTTTTAACAGCATCGACTTTTCACTACCGTTTTTAACAATCTTTTCTAGCCTCAAAATTGATAAGAAATAGTTCCAACTGTAAAATCAGTGAGAAGAGAATAAAGACAGGTTTGGCCATGCGTGCGAATTTCTGACTATGAGACTGGCCTAATTAACAAGCAAATCTAACCATTGGGCATCCAGATTTCCAATGCATGACCATGGAGTTTTGTCAGACTGAGATAATTCGAGAGCCTAATTCGAGAAATCGACTCAATTTCAATCGGTTTCACATAGGATTTGAACTTTACTCTAGCAATACTAATAAGTACAGCATTATAGAATTACAGCGCCCTCAGAAAATCTGCAATCATTCAACCCGTTTGTTTATTTGCATGGCAATCCAATTGGCTTCAACTAGCGGTGAGGTGGCTGGCCTCAGTCGAGCTCGACGCAATGTACTATTAGCCAGCTTAGCTTTAGTAAACTTCTTTGCCTCAACAGCATTCTCAGTTCTCGGACCGTTCTTTCCGAGGGAAGCCAATTTGAAAGGCCTTTCGGTTACTATGACAGGTATTATAGTTGGCGAATTTCAATTAGTAATCTGTCTGTGCAGTCCACTTGTTGGCGCTTTCACCAGCAGCATTGGCGGACGATTCGTGTACAGTTGGGGTCTTGTCATATGCAGCGTCTGCTCAATACTGTTTGGCGCATTGGAGTACTGCCCTCCTGGAATTGTGTTCGCCGTTATGTGCCTACTAACCCGCGGCGTGTCCGCTATTGGCACTAGCATGTTTGTTGTGTCCTCATTCTCCATAGCTACCAGACTATTTCCAAATCGATTGTCAACAGTATTCGGTCTGCTGGAGACCGCTGGCGGACTTGGCTTTATGGTTGGCCCAGTTATTGGTGGCGCATTATTTCAACTTGGCGGATTTAAATTGCCATTTGTTAGTCTTGGCGGCTTCCTATTGCTGGTTGTACTATTGTCGTTGTGCGTTATGCCGTCGCTTGTAAACGACGACCCTAGCATTGATGGTTCTCGACCAAAATCTGTCTGGACGCTTGTTAGAGAACCGTTTTGTCTTGCTACTCTATTTGGAATGTGCGTTGCTAGCTCTTTTCTTGGCTTCGTAGATGTCAGCTTTCAACCATTTTTAACAGCCAAATTTCATTTCTCGCCAGTTATTGTTGGGCTGATGCTATTCCTGCCCGCTTTGATCTATTCTATATCTGCCGCTCTATGGGGCTACCTAGTCGATTCGCGCGGCGCCGGTCTGCCTATTATGATTGGCGGCTTGGCGGCATTCGCTGTTTGCTTGCTGTTCGTCTATCCGGCACCGTTTCTACCTTACGATACAAACTTGCCATCACTAATTGCCGCTCTTGTCGTGGTTGGTTTAGCCTGCTCGGCTGTTGTTGTGCCAGTGTTTAATTTGATTGCTACGGAGTCTTATAAGCGAGGCTTTGATCGAAGTTTAACAACTTACTCTGTAGTTTCTGGATTAGTTAATACTGCATTCGCCTTTGGAGCATTTGTTGGCCCAACTCTTGGTGGTGTGGCTTTAGACAAGTGAGTGTTTGTCATTAGTACGGAATAAACCATTTGACATTGGTCAAACTCGAGTTCGGAACTAAGTAGCTAGATTACCTAATCTTATGGCTGGAATACCATTAATCCAATCTATCAATCCAATTAAGTATTGCATAGTGCACTTAAGACGAATACAGCTTACTGCTACTTTTACAACGACCCAAAATTTAGGAAAACAGTAAGAGAACACCGTGAGGCCATTTAGTTTATAAGCTATTCCTTCAGGTTAAAGAGTTACTCAATAAGTTTATTATTTATAAGTCTAAAAAGTTAGGTTACATGCCATCGCGATAAGGAAATAGGCAGACGATAAACGCGTCCCACTATTGCGTCACGACCCCTGGTTCGATTCCATTTGGTCACATTCATTTGGGGCTTGAGCACGACAATTAGCTATGAGGGTTTGTCGTGCGTTTCACACCCATGAGGGCCAGCTCCCCTCCCAAAGCACAGAGTGTCAAAACACTACATGGATGACGATTAGAGTCCCTCTTTGAGTCTGTCTATGCATAAATGTGTGCCTGCGTATAGTATACACACTCTTGCATTAGCGACCACATCGTCCTACAACCCGCCTGCTCATATGGATAATCTGGGAACTCACCCTTGGGCATTAATGTTTTTGGCTCTTTTTACGAATCAGTGCTTTTTATTCCAGCTTTTCTATGGGGAATAAAGTTATATCTGATTATTAGAAAATAACCAATCATACGAAAAAATATAGGGTGCCAATTTAGGTGAATTAACGTAATCTGACACAGTTTTATTAAACAATATGCTCAGATTCGGTCTAGCCTGGGTCCTCACCGGCTACAGCGGCCTATTCGGCCTGGCAACGTTGATCTGCCTAATTGGGCCAGTGCGGCAGAATCGCGGCTTTATGCGCCGCGAGACGCGAGGCATGTCATTTTTAGTTAACGAAGAGGGCGAGGGCGGCCGCTCACCTGCGATAGTTGGCCCAGTTAGTCAGTCGGCTGACTGCTTAATTGATCGCGATGGTCGCAACGAGGCAAATAATAATTATGGATCAATTGGTAATACGGTCTAGAGTTTGTAACTTGAGTGCGTTGTCGTGTAGTTTAATATATAGTTTATTAAAATTTTAGTCTCTCAAAAAGAAAATGCTTGGTGTTTAATCAATAGTTTTGATACATTTTTGCGAAGTTTTTATTCCTTGACAATTTTTCTTCTACGTTTTGCCTCTATCTAATCGAGACTTCCAAGTTTCATGTCTTCGTCGGACTGAACTATCTCTTTTCTCGTGTAGCTAATGTGATTATTTATTTTGAATTCACGATCTACATGCTTGTACGGTACGGTATTCCTCGATGCGCATAAAAATAATAATCGTATTTTCTGATTGCCAATCATTCTAGCAAACTGTAGCTCAAAATTTCAGCATTAGAAATGGCATTTTGTCAGAAGAAAATTTCTTACGTGTCGGAACATATATCAATTCACAAATATCATTTAAAAGTGCATTTTTTCTTGTGATTCGAATCTACGACTACAAAGCAATGAATAAAACCGCGAATAATTGTCTGAGACTTTGAGACCAAATTAAAAACTATTTTCAATGTTCTTTCTTTGCTAGAGTGTATTCGGATAAATTCATATATTTTTCTACATTTTGATTGAAATATACTCGACTTTATTTTTTCGACGATTTTCGTATTATTTTTTTATTATTATAGAATGTCACAACTTTCGAATTCGTAAAATAAGGGCCTTATTAATAGAAATATCTCATAATATTCCACTTGATGTCAGGATTGTGTTCGTCTAGGCTTGAATTACTTTCAGTTTTCTTCAGTGTAGTTACTAAACTTTATCGTCAATCAATCCAACTGACTGTTTCAGGATGTTCCTCTTCAATGGCGGACAAAGACGAGATATCTCCCCTGATTGCAAACGGTGCCAGTGACATCAGTGAAAGCGCCGAGAACAGTGAATCATCATCGACATATCGCGGCGCCAACATATTTCTGTTAATCACTTTGTCAGTCTCGAACTTTTTTGCCGCTCTATCCTTCTCAGTCTTGAGTCCATTTTTTCCAGGCGCAGCGGAAGCCAAAGGTATATCATTGACACTAACCGGCATAATTATTGGAGAGTTTGAGCTCATGATATTTCTTAGTAGTCCGTTTGTTGTGCACATTGCTGCCCATGTCGGTAATAGGTTTGTCTACATTTGCGGCCTGTTCATTTGCGGCACGTGCTCAGTCCTGTTTGGAGTGCTAGAGTACTGTCCTAATGGGTCCACATTTGCAATAATGTGCCTCCTAACTCGAGGAATCGGTGCATTTGGTGGCGGAATATTTCTTGTATCGTCGTTTGCGATTTTGGCGCACTCTTTCCCAGATAAAGTGTCCACAGTGACAGGTATTGTTGAGATGGCTCTGGGCCTTGGCTACATGGTTGGACCGGCGCTTGGCGGGGCATTTTATGATCTTGGAGGATTTCGGCTGCCATTTTTTACTGTCGGTGGATTAGTACTTCTCACGGCAGTGGCTGCGTACCTTTTTACGCCAGCTCTACCCGCGGAATCCGGAGAACATAATAGGTCGGCATCGTTTTTAAAGTTCTTTTCCATTCCGATTGCATTGGCTATTTTGATTTCTTATGCCGCTACTGGAGCAATGTATGGTATGCTTGACGCCACTATGGAACCCTATTTGACTGCAGCTTTTCACTTTTCGTCCACAATAATTGGTCTGATTTTTCTAACGCCAAGTCTAGTTTACACATTGTCAGCTGTTTTATGGGGAAGGCTGACGGACTCAATGGGCTGGGGCATTGGAGTTCTCATTTTTGGCCTGATCGGCTGCACTATCGGTGTGTTTTTCATCAATCCGGCCAGTTTTGTGCTGCCGATCAAGCCGACACTTTTCACCTTGTTGCCAGCTCTAGTATTGGTCGGTTTGGGCTCCTCGGCAGTAATGATTCCTGTTTACGGACTTTGCCTTGACGCCGCCTATGCAAATGGAATGGATGAAAATATTGCAACAATAAATTTAGTGTCGGGCGTTACGAATTCGGCTTACTCTCTTGGCGTATTCATTGGTCCGACTCTTGGTGGCCGATTGTACGATACGATAGGCTTCGATAAACTCTTGTTTGCCTACTCTGGACTCTTTGTTGTGTGCGCGGTACTGCTTGGAATTTCTCGTGCTTATAGCAGGTAAGTCTTGTCCTCATAGTTTTCTGTCGTTATAACGCTTAATTTGCAAAATCCCTACTTGAAGTCGCCAATACATTATAGATATAGGAATGTCAAACTGGCTGAGTCTCCGAAGGCTTCAGCAGATGTACCATGCCCAGCCAGTACAGTAGACAGCCCAGCAGCTATTGAACATTCAATATTTCCGCGCAGTCGACGATCAAGCATCTCATGCCTAGCGTCGCATTATAGCTATCAATATACTGTGCAAATTATTGAGTCACCTCGCGCCAATCGCTTTGGTGCTGCTGCATCAAGTGCCTGACTGATGGATTTATACAATAATATTTTTACTCTTTTGCAAGAAATATTAACACATTCAAACTATATTAAAAAAAACTACACTTGAAACTGGTATGACGGCATAATAATTCTTTCTGTTATAGCAATTTCTGTCTTAAATTGAACAATCAAATCGTGCAAGACGTATCTGATCTGAAATTAATTATACAATGCACAGTTTTTACCTATGTTTAAAGTCATGATTTTTACCAAACAGTTTTTTACAAGTTTTTGCAGATATTGAGAATAATTTTCAGTCCTACGTTGATGTATCAAATTATAAGGCTTTATAGATTAAAAAATGCCTCGCAAATATTTACATATATTCTTCGTGCGCACTTCAAAGCTAACTTTAATGATAGTTAATCATTCAGATATAGATGATGAACTAATTTTTTTTAAATACTATTTTTGCTTCATCCCTGTACTGATAACCCGAAGTTTGTTACGTAGTCTTTCTATTTCCTTCCATATTTTCTTTACTAATCCTTTTGTACTTTTAAAAACGTATGCTGTATATTGTGCAGTATTACGTATTAAATTGAGTTTTTATTATCTTCTCCACATGTTAAATGGAACTATTTTATGTAAACGTGCCGCTACCGGCCGTCTCACATTCGTACGTATTGCATGGTTAATATCTACCAGTTTGTCTTTGTTATATCGTAGTACAAAGACTTCTATTTTCGAGCTATTTTCAAACCAGTCATAACCATAACCACAATACTCGTAATGCGGCGTTAGTTTTTTTATTGTTTCAACTTGACTTAATTTTTTCGTATTTGTGATATTCTACAAAATATACATTTTGAAGAATTTCAATAAATTATAAGCGATGATTGCAGAACTATCGAAATATTTTTGCTATTTTTCTTTAGTTTATATGAATAATTATAGTGTTTTTATTATAAGGAATATTTTCTCGTTTCTCCCACAAATCTTACTGTAAAGTCTTAGCTTAAGAGGTACTTAAAAACTAATCGTATTAATTAACTTTTTTTAATTGTCAATCGCATTGCTGAGCATGAAATCTTTAGAAACAAAAATCGACACAAGGTATTGAAGAAAGAAAAAATCTAATATTATTGAATAGTTTCATTATTCTTTCTAAATAAAATCGATTGCTTAATTATAGTGTTATACTAGTTCTATATTTCTAAATTATTATTCCAGAGTTTTTGCCGATCTTGCCGACAAGAGACATGTCTAACGAAACTTCGAAACGCTGGTTAATAACAATGACGAAGAAAATGGATGCTGCAAAATATTTTCAAAAATGAAGCTTTCAACACTTGGTCTTACCTCTATTCTAATATTGATTACTTGCTTCTGCTCAGACTTATTTTCAACAGCAGCTTACTCTGTAATATCGCCGTTTTTTTTCCGGAGTTTCTCTGTCAAGAGGAATGTCAATGACTGTCACTGGACTGTTATACGGTGTTTTCCAGCTTGTTAATTTCATCTTCAGCCCATTTGTTGTCTTTATTGCCCGAAGAGTTCAAAACGATGCTGTTTGCCTTTCTGGAGAACAGACCAAAAGGCATTACCTTCGTTGTGCTGGTCATCATTCCCCGTGCCGTATCAGCTATTGGTGCTTCTATATTGTTCGTGGCCGCCTTTGCCACCCTTGCCAGCGTCTTCCCAGACCGTTTGTCAACTGTCAATGGTGTTGCGGAAACTGGATTATCGATCGGTTACACGCTGGGACCAGGAATTGGTGGCGTCCTGTTTGATGTTGGTGGGTTTAAACTGCCATTGCTTACAGTTGGCGGTCTTCTCTTACTGATGGCCTTTGCTGCGATCGCCGTAATTTCAAGTGTTAGCGATGATGGACACGAGAAGCCAGTTTCGTTCTTCAGTTTTATACGCATCCCGTTGGTAGTTGTTATTATGTTGACGTTTAGCATGGTGGGGGTACTGGAAGGCACTATTGGCGTTGTGATGGAGCCTTATACTATTGAAACTTTCAAGCTTTCACATTCTGTAATTGGTCTTTTACTTCTAATACCTTTTCTAGTGATGAGTATTATTAGAATTTTCGTTGGCTTCCTATCGGACTATACTGGGTGGAATGCTGGTATCACGCTTTTTGGAATACTATCCAGCGCTTTAGGCTTATTTCTCATCGACCCACCAAGATCAAACATTCCTGTTCGTTTATTAATGGCTTCTTTGGTGGCCGCTTTAATTTTTATTGGAATTGGAGTTAGTTCTACTCTATTTCCAATTTTTGGATTGTGCCTAACGGAGGTCTGCTAGCATGGATTCGAAAAGAACGCTGCTACATTCGTTTTAATAACAAGGGTAGCAAACTCCACCTATTCTTTTGGCTGCTTTAGAACCAACAGTCAGTGGATATTTGTACGAGAAAATTGGCTTGCAGACGTTACTGTTCATCTATTCCGGAGTTCATGTGCTTTTATCTATTGTGCTTTTAGCCACCTTGCTTATCACCAGGTAGGTATACGCAATTGCTTTCATTGTCATTTAATGTTTCTGCACTCCTGCAAGCAAACAATTTTATTTTTCGAACTTTAGACGAATTTCGCCCGATATCAAGTTGATGGATAAAGCCGCCGCACAAAATGGAAATCAAGAGTGATTATCAAAATATCAATATACTTCTATTGTGCGAAACTATGTCCTATAAGGTATATTGTAACCCTTAATAGATTTTCAGCTGATTCTGAAGCTACTTTTCTTTAACGCTGAACATTTAATGATTTATTAAAATGACTTTAAGTAGAATGAGCTCGTGTCGGAGAAGTTATAATTTCCTACCTTAGAGTACCCGTACTCTTAGCTATTACAGTGCTCCCCGTGATAAATTTCAACAGGAAATCTCGGATAAAGTTTAAAAAACCTTAATTACTGCAGAGGATAAAGTATTTTACCTATTGACTCAAGGAAATTGAGACAGTAGAAACTCCTGAGGCCCTTAGGCTTTAAATTGGTACTGAAAAAAAACTTGAATACTCGGTTTGCATCGAACGTTACATTGAACGAATATTTTTATTTACCCATTTTTTCGTATCAGGTTGCCTTAAATAAGATCAGAAATAATCTGCGGCCTTAGTATGCGCATTTTATAATAATAATAATAATAGTACTCCTGTTTAAGCTAGAATTTTAACATCATGTAATCAGATTGTGCCTCTAATATTTTCGATCTACACAAAACCCTGTACTTGTTTAACTGCCTACCTCTGTGCTTGCCGTTTTACCGTTTGAATATCGATAATATTATATAGTTAGGAATTTTACACTGTTTTTGTTTCATTCTATTGTGCCAATTTTTCTACACTTTAAACTCAGTGTCTGCAGTGACACCATTTTATTAGTGCCTTTTTAGTTTGCTGTGCTTTTATTTTTTTCAAAGAAAATTTATATTTACTGCGTAAATTAAATGTATTCTACGAGTCGTAATTGTGTACATATGCAGCTGTTTTATTGCAAATTTCTGTCTCAATTATTCTTCGAATTCTATTGCTTTGCTACGGGAAACACAAATGGCGCAAGTTGATGCCCTTTACAATGAATTGATTTTGTTATATCCACGAAAAAACTTCGACTACTCATTTTATAATCTTCAATTGCTCACTTTCTGCATATTGCTTTGTCTCAGAATTGTTTTTCACAATAGCAAATTTATAATTGACAAAATTACGTTTTTAGATTTTAAAAAAGTATACAAGTTTTTTCTGCAACTAATTTTGCAGCTTTTTTTATTTACTTTTTGTATTTTTTGTTTGGATTTTGAAGTAGCAATAGATACGACTCAAAATTTTATAGATATATAGATACGAGCGTACAACTATAATTATAGTATTTAGTAGCTCGTTTCTACTGTGAAATAGTGTCTACGTGTATGAAAATAGCTGGTGTATATATAAAGGGAGTATATAGGTTTTGGTGTTCTTTTGAAAATTTTTATGTAATGTAGACCTTTTTTCCTTCAACAGTTCATCGACATTTGTCAACGGTAAAAACGCCAAACTGCAGTTTTAATTGAAGTCTCAAGGCCAATTTAGCAGAAACTAGTTTTTTATAAATAACGAAGAGCCTTCAAACGCATAGCATAACAAGAAAAGACAGAGATCGGAGTAAGAAATTTTTATCAGTGTTAATAGAAATACACGACTGAGTAGACGCAGTACTAGCAGCATTCTTATTACTTATCAGTATGCATTAAATTAACTTCTTTTGTATGAACTAGGAAACACTACATAGAAACTGTCGATATTCTTTGTTGTATCCGAGTTTTATTAACGAAAAATTACTATCCAACTAATATTTCAGTCTTTTCGGACGAAGACAGTACATGTAAATAATCAGCAATGTCCACGGAGACAGCTCTATTGGTTGATAAAAAAGTGAGGACAAGTCCACTCAATGTTGTCACTGCTTGACTAAGCTAAGGCCATCGCGATTCAGCATTTCTTCAATATTAATATTGGCCACAAGCTTCTTTTCATTTATGCTTGTATGCGCCTCCTCCTCTGTGATTTCGCCATTCTTTCCCGGAGTATGTTTGTCCAAAGGAGTATCAATAACTGTCTCTGGACTGCTATTCGGAGTCTTTGAGCTTGTTAACTTCATATTCAGTCCATTTGTTGTCTTCATTAGCACTAAAATAGGAAACAAAATTCTTTTCGTGGGAGGACTTCTTATTAGTAGCGTTTGTTGGCTACTATTCGCCTTTCTGGAGTACTGTCCTAACGGCGTTCTATTCGCTGTGCTGGTCATCATCCTCCGTGCCGTATCAGCTATTGGTGCTTCTATATTGTTCGTGGCCGCCTTTGCCACCCTTGCCAGCGTCTTCCCAGACCGTTTATCAACTGTCAATGGCGTTGTGGAAACTGGATTATCGATCGGTTACACGCTGGGACCAGGAATTGGTGGCGTCCTGTTTGATGTTGGTGGGTTCAAACTGCCATTGCTTACAGTTGGCGGTCTTCTCTTACTATTGGCATTTGCAGCGATTGTCGTAATTCCAAGTGTCAGCGATAATGGACACGAGAAGCCAGTTTCTTTCGTCAGTTTTTTACGCATCCCTCTAGTAGTTGTTATTATGTTGACGTTTTTTATCATCGGAATACTTGAGGACACAATATGCGTAGTGATAGAGCCGTTTTTGCTAGATAAATTTGAATTTTCGCATTCCGTTATTGGGCTGCTGCTAATGATTCCGTTTTTTTCTTTGAGTCTTTGCGCTATTCTGTTCGGATATCTATCTGACTACATGAAATGGGGTGCCGGCATCGCTTTCTTTGGTATTTTGTGTTGCGCATTAAGCATGTTCTTAATTGATCCTCCTCGACTTCTAATACCAGTTCGCTTCGGCCTCGTGACTTTGATTGCCGGCCTGATATTAATGGGTATTGGCGTTAGCGCTTCAATGGTTCCGATCTACGCACTTTGTTTAGAGGAGGCGTGCAGACATGGCTTTGAAGACAACGCTGCCACTATCAATTTGATCTCGAGCACGTCGAACTCTGCCACTTCATTCGGCCTTTTTATGGGACCAGTAGTGGGTGGTTCTTTGTACGAAGCGATAGGAATGCCAAAATTAATGCTTCTCTATTGCGGAGTACTGGTGCTCTTTTCTATTTTGTTTCTAGCCACCTATCTATTTTCCAGGTAAGCACACCAAGTAGCAACTTTTCTGAATTTTTGTCACCTTTAAACTTGGTATTGTAAAGAATATGCTAACGACGTTTCAAATCTTTTTTTCAGACGCAAGTCGTCAGTTGATCTAGCCGAGCCGAGTTGAATTAAGTGCTGGTTTTTAACCTCTCCATAATAATTACTTTAATAATTGGAACTTTTTAGGTTAGTTGTTTTTCTATAACTGTTAAGTGTTTGGTAGCACTATCGATTGTGCTTGTGTTGTAATCTTTATTTCGAATGTAGAACTGTTAGCAGTACCCAACTTTTTCCGCGCATAATTTATACTCGGGGAATTTCAATACAAGTAACTACTCTTCTTAGTAAAATTCTCAAATTTGTGCATCTGCTCGTTTATCCAAATCAAAGGCAAAAAAATATTTGTCTTTGAATTAAGTTTTTTTGGGATTCTAAAATCTCTTATGAATTGTCTGATATTACTATTAAATTAAAACACAAGCTTTTTTCTAATCGAATTTACTCTTGCGACACCTTGTCCTACACCTATCAATAGTTCACAGCTGCACCATGTAGTTTTGCACATTTTAAAACATGTTTGACACTTTACAGTAACTTTATTAATCTGTACTGGTTTATTTTTTTCTATGACTGAAAGGCATCGGCTATACTTTTTGAATTCTTTTGTACCTCATAGTACAAATATCTCAGCAGCTTTATTTGGTTTTGACCTCTTATGTTCAGAGTATTATTTATATTATTGCAGCTGAAGAATCTTGGTTTGTTATAATAATAATAAATCGTGTGAATTTATTGATGGACTTTTAACATCCTTAACTGTGTTTCATACAAGTAATATTTTTTAAGAGGCTTGTAACAAGAATTGTTTTCTTTGCACAAATTTTGCGTTCGTTTTGAAGTGTCGTGTAAGCTGCTGTGACTTCTGTGGCTTTTCTAAGTTTATGCTTTTTATCAATCAATTTTTATCTAATAATTAGCCACTTATACGAGTTTACATCTGCACTTTTATGCATACTTTTCCGTGACAATTGCAATTGCAATTTTTGCCTATCATTCTATTGACGTCACCAAAGTTTAGTGCCAAAAAATATGTGCCAAATTGAGTTATAAGACTTTTACAATCCATTGACGTTTTCCGTCCTGAAGCGGTTATTTTTATTATTTTAATGCAGCAATGAAATATATGTAGCATCCTGTATCCAGTATCTATGTTTTTATTGACGTCAGTTTCTAAATTTGCAAAACAGTTTTAAGGTAGTTTTTAATTCTGTGTAATTTTTTTAAATTGGTAGTGTAAAATTTCCGGATTAGGGATTTCGCCAGCTCAGGCCTGCGACAAAACAATATGGAAGCGTTTGTTCAAAACGCATCGCAATTTAGTCTGCAGAGGCGGAAGTCCTATACTCTTCATTTCCCTAACAATAACGGCAGCAATAGATATAGTTAAACAGCACAGTAAATAGCAGTAGCAATAGCAAATGCGACTAACTAACGATCAACTAAAATACTCGTAATTAGCCTTAATCACCATAGTAAACCTTGACGATAATAGACCTCAATAGCCATAAAGCAGCCTAAATTTGTGACAGTCCCAATTACAAAATAACTGCTCAACAATGAAATTGACAACAAATGATAATTCGGACTAACTGAGATTAAGGATTAAGGACAACCAACAGAAGACACAAGGACCACGAAAGGATATTTAATAGGCATGGCTCCAATAATTTGAAAGTATAGATTAGAAAATACTCAAAGGTGATATATTTAATGTGAAAAGTGCTTTGTGTTTTACCTTTATGTAATAGGAAGCATAAATCAAATCGCTTATGACAATTATTTTGTCAAGAATTATACTCAAAAACATTAAAAAGTCGCCACCTTTGAAAGTGTGCAGTAAATTCTAGCTTAGTTATTGACTTTTGAGAAACGCAACTTTCGCCACGCGACGCAGAGTTGGGCTGCTTCAGTCCGGTTTTCATTGTTTTTTCATGCATTTTTTAATATCAAAATGGTTGGCCAGGTGATAGATGCTGACTTTGGCGTGGCGACTTTTCAATGTTGCTGAGTATACAATGTAATTGTTCACTTAGTGAATTTAAAATATTGTGTAATGAGTCGTTTGCATTTGCCAGTACCATTATCAGCAACGAGTTCGAAAAGTTAGGACAGACTGCAATGGTCGCAACCATAGAGGATTACCTTGGACAGAAGTCCGATTGTGCCATGATCTTTTTTGCCCGGCAGACAATCAATCAATCACCTTATTACATGTACGAATAGACTACATTTAAGGTCTAAGTCAAAACTGTCATTCAATGCCCACAAATTTTCGGGCAGAAAATGTCTATGCCCCAAGAAGTTCTTCCAAGGCTGCGTGTTATTTTCTCTCCAAACCATAGACTAGTCTATAGGGAAACACTAGTCAATGGATCAATAATCAGCGGTCGCAGCACGTGACAACGATTGTCTGGCGAGCGCTGGTAGGCGAGCGCTGGTAGGCGCGAGCCATAGACAAATCGTTGTCGCGTGCTGCGACCGCTGATTTTTTGCATTGTTATGCTGCTTGACGATCCTACAAACAATGGATAAATAATCAGCGGTCCCAGTGCGTGACAACGATTGTCTGGCGAGCGCCGGTAGGCGCGAGCCATAGACAAATCGTTGTCACGTGCTGCGACCGCTGATTCTTTGCATTGTTTTTCTGTTTGACGATCCTACAGACGATGCATTGTTTGTAGTAATGGATTGTTCTGCATTAAAAATGTGAATAATGATCGTCAAATTGCTAAACAATGGGTGGTTGTCTGGAATTGAGATTTCAGTTAATGGCCAAATTGACACTCGCGCTACGCACGCTCGTGTCTATGGCCATTAACTGAAATCTCAATTCCAGACGACATCATTTTCCAAATTGTCAGCTAGGGGTTAGAAATCAAAGTGGGTGGGGGACGTACATGGACGTAAATCTTAATATCTGCCATGTCTATGGTAAAAGCCAAGGGTTAGAAAAAATCTGTTAGTTCAGTTCCAGACAACGGCAGAACACACGAAATCATAGAGAATGATGTGTCTATGGTCAAGACGACGGAGTTTTAAAGAGTCGCTGTTCATCGGGCGAGTAGAATCATTTTCATAGAGTCGCGATGGAATGGAAGGCATTCATTTTCCAATCAATTGGCGCAATCTGCCTATCGACGAATTAGGCAATGTTGACTCGTTCTTACTGAACTTTATTTCCGAGACTTCAAACATCGACCCACGCGACGACGACTTTGCCGCGTTCCTTGACTACATTCAAAGTGATCGTTCTAACGATGAACTGCCGTGCCTAGATGGCGAGCAACTTGATGTTAACAAGATGGATCGAGTAGAAATTGAAAGCCTACCTGCCGAAACGAGGAAGCAGATGTACATTTACGGTGAACGCTTCCTTAATTTCGTAGCGAGTGAGAAACTACAATAGTCACGACAACCCTGTGGCTAAGTTCAGTTTCAATGGATGCACCTTTAATCAATGCAAGTTCAACTAAATAATAAAGGCAAATTATATTATACCGATGTATTTCCTTAAAATGCGTTAATTTCCTTCTCATTCTTTCGACATGAAACTGAAATTTTGAAAGAACTTCAACTATAATTTAGTAATTCAGCTCTGCACTTTTTTGAGAAACCAATTGACAAGTTAAGTAGGGCCGTCGCCATGGGTTTTATGGTGTGGAGGGGGCAAAGCATTTTGGCCTGAAGCAAAATTATAGATTTCCACAACGGGTCACAAGGTGGGGCTGGGGGTGTAAGACCCTTCTTGGTCTCCGGCTATTTCTCTTTATGTTCTTTCATCTAGCGGATTAATCTTACCTGATTTACTTACTACCTTCCGAATCTCAGAAGGCCTACAATAGAGATCGCTCTTACGTAACTCTGATGTGTCTTTAGCACAAAAGAATAATATAGCACCAGAGGTTTGCGGGACTGCAAACGGAGTCCAGACTATAAATTAGAGCCCGTTTCAGTGACCGAGGCCGCGTCTATTTTATATATTTTAGATACACGCCATCCCCTGCCGCTGATTAGCAACGGCAGGGCTAAGAAACAGACGCAGCAACATTAGATTAGCGCGTTGCTACGGGGCGAGAGAGATAGTTGGATATCGGTTATTTTTTTGGTCGCATCAGGCGATTGTTAAAGGTCAGTTCATTAGCGAGTCTCATTCTAGGAGTGATTCGCACGTTTGTACCTCGGTTGGCGTCAAAGTCATCTCTAAAGCTTAGCCTGAAATCTGGAGGGAAGTAGCAGTTTAATTCTTACCATATCTATAGTTTGCTTGCTTCGCTTTCATGATGTCCTTCTAATTGTGTTACTTAGACTTGCTTGACTTAAATGTGTTTTTTAATTTGCCCTTTAACAAATCTTCTGTTTGCTTGACTTAGACTTTGCTAATATCTAATCCTTATAAGGGGGACAAAGCATTTGCATGCCCCCGTGTCCCCCCGGCCGGTGGCAACGCCCCTGTAAGCAGGTTTGACTGCGGTTAGTGAGTTGAGTGAGTGAGTTAGAGCCGTAAAAAACCCGACCAAGAGCTGCGACTCCCAAAAGTGACAGTCGAGCTGTCCTAGGATTCGTCGTTGACTTCCACACCGAATAAACTCTCTCGGTCAGCAATATCAATAATGATAAATTTATCATACAGAAGTTCTGGGATCAGATCGCATAAAAACCTCCCGATTTTATCATGTTTTAACTTTCAATTTATTTGGCGTAATTTTGCATTCCGCTTGGTCCCTAACTACACGATGCAGCGTTTCCCAACTATCGACTGGAAAAGTTCTCCCGACAAAAAACATCGGATATCGATTTCCGAATGCGATGCGATTATAAAATTACTTCCGACAAATTTATTTGATGAATTTAGCCCCCTGTTCCACTGCGCTACAAAACTCGAAAACAATTTGGTGAGAGAGGGGAATTGTGACGCAGGGCCGAGTTTACAGATTGGGCGAGTTTTCGTTGAAAATCGGGAGTAACCGCGCGGGTCTGGTTGTTAGCTTCGTGCTGCACCTCTCGCCCCCAGTTTCAGCACTCCACTGCGAGCTGTGCATGCACTGGTGGCCTCCCTGCTCCCCTCTATGCTTCCATCCCAGTTTGAACATGGCAGGCCGAGCCCCTACACGCCACGACAAAAAGCATTAATTATCGCAGGCTTAATCCAGACTCGTCTAGCTCTGGAGCAGTTGAAAGAGATCCCAGCTCAGCTCATCCTGCATGTCCCTCTCGCTCTCTCTACTCGGATGAGAGACCCCGAACTCCACCCAGCTCGCTACAGCTTGTTTCCGGCCATCAGAGCGAGAGAGTCAGCATGTGAAAAAGAAATATAGCTGGGGACTTTACGACGACTGCCCTACTATAAACGTAAACGTGTAGTACATACGGGTTAAGTCCCATTGCAAACACAAGTGTTGAGTAGCATTTTGTTATAATATTGGCGCACAGACCTACTCAAGCCCAGTCCGGAGTGCAGAATTAAGCCGCTAGTGCCCTGCAAGGACAGGAAGACGAGATCAGAGACAGAGGAAGAAGAAAGGGAAAAATAGGGGCTTGCAGGTTACCGATCGCTCCGTCCCACCTGTCCTCGCCTTCTCGTTTTCTATCCGCATCAAACACGCCAGAGACTGGAGGTATAAAAGGAGGCCGTGAAATATAGATTAAGAGATGCCGAATAGAACGGGCAGCAGAGAAGCCCTGAGCAGCCGGTGACCAATCGATTCTGCTCTGGCGATTGTCGACTAAAAAAGGAAACCCCGAAAACGTGGAAAAACCCGAGGCCACAAACGCGAACGGAAACACACACGCACACAGAAAGCCATTGCAGACTCCGACATCAAAAATGCTACACCATCCTACAAGCAGAATCAACTGCCTGACAACCTTTCTGCTGCTTTTACTGCTTCCAGTCATTGTGGAATCAACGGAAATTCGTTGCCTGACCAACGCCGGCTGCGCAGGTTCAGACGGCGTCGGCAAGCCCGGCTGCTTGAAAGTCGAGTCCTGCCCGGGTGGCTGCAAGTCTCGCCGGTACACCCGACCGTCTGGCGAGCTGCTGGCGCTGCGGCTGAACTGCGCCGGTGCCGAAGAGTTCGCCGTTTCCGTCGAGTTTCGATATTGTCGACACCGGGCCGACTGCAACCAGCCGGGACTGCCGTGGCTTCCAACAAGCGGCGAGAATTTTGCACGCGTCGAGCAGCAAGACCTCAGCGGCGGCAGTAGCAGGAAGCGCAGCTGCTTAGACTGGAACAGCCAGTCAAAACTGTGCCCCTCCGACGATCAGTGGTGCGTGACGCTGGCGCATCTGAACCGCTCTGCTGGCTGCCAGTCGGACATTCTGCAGCTTTACGAGCTGGTCAACACCAGTCGGGTCACTCGGTACGCAATGACTCAATTGGTGTGCCGCGACCGGCCAATGTGCACCGGCACTGAACACTCCTTGATGCTGTACGTCGCAGCTTCAACGGCTTCGACAGCCAGTTCGTCAGAAGAAGCCAATCAAGCCAATAACGACGCCGCAGACGATTTGACACCTTCGGCTACGGAGGACGACGGACAAACTTCCGGCGGCTGTTTCCGCAGGCTGCTTCGTTGGAAGAAAAATGGCTCAAAACCGGTCGATCGCAACGGATTTGGCAATGTCAGCAGCGCCGTCCAAGACGAAGATCAAGCCCTGGCGCTGTGCATGCGCCAGCTCTGGCTGAATGTCAACAGTCGAGAGTCCAGCGGGGAGATTGCTGATAAAGGTAGAGGCGGTGGCGGCAGCGGTGTTAGTACCGGTGGCGCTGTCGACAACAATGGGGGACTTTTGTTGAAGGCTCTGACATTAGCCGTCTGTTTGCTGTGTGCAGCTCTGCTTGCTGTACTGGTGCGCAGTTTGCTGACTAGGCGGAGGCGGCTCCGGGCTGCCCATCGGAGACGACGGAGACAGCGTCAGGAGCTTCAGCAACAACAGCAGCAGCAGCAACAGCAGCAGCAACATCTGCTGCAGCAGTCGATGAACTCACCAACTGGTAGTGCTGTGACAACGCTGACTTTGCCCAGCAGAGCTGTTCAACTTCTGCTGCAATTTGATGAGCAGCTGCAGCAGCAGCAGCAACTAATGCAGCAGCAGCAGCAACGCACTCATCATCACTGCTCAGCGTCCACGGTGCACTCTTCACCTTGCCCGACAATACGTCAGACAGCTCGACTGCAACAGCTGCCTCATCTGCCTAGCGCCGCTTCGGTCTGTCCCCACGCAGTCGCCGTATCGAATGCCTACAGTGAGGATGCAGACCTCGACGAGGACACATTCGTCTGACCAAAGTTCTTGCAACGCCGTTGCCAGCGTGACTAAAATGGCTTCTTTTATAGTTTAGCGGTTTTTTACATCTTACGAACATTATTTTTTATGTACTAAATGTAACTAGCAGACATTAACAGGCCTATATTAGGCATAACCACATTGTCCTGTTTTAACGTAGCATGCAGCTGCAGAACATAATTCCTTCTCATTTAGCGGTCGGTCAGTCTTCCCTGTTCCGGTTTGTCGTCTCTTAATCCTTCCGATTACCACATTTGCATGCTGTATCAGCATCTGTTCATCAGATTTAAAAGTTGCTTCTGCGAATCCGTTCTGAAAAACCTCATTCTTTAAAGTATACATGTAAGAACAAACAATAGAAAAAATAAGCGCCATGCGAAAAATATTGATGTAAATTTATTAAAGTCTTACAATCTGTTCCGTAACTCTCATCTGCGCGAATCATTCATTCTACTTCATCCTGGATTACATTTTACAATAGGCTCTTAGTATTTGCTTTGCTTTTATATGTCATGGACTTCTGAAGATGGGCATAGACTGGAACTGAAACCTAAGCTGTGAATTATGATTAATCGATTGAAATAGAGTTTTACAATTTGGCAAGGTCAATGCTATGAAAATCTGTTCAATTTCCTTGGTTTAAAAATTCGAAGAGCATATAAATACTATAGCTGGCGAAGCATTCTATAATTTTTATTAGAAGGTAAATTCGCTACATTGATAGAGCGTAACTTGAGAAATTTTCTATCAATATGATTTTTTCCGCCATGGCCGTTTTTAAAGCATTTGGTGGACAAATTACTCTATTAGATATTTGATACTTGTAATGAGATTGCGACAATTTGAGAATTGTACCGACTCTCGATTGCGATAGTGTGCGATTGTGATAGCGTGCGATTGTGATAGTGTGCGATTTTGATGGTGTGAGATTGTGATAGTGTGCGATTGTGATAGTGTGCGATTGTGATAGTGTGCGATTGTGATAGTGTGCGATTGTGATAGTGTGCGATTGTGATAGTGTGCGATTGTGATAGTGTGAGATTGTGATAGTGTGCGATTGTGATAGTTTGCGATTGTGATAGTTTGCGATTGTGATAGTGTGCGATTGTGATAGCGTGCGATTGTGATAGTGTGCGATTGTGATAGTGTGCGATTGTGATAGTGTGAGATTGTGATAGCGTGCTATTGTGATAGTGTGCGATTGTGATAGTGTGCGATTGTGATAGTGTGCGATTGTGATAGTGTGCGATTGTGATAGTGTGCGATTGTGATAGCGTGCGATTGTGATAGTGTGCGATTGTGATAGTGTGCGATTGTGATAGTGTGCGATTGTGATAGTGTGCGATTGTGATAGTGTGCGATTGTGATAGTGTGCGATTGTGATAGTGTGCGATTGTGATAGCGTGCGATTGTGATAGTGTGCGATTGTGATAGCGTGCGATTGTGATAGTGTGCGATTGTGATAGTGTGCGATTGTGATAGTGTGCGATTGTGATAGTGTGCGATTGTGATAGCGTGCTATTGTGATAGCGTGCGATTGTGATAGTGTGCGATTGTGATAGTGTGCGATTGTGATAGTGTGCGATTGTGATAGTGTGCGATTGTGATAGCGTGCGCTTCCTCACCAAATACTATTTTATTTACACTCATAACGCGCAGCAAAGTTAGAATCAGCTAGTTGAGTTCGGGAAGACATACAAAGTTGTGCCAGAAAAAGTTCAAGAACTGAACTCAAAAAAATATTAGCAGCGCAAAATTTAGACAGGCTCTGAGAAGTATTGCTAAAGAAACCTTCCAGTTCCGCATGAAGGTGTGGCGCAAAAGAATGGAAAATGCTATTTTTCCCATTAAGTTCAGTCCTTGAACTTTTCTAACACGAATTAGCATGTTCAGAGACGGTCTTGGCCACAGACAACTCACTTCTTCTATGCCTGGATACACAAGGGCCACAGCTACCAGGCATACTGAATTCAATCTAATCTGCTACATGTTCTCATCGATATTGTCTCCATGCCCAAATCAGCCACCCTAGGCAGCTGGCGGACTCACGGAGGCGGCGGGTCCGACCAGCCGTCGGGTTCGAACGCGTGGGACCGGACTCAGATTTGCAATCCCTACGACCAGCTGCAAGTGGAGGACGTCAACAATGCTGACACTATTGCTGGCGACAAGAACCAGACGAAACCGCTCCAGTGGAGCATTATCTTCATCAACATGGCCAGCCTGTCTATCGCGGCCTATATACTCACCTCGGGTGTGATCCAGCTGATCACACTGCAGCTGGGAATCTGCCTCTGCAGCGTCACTTTCGCGGAGAACGACGCGTCAGAAAAGGTTCGGTTTTGCTTTGCACAAGCTCTTGAAAAACCCGCATAACTCGCAACTGTCTCCAATGTACAGCTTTGTACAGTGCATGGTAATGTAATTCACTACCCTTTTCACAACCATTTATTAGTTTATATACTTCCACCGCCCTCCACTCCTCTCTTCACAACCTTCCCTACCCTTCACAACCCTCCCCATCCTTCACAACCCTCCCCACTCTTAACAACCCTCCCCACCCTTCACAACCCTCACTACCCTTTACAACCCCACCCTTCACAACCCCACCCTTCACAACATTCTCCACCCTTTACAACCCCACCCTTCACAACCCTCACTACCCTTTACAACCCCACCCTTCACAACCCCACCCTTTACAACCCCACCCTTCACAACTCCACCCTTCGCAACCCTACCCTTCACAACCCCAACATTCACAACCCCAACCTTCAAAACCCCACCCTTCGCAACCCACCCTTCGCAACATTCTCCACCCTTCACAAGCCACCCTACCTTTCACAACCGTCCTCATCCTTCAGATCTTCGAATCTGCATAATTTCCCATTCAACCAATCTGAAACCTCTCAGACAGAGTCCGCAAGACAGACTCGAGCATCCAGAAATGTGTCAGAAGCCTTGCAAGCTCTCACCATACCCCTGTCCCAGGTCACGTGGCTGGTGGCCTCCTGCCTGGTGTCCGGGCCGCTCCGCCTCCTGGTCAGCGTATGCGTCGGCAGGCCCGCCTACAACCGGCGCATCTGGCCGAGTCCGTCCCGACACCGCAGCTACCTCGAGCAGCTGTCCACCGTGGCTCTGGTACCGGATGTCGACGTTAGCAGTCGGGATATGAGCGTACTGGATAGGGAGCAGCTAGTTGCCGGGACCATTCATCCAGCGTTTTATTACAGGACTCTGCTGATCGCTTGGCAAGGTATGAATCAGGTATTTCAGGTATTTCTTAATGCCCTGGTTGCTGTGCCAACACCTGGTTGCCATGGTAGCTCTTAGACGCGAAAACAGCTTGGTTGCTATGGCTGCCCATAGCCGGACAACACCCTGGTTGCTTTGGGTGCCCATAGCCGAACAACAGCCTGGTTGTGCTTACTATGGGTGCCCATAGCCTGACAGCAGCTGGTTGCTATGGCTGCCCATAGCCTGACAACAGCTGGTTGCTATGGGTGCCCATAGCCTGACAAAAGCTGGTTACTATGGGTGACCATAGCCGGACAACAGCTGGTTGCTATGGGTGACCATAGCCTGACAAAAGCTGGTTACTATGGGTGACCATAGCCGGACAACAGCTGGTTGCTATGGGTGACTATAGCCTGACAACAGCTGGTTGCTATGGGTGACTATAGCCTGACAACAGGCTCTGGTTGCTATGGGTAACCATAGTCTGACAACCGCTGGTTGCTATGGGTGACCATAGCCGACAACAGCTGGTTGCTATGGTGGCTGTCAGCATTAGCAACACCCAGTTTCTAAGCATATATCTGTGCTCAGAAAGCTCTTGTTAAATAAGCAGACCAGAACAAACAATAGACCAGATCGACAAATATGAATAAGCTAGCTTTATACTACGTAGAAAAAATCAATATATAGATTCCTTTGTTTTTGACACTACCTCGGGTTAATTCTGTCGTCATAAAGGATTCATGAAGTGCGGATGGTGAACCCATATTTGACACTTGTTAAGCTAGCTTAAAATTATGAGCTTTGATACATGGGCGCCCACCCAAACGGAATGGCGCCTCACCCAACTAAAATGGCGCCCGGCTCAAACTTTCAAATGAAATGGCGCCCCGATCAAATGAAATGGTGCCTCTCTCAAATGAAATGGCGCCCCGATCAAATAAAATGGCGCCCCAATCAAATGAAATGGCACCCCTCTCACATGAAATGGCGCCCCGATCAAATGAAATGGCACCCCTCTCAAATGAAATGGCGTCCAACTCAGGGAAATGGCGGCTCAAATAAAATTGCGCCCCAACTCAAATGGAATGGCGCCCCACTCAAATGAAAAGGCGCCCCACTCAAATAAAAAGGCGCCCCACACCCAACTGAAATGGCGCCCCAACTCAAAAAAAGGCGCCCCAATCAAATAAAATGGCGCCCCAATCAAATGAAATGGCGCCCCACCCAACTAAAATGGCGCCCCAACTCAAATAAAATGGCGCCCCATCCCAACTGTAATGGCGTCCCAAATATATGAATTGGCACCCCCAATAAAGACCTTGAACCCTAACCCCCTAGAATTATTAAGTCTCATTGCAAAAGCAGTTTCCACTGTCCCAACTGATTTGTCAGAGGGCCTGCTGAGCCTACTGTGGATACTGCTGCACCTGGTGAGACTAGTCGAAATTAACAGACGATTCCCAGCGGAGCAAGCCAAGAACTTGGTACGCAGAGACGAACTGTTGGAGCAGCTATTCGCCAGCGCGGGCTCGAATTATACATCTGTTCCGCTCAAAGAAGTCGTCGAGATTCTGGGCATGCCCAACCGCCCCGAGCTGGTTAGCGTTATGAGAAGCCGAGAAACTCTGAGCAAGATTGCCAGCCACACCTGCGAACTGGCCGCCGAGACTGCGGCTTCCGTGTTCCTACTTGAGGACGTGTTCATACTGTGCATACTGATCCTTGTGCTGCTCATCCTGCCCATGGTGTCACGGATGCTCGCGTTCTATCGGCGGTGACAGACCGCGGAGTTTGAAACTTGCCCGGCCTGTTTATCCCAGTCTGTTTATCTAATATCCCACAGTCTGTTTATCCAATATCCCAGTGTGTTTATCCAATATCTCATAGTCTGTTTATCCAGTATCCCATAGTCTGTTTATTAAATATCCCAGTCTGTTTATCAAATATCCCATAGTCTGTTTATACAATATCCCATATTCCCATAGTCTGTTTATACAATATCCCATAGCCTGTTTATACAACATTCCATAGTCTGTTTATCCAGTATCCCATAGTCTGTTTATCAAATATCCCATAGTCCGTTTATCCAATATCCCATAGTCTGTTTATCCAATAGCTCATAGTCTGTTTATCCAATATCCCATAGTCTGTTTATCCAATAGCTCATAGTCTGTTTATCCAATATCCCATAGTCTGTTTATCCAATAGCTCATAGTCTGTTTATCCAATATCCCATAGTCTGTTTATCCAGTATCCCATAGTCTGTTTATCCAATATCCCATAGTCTGTTTATCCAATAGCTCATAGTCTGTTTATCCAATATCCCATAGTCTGTTTATCCAGTATCCCATAGTCTGTTTATCCAATATCCCATAGTCTGTTTATCCAATAGCTCATAGTCTGTTTATCCAATATCCCATAGTCTGTTTATCCAATAGCTCATAGTCTGTTTATCCAATATCCCATAGTCTGTTTATCCAGTATCCCATAGTCTGTTTATCAAATATCCCATAGTCTGTTTATCCAATATTCCACGGCCTGTTTATCCAATTTCCCAGTCTGTTTATATACACAATGATTGAGAACAAAAATGTCAACAAGTAAACTGAAATACCAGGAAATATGGTGTCCAGAACAAAACAGTGATGGCGCACAAAGATGACAAAAAACATTTTCAAGCACACTGAGCTCGCAAACTGTTAGGAATCAGAAGCTGTAGTGTATTTTCGCCATAAACATAAATATTACTAATGGAATTATCGTTTGAAAATAAAAATGTAAAATTATATTCTACAATTAAGGAGAATAATGAAATATTGATTTCGGCTGTTGCAATAATGAGCTTGCAGGTTAAACGTGAACGGTAATAAATAAGACAGATATGATTATTACTGGAATTAAAGTGAAGAGAAAGGCTCTCGATCTACTCTCGAAAAAAATAAAATAGCCCAATAAATATATTGGAGAGATTCGAAATAACAGTCACTTGCGTCGCCCCCAGAGTCGTTGCAGGTAACACAGGTGAAATAGGAAAGAGTGGTCTAAGATTCAATTTGAGGCGTTTTATTGTATGAGACTCTGAAACCACTCTGGGGCCTCACGGTAACGATTTCAACGGGATAGCGCTCTACTAATGCTATAATTATCGAGATTCTTACCGAAGGAAAACTTCAATTACAAATGGGCGCTCGGATAATTAAGTAATGTAAATAGCAGATTTAAACACTAACAGAAACTTGTAATTAAAAAGTTTTATAACCCCAATGCAAAAATCTAAAACCAATTAATCTGACTGTTTAAGTTCGGATCGAATCGGGCATGAACACTATTACAGCTTGTTGCTAAGCAGATAGTTCAGCAAGTCGATGCGGGTTAGAATGCCGAATATGACCTCCTTCACCGATTCTTTGCGATCGCCCAGGTCTGCGGGCAGAAATTGGGGCTGGGTTTATTGACATGCTGTCAAACAGGTTGGGGGCAGACAGACAGGCAGACAGGCAGACAGACAGACAGACAGACAGACAGACAGACAGACAGACACACAGACAGACACACAGACACACAGACAGACAGACAGACAGACACACAGACACACAACACAGACAGACAGACAGACAGACAGACAGACAGACAGACAGACACACAGACAGACACACAGATACACAGACAGACAGACACACAGACAGACAGACAGACAGACAGACAGACAGACACACAGACAGTCAGACACAGCCAGAGCCAAGAGCCTGTAGCCTACACTGGCGCTGCTGGTTGACAACCAGAATGAAGTGGTCGCTATCCAGATGCCGGCTGATGACCCCCAGCGGGCAGTCGGGCGTCACCTTGGTGAATTTGTGATAGACGGCGTTGCTCACTGGGTCTGTTGGCTTCAACGTGCCTTTGATTATGTGCGACATGATGAAGCCAAGGGTTGCCATGCCAACAATTTTACCGTCGGCGTGAACCACCTGGAAGGGTAAAATGGGATTTATACTGTGATGGGATCTGCAGTGCTGTATAGGTATCTGCACTATTCATAGAGTTAAAAATAGACGCGGCTGGCTCCCTACCGGCAGCTGGTCGAAGCCCTCCCTGTTGAGCAGTTCCAGAGCTTCCTTAACGGACACGTCGGGTAGAACACTGAGCGGCGCCTTCAAGTCTAAGCTGCCGACTCGCACAGATTTCCAGCGCGTGTCGGAGTCGAACTCGCCGACTCCGTTAGCAAAGTCTTGAGTAGGCGCGTAGCCGCGCTCAATCAGCCAATCTTCGCTGAGGAATTTAGTCATGTAGTTTCTAACCGAGTCCGGCAGCATCACTACAACCCGCTTGCCCGGCCCGAGCTTGTAGTGCCGGATAGCGGCCAGAGCGCTGTGGACAGCCGAACCGCTGCTGCCGCCGCACAGCAGGCCCTCGTGACGGATTAGCTGACGGGCCATGTCGAACGACTCTGCGTCGGAGCTTTTGAACCAGCAATCAACTAGGGACCGGTCCAGTACTGTTGGCACGAAGTCATAGCTGCGAGGGGAGACAGACTGGACTGTCAGATTGTGAGAGTCAGATGGACTGGACTGTCAGATTGTGAGAGTCAGATAGACTGGACTGTCAGATTGTGAGAGTCAGATAGACTGGACTGTCAGATTGTGAGAGTCAGATGGACTGGACTGTCAGATTGTGAGAGTCAGATAGACTGGACTGTCAGATTGTGAGAGTCAGATAGACTGGACTGTCAGATTGTGAGAGTCAGATAGACTGGACTGTCAGATTGTGAGAGTCAGACAGACTGGACTGTCAGATTGTGAGAGTCAGATAGAGAACACTATGAGGCATATGAATTACTCAATGAGAGTCATAAATGAGTCATACAAATCACAACTTGAGAGTCATCAGAGCACACTATGAGAGTAATTCAGAGCATACTATGAGAGTCATACAGATCACACGATGAGAGTCATACAGATCACACTATGAGAGTAATACAGATCCCACTATGAGACTAATGAGAGTCATACAGATCCCACTATGAGACTAACGAGAGTCATACAGATCCCACTATGAGAGTCATACAGATCCCACTATGAGAGTCATACAGATCCCACTATGAGAGTCATACAGATCCCACCATGAGAGTCATACAGATCCCACTATGAGAGTCATACAGATCCCACTATGAGAGTCATACAGATAACACTATGAGTCAAACAGAGCACACTATGAGAGTCATACAGATAACACTATGAGTCAAACAGAGCACACTACGAGGTATTTAGAACCTCACCCGATGCCCTCAACGTCGTATTGCGTAACGCTAGTCTCATTAAGCGACTCCGGTTGAGCTAAAATTGACCCATACGGATCAACGCCAACAATTAGGCAATTAGGACAGCGCTGTTTAATTTTGCGCGCCAAACCGGCAATGGTGCCGCCCGTGCCGGCGCCGGCCACGACCATGTCGATTTGATTGTTACAGGCTTCGAGCAGCTCTTCGGCTGTGCCTGACAATGAGTGAGTTGAAAAAGTTATTATTTCGATGTGCAAATTTTAGCTAGCATATTCCAACATTGCTACTTAAAGCAGAACAAGAGACTTTATAGTAGACAGGTTAAAAAGGATTTTCTAGTGAAGCTTAGAAAACGAAAACTACAGGGGCCCCATTTCAAGTACATTTAACAATCAAATTATTTTGAATTATACGTAAGGCTACTAGTGACAATTGTCTATGGGGTTTAGGCACAAGTATTAAGGCGGATTAGTGAGGATTTTCAAGGCGGATTAAGGATCATTATCAAGGTAGATGAGAGACGATTACCAAGACAGGCAAGACACGATTATCAAGGCGGATTAGTGAGGATTTCCAAGGCGGATTAGTGAAGATTATCAAGGTGGAGTAGACGATTATCAAGGCGGATTAGAGAGGATTATCAAGGCGGATTAGAGACGATTATCAAGGCGGGATTAGTGAGGATTTCCAAGGCGGATTAGTGAAGATTATCAAGGTGGAGTAGACGACTATCAAGGCGGATTAGAGACGATTATCAAGGCGGATTAGAGAGGATTATCAAGGCGGATTATAGTCGATTATCAAGGCGGATTAGAGAAGATTATCAAGGCGGATTAGTAAAAATTTCCAAGGCGGATTAGTGAAGATTATCAAGGTGGAGTAGACGATTATCAAGGCGGATTAGTGAGGATTATCAAGGCGGATTATAGACGATTATCAAGGCGGATTAGTGAGGATTTCCAAGGCGGATTAGTGAAGATTATCAAGGTGAAGTAGACGATTACCAAGGCGGATTAGAGAGGATTATCAAGGCGGATTATAGACGATTATCAAGGCGGATTAGTGAGGATTTCCAAGGCGGATTAGAGAAGATTATCAAGGCGGATTAGTGAAAATTGTTTTGTTTGAGGAACGCCAAGTCAATGAATTATGGTAGTTTGAAATTAAGCTATATTTTAGCGGCAGCGCGCTCCTAGGGTCTTGTGCTCCTAAATGAAAAGATTCGAAGCTTAGCAAACAAAGGAGAGTACCGTATCGCGTCGCATAAACCATAGACTATTTTCGAAGTAAAAGTCTATACTTTGCAGTAGTCATAGCAATACGCAACACCCCCACCGATGCTTATACAGTGCAGTTCAAAGTTACGCCTCAAGCAATTCAGTAATAAGTCAATCGTTCCGGAGGTCGCCTGACTCGCGTGCTCCTACGGAACTCGAGCACACCCTGTTCCTTGTGACTAGGCGACTGCATTGCATGGCGCATTGGACTTGTGGTAGCACTGTCTTGGCACGTAGTTGCATCAGTACCACGAGGGGTGATCCCAGACTGCTTCGAATCATCAATCGGTAGTTCCTCTGTACGAGCAGTAGCATCGGACTGGTGCACTAGTCGTCCTTCTGCGTCTCGGAAAGTATTTGTACCAACTGTAGACTTCAGCTCAGAGGGGACCTGTTGCTCCTTGTGCTCCACACGCACGAAAACAGGAACTGGCTCTTGAACCGGCCTCGTCCTCTCTGTACAAATGGCTGATAGACGTGTTCGGGGCGACTGCTGAAACACCAGAAGTGCCGGAATTGATCCATTGCAGTGAGGAGTCGTATTCTGAAACAGGCAGAATCCTGCTAAATGCCTTTCCAGCTCAGAAAGATTGGCACCAGCGTTAAACTTTCTTAAATAAAACTTCAATTCTTCAATGACTCTCTCCACCTGACCGTTGGACTGATGATGTCCTGGGGGAGTAAGTGTGTGGTCGATGTAGTTCTCTCGCAGGAAAGTAACGAAATCTTCTGCCACAAAAGTTCCACCATTGTCCGAAACCAGATTTTTCGGCAATCCGGTATACTTGAACGTTTTTCTCAGCGCACTGATGACAATGGATGCTTTCATTGACGGCACGGACTGTACATCTACCCATTTTGAAAATGCGTCAACCAGGACAAGGAAGCGTTGACCTTTGAAAGTAGCGATGTCAACGTGAACTCTCTCGAAGAAACTTTTTGTCTCCGGCCATGACGACAGATTTGCATTGCTTCTTTTCCTAGCATGTAGCTGGCATTGAACACAACGTTGAACGAATGCATTGATTTGAGCATCTATGTCGGGCCACCAGAAGTACTGTCTGGATAGACGTAGCATCCTCACGATGCCGGGGTGGTCCTCGTGAAGCATCTGAAGAATTTCGCTTCTCAGGCTAGAGGGTGGGACGATGCGCAGTCCTTTGAAAATCACTCCGTTTTGGAGTGTGTATTCCAACTTATTGCGTGAATATGGCAGCATAGCTGGTGGTGGATAAGCAGGCCAGCCGTCTTAAATGTACTTCTTGAGCATGTCCAACTTGTAATCTTTAGTTCGCACGATCCTCTGCAGTAGCTGTTCGGGGTTTCCTCTATCGCGCAAAATGAAGCCAAGAAATCGAACTTCTCTACGACATTCTTGAGACTTTCTCTGGTTAATCTTGAACCCCCAGTTTGCCAAACGATCCTTGACTTGACGAACCAGCTGCATGTGTTTTTCGGCTGAATCCTCAGGAGTCCCAATAATGATGTCATCCTGATATGAGGCTGTAAATGGTACATCCCGAAGAACTTCGTCCATGATTTCCTGAAATATTAGAGGCGCCGCGGAAATCCCGAATTGTAGATACCTGAATGCAAAGAATCCCATCTGAGTAGAAGTGCATGTGAGCTCTTGGCTCTCAGGGGATAGAGCCACCTGTAAGAAGGCCTGTTCTAAGTCTAGGACCGTATAGAATTTAGCGTTGGGAATCTTAGCCAGGATCTCCTCCATCTTCGGAAACCTGTACTTGTCCACGTCAATAAGACGATTGAGCGTCATAGAGTAGTCGCCACACAGTCGAATAGGTCTTACTGATCCCTCGGGCTTGACCACTGGGACTATTGGCGCTGCAACAGTAGGATTCTTGACTGAATAGATGATTCCTGAAGCAAGAAGTCTTCTTAGTTCGGTTTCTACCATAGACTTCATGGAGAAAGGAAGTGAGCGAGCAGGAAATCGCATGCCTTCCATACTCACACCCGAACGTAAGCGAAAGCTGGCAATGAAGTTTGAGTTTTGATCTCGGACGACTGGTAGGCACTTGTGTTCATTCGACACTCGAACCGCTTGATCCATTCGCACTAGGTCTAGGGACGGTATGAAGTTCATGCCCAGAATAGCTGTTGTATCTTGACCGACGTAGATGTTTTCTGAAGCAGACTTGCCACCAATAACCTGTAGCTTTGCCCCGTAGATGACAGAAGTGACCGTAGCTTGAAAACCTCCGTAAGATCTTAGTTTTTGGCTAACTGGCTGTAACTCTAAGCCTGAGCTCTTGGCGATTTGATCCGGAACCACGGTTACTTGGCTGCCGGTGTCCACAAGCATGTTGACTTCGGTTTTTCCTAGACGACACCGAACAAACCACTGATCTGAGTAACCCGTTTTTGGCTGTCTAACCGCATGAATGAGTTCCAGATGGTAAGAGCTAGTGTTCCCTAGTGAAGGGCTGCAGCTTGGCATTCGTTGGATTGCGTTCATAGCCTTTGATCTGCACACGGTAGCTAGATGTCCTACCTTGCCGCATTTATGGCACTTGGCTTCTCGGAACCTGCATGCTGATCGTAGATGTCCCGATTTCCCACAGGTGTGACACTTAGCTGTTTTACCTTTAGGTTTGCCGCTCGACTGATTATGCAGATGTCCCTGAGGTTGCTTGAATGAGACAGAGCGTTGGGCACTGCAGCTTCTTGGTCTCGAGAATGTCCCAGCATTCTGCACATTAGCGATAGTTTCCGGCTTGTCTGTAGCAGTTGCAATTGACTCGGTCATGAGTCCCTCTTGAATAGCATCATTAAGCTCAAGCGTGCCTTTGGATAGCAGTTTTTGCCGCAGATTCTGACTACGAAGTCCGAAGATGAACTGAGACAGGATCAGGTCTTCGCGCAATTCACCATATTGGCACTTGTTCGCCTGTTGCTTGAGCCGTGCAACGAAATTTGTAATGCTCTCCGCGTCCTTTTGAACAGTAGAATGGAACACATGTCGCTCATAATGAAGCAGAACTTTCGGTTTGAAGTGCTCGAGCAAAGTGTCCTGAATCGACTTGAACGTAACACCGGCCTTGGTGATGTCTTCTGGTTTTATCAGCTCCTCCACCAGATTGAATGCAGATTCACCGCAGGTAGCCAGTAGGACTGCTTTAGCTTGCTCATTCTTCTCAGTTGCCTCCAGGTAGAACAGAAGTCGTTTGAAGTATTGTTCTATCTCTGGGTAAGAAAGTGGCATCTCACCAAGACGGTACTCCATTGACTGAGCCATTTTGAGGGCAGCAGGTGCGGAAATTTTCCTCGACCCTCAGTTGCTTTTTATTCTCGTCGCCATGTTTTGTTTGAGGAACGCCAAGTCAATGAATTATGGTAGTTTGAAATTAAGCTATATTTTAGCGGCAGCGCGCTTCTAGGGTCTTGTGCTCCTAAATGAAAAGATTCGAAGCTTAGCAAACAAAGGAGAGTACCGTATCGCGTCGCATAAACCATAGACTATTTTCGAAGTAAAAGTCTATACTTTGCAGTAGTCATAGCAATACGCAACAAAAATTTCCAAGGCGGATTAGTGAAGATTATCAAGGTGGAGTAGACGATTATCAAGGCGGATTAGAGAGGATTATCAAGGCGGATTAGAGAGGATTGTCAAGTCGGATTAGAGACGATTATCAAGTCGGATTAGAGACGATTATCAAGTCGGATTAATGATGATTATCAAGGGGTGAGAAGCCAAATTATCAAGACTATTAACTAACCATCATAGTGAGCCAAAGGATTGCTAGGATTAGTATACTGATCCAAAATGTGCGCGTTGGGCATCTCCTGCAGTAGGCGCTTGGCAACGCCAATGTGCGATTCGGCGCTGTCAAAGCTCGCGGCTGTTGGGGTTCGAACGATCTCTGCGCCCAGCGCTCGAAGCACGTCCACCTTTTTTAATAGTGATAGAGGGTTGGGGTTCGATTCCTTAGAGTTGCAATGCTTTTTAGGAGTTGGATAATCGAGGGTTAGAGGGCGATTCCTAAGGAGGCTTTGAGGGCGATTCTTTAGAAAGGGTTGTTAAATAATTAGGAGCTTAAGTACAGCTAGCGATTAGGGAGAAACGTTATTAAAAGTACAAACACTGAAACAGATAAAATTGAAAAGAAACAATCAAGCCAGCATTTGTTAACCTTCTCTTTACTCATTTTCTCCGGCATGACAATGATGCAACGATAGCCTTTCACAGCCGCAGCCAGAGCCAGACCGATTCCTGTTATAGTTCGACAGAAGCATAGAACATTCTTAGCTCGCTACTTGTTAGTAATAGGTGATCCGTTGAAAATCAGCATTATTCCTTATAACTCAGACTCTCACCAGTGTTGCCAGAAGTTGGCTCGATAAGCACATCGCCCGGCTTTAAGCGTCCACTCTTTTCGGCGTCTTCAATCATGCGCAATCCGATGCGATCTTTCACCGAGCCGCCGGCATTGAAGAACTCGCATTTGGCCACTGAAGGCGGGCGGATTAGTGAGAACATTGTTCCTGTGCGATTCTCACTGGGAGAGTCTGTGATAGGGCGATTCTCTTGGGAGATTCTGTGATAGGGCGATTCTCACTGGGAGATTCTGTGATCGGGCGATTCTCACTGGAGATTCTGTGATCAGGCGATTCTCACTGGGAGATTCTGTGATAGGGCGATTCTCACTGGGAGATTCTGTGATCGGGCGATTCTCACTGGGAGATTCTGTGATCGGGCGATTCTCACTGGGTGATTCTGTGATAGGGCGATTCTCACTGGCAGATTCTGTGATTGGGCGATTCTCACTGGCAGATTCTGTGATTGGACGATTCTCACTGAGATTCTGTGATAGGGCGATTCTCACTGGAAGATTCTGTGATAGGGCGATTCTCACTGGAAGATTCTGTGATAGGGCGATTCTCACTGTGAGATTCTGTGACAGGGCGATTCTCACTGTGAGATTCTGTGACAGGGCGATTCTCACTGTGAGATTCTGTGATAGGGCGATTCTCACTGTGAGATTCTGTGATAGAGCGGTTCTCTCTGGGAGATTAATATAAGAAACAAAGCAACTAAAATGCCCAGAAACAATTTACTCACGAATTTCGCAGCTAATATTTTCAGCTTTGGGGATACTGTTTAGACGAACAAGTGGTGTATTGCCAATGTGCTGAAGAATATTTGATAGGATCTTTGGCTCCGGAGTCCTTGAAAAGTTTGATATTTTAGTCTTTTGTGGATGAAAAACTGACAAAAAAATAAAAAATATATTGATAAGTACTCACAGTTTTACATGGTTATGAGGTGACTCAGAAATAGGTAGATCGATTTTAAATTTGCATTGGCTCTGATGGTTAGGCAGTTGCCAGTTCAGTTCAACAGCTGGGCAGCTTGACATTCTGTGCATTCTTTAATAATGTACTTTTAGCTAGAGTTTAAAGAAAGATCAATATTATTTTTTATCATTGATAAACTTAGATAATAAAAAAGCAAAAAAATACTAGTTTTGCATAATATGATATTGTTTTATATATAATAAACTATAATCTAGAATATATTATCTTAAAATTGAAAAATTTTTCTTATTCTTAAAAAATATTTGGTAAAAATAGATTAGGGTAGAATATTAAAGTTCAAATTAAAATTATATTTTTGTAAAAGATAAACTTTATTTTTTAACTTGTTGCATAATTATTCTTATATTTACTAATATCATTAGATACATAAAATTTTATTTGAATCATTGTGACATTGTCAGTTTACATAGCCCCGCCAAGGGCCATTTTGACATATGGTACCAATCTTTAATATTACTAGTTTCATATTCTTTTGTCTGCTTGAAGTAGTGCCCAAAGAATTTTAATCAGCTACATACAATTGTAAACCCTGCATATAGCAGATGATAAATAATTTCTATTCCTGTTTTTCTTAGCCAGGCATTAATTATACTAAATTCTCTCAGGTGCCACCCCCCAGCCTGCTCCTTATCAATTCTATCTAGCTGTGCGCTTGGGGTTTAGACTCTTCTCCAACCTGCTTAGACTGGCTCCGCTCCTCTTCACTCCACTTTGCCGCCTCGCTGTTGCTTGGGAGCCCTTATAGACTTTTAGACTCTTGCTGCCTTTACTTGTTTACTTGCCTTCTTTCTCTCCACCTTGCTCCGCCATAGCCTTGGGCCACGCCTCTGCCACTCTTAGCCACGCCACTTCTACTACCTAAGCTATCTAACTAGTTGTTGTATAGTTGCCAGTGCATTGTTACGAATCCAACTTGTATTTCTGTTGACAATAAACCAAGTCTGCAAGTCTACAACCATTGATTGCTTTAGCATCAACTTAACTGATATTATGGCCAAGTGCTACTGCTAAAAATTTGCCTCTACCACATTTATTTGCCTTCATTTATTCTCGAGGCCACCATACTAGTATTTCATTCATATGTAATAGGTCAACTTACAACTAAACTAAACTAAGCATTAATTATAATCTAAGGTTGCACCTTATTATTAGTCTCACTCCTATCTAAACATACAATTTTAATTTATGAAAAACTAAATAAATATCATAGATAAACAAAAATGGGTCTACTACTATTAGAACTAGAGGCCCTAAATATTATGCTATCTAAATATAATAAAAAATGAGAAATTAGCTTAATAATCTAATTATATATAAGATATATAGGATACTATAAATTACTGCAAATAATTTCTAAGCAAAAAGCTAACACTAAAAACAGCTTAAACTGCTAATGTAGCTAAGGTAGGTATGCCAAATTGGCTTGAAATTAAATAATAAGTAAGATTATGAAACATTTTTTCTGGAATCAATCTGATTCAATCACACACATATGACATAACATATACTTTGTAAGATTTGTACAATTATAAAGACTTTGTAAAAAATATATTTGTCGAGCATAGGTAATTTAGATAGGCTTGCAAAATGCAAATTAAAATGAATAGGCCTAAGCAAATGCAGAAGTAAAAATGTTTCTTGCATTAGGCTGACCTCACGTATTAACGTAAACTCTACGGTAATTTAATTATCGAGGATAGTGTTTTAAAATCGCGCTAAGACAATATTAATCATAATAATATTAATAATAAATAGCCATTCAAAGCAACTTAAACGCACCATTTCTGAAGCACGCCTAATCATTTAACTTTAGTTTCAAGTTATTCAAATCGAAACTTATCGAGTTGTTCAGTTCTTTACTTGTCAACCATCATTAATTTGTAATGTAATACAATGCTCCTGCAATCGATTCGCTCGATTCTCGAATGCCGATTCAATTGAAATCAGACAGTTTTGGGTAATAGTTTTTATGCCCTTAAATTGACTTTAACTGATAATTTCAGCTTTTCAGCTTGAGACTTTCATTTTTGCTAGACTTTGACATTGTCTACTGCATGCTGGCGCATCTTGACCTTCTTGACCTTCGTCATGCATTCTCTTGATTAAGCGTGTCGAGAGGTTTTTACCTAGAGAATTACTAAGGCCGAGGAGTAGTAAAAATATAGGGTACGTGCGCTAATTGGACCATCTAGCTGCGTGAGAGTCATTTTTGCTAGCTTGTGTATCTCTCAGCTCAGCAATGTCAGCTCAACTTTTGTATACATGTATCAGAGCAAAATGGGCCGGGTGCTAGTGAGCTAATCGGGGGTTTGCTCTGAACTGTACAGTGACATTTAATCCCCTATTGTTATTTTGTTCATTTGATGGGTTTCGGCCTTTTCGGCCTCTTGGAGAAAGCCTTTGGAGAGAGCCTTCGGGCCTCAGGTCTCAGAAATAAATCAATTAGAGTCCTGGCCCCCCACTCCTGTCAGATGGTCAGCCCCGAGGTAGCTTGATCTGTGGCGAGCAGTCTATAGGTCCTATAGCTAAAAGAGGTACAGCGAGAGACAAGCAGGGAGAATTTTGAAGGTAGAGATATATCAGCTAATCCGCAGATTAACTCATCCGCTGCCACCAGCCCGTGCGTTCTGGCTCACCAAACCGGAACTTTCGAAATCGGGCTTCCGACTAGAAGGGGCTTCAGCACTTACCTGCCAACTAGTGTCTTTTTGCTGTCAATCTCGAAGTCATAACCGATGATAAGGGACACTGCTGGGACTTGATCGCATTGGCCATGCAGGTACAGAGGCGACTTGTGCAGGGGATTCTTGCGGTGGCGAGACTATGGGGTGGCTAGATATACTATTACATTGCTAAACACGAGGGTTTGTACTTTTTTGGCCTTCAACGCGCCAACCAGCCTCTCGTAGCGCTGATGATAGACTAGCTAATTCTTGAACTTCGGAGACCGCATGATTCATTTACCCGAGCCGCTTGGCGAATCTAGGGTGCACATGAGTACACCTCTAGCGCCGATCTTGCACTATTGGCAATTTCGCTAACTGAATGATATTGATCGACTGAGAACTGCCTTGCCATTGGTCCACTGTGACCGGCGCCTACTAGCTTAGCCACTCATCTGAGCCATCGGCGAACAAAGAAATAAAACCAATAAAAATAACTGTCATATTTAACCTTCTCGCTGAATCACTTCACACTTCAGATTGAATCGGAGTAATTAGACTACTATAGCAGTATCATTAGCCCCTAGTGCCATTTATGTTGCGGGAATGTTGTACAAATGTTGACGCGCAACAAGTGGTAAACGTTGCTAGAAGCGACCGTTTGTCGCGCAAAACAACGTTGCAGAATGGTTGACGCATCAACATTGCAAAATCAACATACATCAACATCTGTGCAACATGTAGTCGTCGTGTCTACTATTAGTAGTATCTAATGTATGTGTATTATTCTATATACTACATATATTTCGTATCACTTTCATTCTATAATATACGACGACTCTACTATTACACTTGCTTATGTCTTTCTTTCGCATGCCATGCATTAATTTTGGATTGTTGTTAAGGAACTTCTACCGGTAGTAACACTGACTACATAGTAAAAAATCTGTAGCTTGCACACAGGTTCAAAAATCGAGACTCCTACATCTTGAAATAATACGAAAATACGGCCATGACTTAGCATTTGCTAAAAAGAATAAGTAAAATAGCAAAAAACGTTTCGATTTAAAGGTCTGCGAAGATTAGCTAATGAGCACCATTAATTTTTTTTGTTTTATCGTAAACACATCAGATCAGACGGTTACCATTATAGTAGGTCAAGAAAGCAATAAAAATATTTACTACATTAGATGCGCATGATGTGTATCTTTGTGTGTGACTGCAAGCTGCAACCTGCAGTGTTTCTTTTAATGAATAAAAAAGTTAGCAGGAAAATAAGAGATTCGCAAAACTATTATTAATGGCAACTGCTATTTGCATGCTGGCAAAACAGACATGTCGTTCAGAAAAGATGCAAAGATAACTAGAGATCTGATGGCGATGATTAAAAACAGCTATAGCCTCCAAAGAGATTCACCTAACCTAGAGCGAGTCTATACTGATCTTTGTTCTTAGAACTTAGAACAACTAGTTTTATTAAGCCACCAATCCCGTGAAGTCTGAACTCCTATTTACTCAAAGTTGAGTAAGTGTACAACCGTCAACGTTGATGACTTCAAATCGTTGGCCGCCATTGTCATTATCTTCGCTGCTGTCGTGAGCGCCCTCGTCGTCAGAACTGCTGTCGCTCTCGCCACTTGCATCGCCGTCAGTGTTCATGTCTGCGCCGTCACCTCCGCTTTGCCGAGTGCTCCTTGGGCCTGCAGCCGAGTTCCGAAGTTCTCCAGTCGGACGCTGTGCGGACTGCTGTGAGCACCTTTTTCGGCGGAACCGAGTGCCTGAGTGGCGCAGATGTTCGCCCACCGCGGATTCAATGGCCTCGCCTTTGGCGTCTTTGTGAACACTCCACACGACGTCTAAAAGTAGGTAAATACTGCCCATTAGTTTTGCTTACCCAAAGTAGATTAGTATCTAGATATGGACGTACAGAATTGATATATATTTAACTAAGCAGCTTAAATACACATTTTATCATAGAAGAGACAAAATCCTAAGCACCATTATGTTGCTTACTTTTGATAAAAGGCAGCAGGCCAGTTGACTCAAAGCAATACTTGGAAACGCCAGAACGCTTGGCACCACGGAGACTGAACTGATGAGCAAGCTTGTCATCCATGATGTGGTATAAGATATTAGCGACGGACTTCATTAGAGTTTTGCTGGTAAGCCGCTTGAAGAACAGAAACTGAAATGTGTGGAATGAATTCGAATGGTAGACTAGAAATTGAATTAATAAACTACAAGACATTACACATTAATAGTCATGTCTTGTAATGTGTTATATTCTCTCATAAAATACATGCGGCAGTTAAGCGGCATCCAGTCGCTTTTGTAAATCGTGCAATGATAAAAATCATACAAAATACTAGCACTCACTGCATCATTTAAGCAGCCTCGATCACTTGTTAGTCGTGTGGCCCACTCAGTCAGTTTATCGACTTCGGTAAATGGCAGATCTTGAAGTATAGGCCTGTCGGTTGGCTGTTGGCCGTGCTGGGCATTGCTGGAGTTTGCACCTGTACTACGAGACGAAGAGTTCTGCAGAGCAAGAAACTGCAGGTGAAAGTCTTTCACCTCTGTAGCCAGGCCACAAATCGCACCATGCATCGCGCGCTGGGTTGCTAAAATGAAGAAAATTATCGAGAAGATGTATCAGCCAGTCAGGGATAATAGTCAGTTAGTGACTCAAATAGATTATTCTCTATACAAACCAGATGAACCTCCGAAACGTTAAGTACAAATTAAAAAGTGTAAATCGCAGCAAAACTCAGAATCATGCGGAGCTGAATGTTTAATAGTGCATTACGCCATTTTAATTTAAATCGTAACTTTACTTAATTCTGGAAATGAAGAGCTCGGATTAGAACTTCTAAATTTTCTTATATCAGCGCCTCAGTAGCGAAAGAAATTTTTTTAGCTGGCTTACTTTCAATCCGCCGCACGGCTGTCACTAGAAAGTCCAATATGTCTGCACGGCTCGCGTCGTAAACGCCAATCGCAGAGGCCGCGGCAGCTGCAGCAGAAGCAGGATGGTGCTGGATTCCATGCCCCATCGGAGAGGCCGCGGCAGATGCAGCAGAAGCAGGATGGTGCTGGATTCCATGCCCCATCGGAGAGGCCGCGGCAGATGCAGCAGAAGCAGGATGGTGCTGGATTCCATGCCCCATCGGAGAGGCCGCGGCAGATGCAGCAGAAGCAGGATGGTGCTGGATTCCATGCCCCATCGGAGAGGCCGCGGCAGATGCAGCAGAAGCAGGATGGTGCTGGATTCCATGCCCCATCGGAGAGGCCGCGGCAGATGCAGCAGAAGCAGGATGGTGCTGGATTCCATGCCCCATCGGAGAGGCCGCGGCAGATGCAGCAGAAGCAGGATGGTGCTGGATTCCATGCCCCATCGGAGAGGCCGCGGCAGATGCAGCAGAAGCAGGATGGTGCTGGATTCCATGCCCCATCGGAGAGGCCGCGGCAGCTGCAGCAGAAGCAGGATGGTGCTGGATTCCATGCCCCATCGGAGAGGCCGCGGCAGCTGCAGCTAAATTGGTGCTGGTGCTGAAGCTGCCACAAGAAGACTGTGAAAACGGGCTCAGACTCGATGTAGTAGCATGAACTGCGCTTGCCAAGATGGCTTCATGTTGGATGGAAGACAGATGTTGAGGAAAAACCTAGACAAATTATAGAGAAATGGATGAAATGAAAGCCTCATAATTACGCCAGCATAATGAAGCCTTCTATGCCTTCAATACCTTGAGCAAGACCTAGCAAGAAACTGTCAGAGTATCAAGATCATACCCTTGATAATGAGTACTCAACATAAGTATATGCTTATTGCAACATATATATAATATAAATTATAGCAAAAAATATGTTTATATTACAAATCTAATATACAATCCACAAATTTCCTAAAACTTGCATCTTGTGCTTTAAAGAAAATAATAATTGTTTAACAACATTGCAGGCTTTATTTTCTCCAAACAGAAGCATTATAGATAAAAAAATTTACTCAAAGTTTTGCCAAAAGCAAAAATAAATCAAGTTGACAATTATCATTATGAACAAATCCCAAATACACCAAATTCATCATTTAGCATAGCAAACATTTTTATAGGCAAGGTTTGATTTAGGGTCTAATATAGTAGAACTAAAACTAATAAATATAATAAATAATAAAACTAATATAGGGTCTTTAGGAGCATATATAAAAATTAACAAATTAGGTTGAATACAAATAGCCAGCATTATATACTTTTAAGCTTGATACTCAAGTCTCTTGAATTTTGACTAGCACTTCATATCCAACAAATAACTTTTCAATAAATTTTGTTTTATTTAAATTAATTTAGCTATCATTAGCTAGTTATTAAATATAACATTTCTTATGAAACAATCTTATACCATAGTCCAGAAGAAGGCATCTTGTACCCCAGAAATTTCTAGGGTACACTCAAGAAATTTAGCATACATTGGCATACACAAAAAGTGATTTTCTAAGGCTTTTGGCATATATGTTTAATATTTTTGTGACACACAAAGAATGAAAAGTTATGTTATTAATAATTGTTACAATAGTTGTCCATGCATACATTACTATAAAATTTGATATAAAATTAATGCAAAACTGAATTCTGTTTTTTTATAAGTTAAAAGTCATGATTTTTAACAAAAATGCACAAAGTTTACTTTTGTTTTTTTAATATATATAACATTATATAAATATAACTATAACTGTTATTTTTAGTTTTTAGCTCATCTCATTTAAATTAAATATCTAAATCACCCATCATGTTCCATCACTTATTCCTAGCAATTTAGATGTTTTGTGTAAAGTATTATAAATGGTATATATTGGCATTAAAAGAATGTTGACAGTTTTTTTGTGGGGCACATATAGTGTTCTGAACTATAGATCTTATACAAAAAATCTATGATTTGCAACACTTTTTATTTATAGTTGAAATTTGCTCTTTAATCATTTCTAAGTCTATTTTACATCCAAAATGCAAAAAAACTTATTGATATTTGCAATCTACACTTTAATCTTTATTTTGGCAGTCTTAGTCTTACTTCTTATAATAAAGGAATGTTTAGACAAACATTTTATGATATAGAGCAATAGGCCTAATATAGATATATAAATAGACTATACCAAATGGTATATAATTGAGGCAAACTTGAACTAAAAATAGTTAGTATATATATATATATATATATATATATATATATATATAATCATATTTATACCAACAACATGAGTTTGTATTATATTTATATTATAGGGCCTAGCAACATATTATACTAACTAACCTTAAGTATTAGGCCTATACTAACAAATGTTTGGCCTAAATAAGGCTAAGCATAACATAATCAAAATACTTTATATATTAGATAAGCATAAAAAATATATATTAGAAACAGAGTTTCATTGCATTATTATTTACCTACAACAACTGTGTCTTCACTTAGAGTAGGTGCAGAAGCAGATGGCCCAGACAAAAATACAATATTAGATGCTAGACCACTAAGGGCCTGGTCCTGATTATTTGCAACTTCAGGTTCAACTTGATCTTTGTCTATCTCTTGGGTAGTTTTGCAAGTTACAATCAAGTAAACAAAAAAAGCTATGGTTGTAATCCCAGGAGCAAACAAAAAAACTGGCATTCCCAACTTAATATAGTAGCCAGGCTAAGGCCTAGGCAATAATATTTTTATGTTCTTTAAGTTTAAATTCAAGGGCTAGTGTAGTAGGAAGAGCTTTGCAACAACAGATTTTTATCTAATTAATTTTAGTTACGTTTTTGTATTCTAGGCCTTCGACTTATGCCAACTTTAAAGCTAAGCAAACATGCAATAAACCAAATAAAAAGCTAAACAAAAAGTCAAATAGAAAGTTAGGTAAACAGTAGGCCTAAATAGCAACGATTTTTTTTGCAGCTAGAAATCCGTGTCGATGTGCCTGACGGTAGAAATTAAATCAAGTTGGTTAGTAAAAACTGTAGCAGCTACATTTAACAAATCTTTACGTATACATTAAAGAAACAGATTCTTCTGAATTAGAATTACATAAATGAATAACTCCGTACAATTTTAATTTAAGGAGCTCCCGAATCTAAACGAGTTGCAATAATTCAATTGCCAGAAATTCACACATTTGAAATCTTTTTCTATATCAATGTTCCTGCAACAATTCAGCAACATTTTTATGTCAACGTTGATGCCAAGCGCGCGCTGTCAACAACGTCAATGTTGCAGCAACTAAAGATGGCACTAGGGGTAGGTGATTTCTGCCTTAGAAACAGCACTACTGAACAAAATGAGCAAAAGTGTGCGCCTAATCCAGCTACTGAAATATGGGACAGATAAGGAATCACCCAATCAAGAAATCGCTAATCGCTAATCCCAAAGACTTAGTCTTTTTGGGGTAAAACGCATAGCTGTCAAAGCTGTCACACGCTTGAGTGAACACGAACAATAGGCTCTGACCTCATAAATCTTGATGGCCTGTCAAAATGATGAGAAAAAAGCTACCGCCCGCATCCTCTCAGACCATCTGGCGCCGCCTCAACACTGAGTGAGGTGCAGGTACGGGCTGTCAGACCAGCTCACAAGGAATGATTTATGACCCCAAAAGTAGCGAAAACTGCGCCTATGTTATTATGACTACAAGTATGGTAAAATCATATAGCTGCGAAGATCCTACTAGTATGAATTCTTGGAAAGTTACATAAAAAGAAAACAAAATGCCCATAACCTGCTGTTAGTAGGCTAACCATTGTTTAGAACCCATTTGCGAGCGTGGAAATCGGAAAAAAGTGCGTCTTCATCACATTTTGCAAAAAAAGACCTATTTAATTCCGTGTGAACTTTCGTTAGCAGAAATAAAAATGAATTCGCTGCTTGAAAATGGTCCATGCAGTACTTGACCGAAACTCATCGCAAATTTAATAAGAAATATACTAAATTTTTATTTTATAGCTTAGTGTCTTGCTGGTAGTATTGCGAGTGCATTTCGGTTGGTCGACTACATGCATAAGCATGCAACGACGCAACTATGTATGTAAACCGAGTGTCCGCTGCGTGGCGGTGATACGTTGTATTGCTGTCACTTATGATTAATGTCTCGTTAATACAGTTATATCGATTGGCATTCAATAACTTAATTATACTTTTAATTACTTCTAATTATAGCTTTTTACATGGTCAAATGTTGATCCATGGTCAAATATATGCAGCTCCTATCCTACAGGTGTAAATCACCACACTCGTCAGTGATCATGACGTAACAATTAGGGAAAGCGGCTTTGAAACAGATACTTGCATGACATGTTGCCTCGTAGCAAATTGACGCGGCTAAAGGTGTTGCATTATTTAAAGATCATTGGGATTTTTCTGACATCTTCGCGCGTGTCGCGTCAGATCTTTACCAACTCAGAGTTTTAAATAGAATTGCAATCGAATCACTAGGCTCTTGCAGTGTTCTCTCGTCAATTCTGATTATTCGCAATTTTTTTAAGTAACCCCGATCAGTGTCCGATGGAGTAACATGATACTGAAGACTTCGGCAAAATGAATCATATAAATCTGCTCGGATCTATAGACAATTCCGCTGCTATGGTTTCAAAGTGGTTTCAGAGACCATATTCGCAAATTTGCTTGGATCTAAAAGATGCCTTTTCAACAACGACGGAAACCTCTGCTGAGGATGATGATGCTTCTGGTGGTGACGCTGATTTGCTGTCAGCTCGTGCCCATCTGCCAAGGTGCACCTGCGATGATGAAGCAGCCTACTGACGAGAGCTCAATGAGCATCGACAAGAAAGCGAAGGTTGGCTATGGTCTCGGCGTGGAGAGTCCCAGCGAGCTGGCAAATTATCTAATGCAGCTGCACAGTGCCCTTGCTCTTGCTGGAAGGCCTCGGTAGGTCAAATAATAATCCGTTTTTAGAGTAATAATTATTATCTAACCACTACACCTTTTTGCGTTCTATCTCATTAAAACTGCATTCAATTTCGGCAAACTGGCTTTTATTTTCGGCATCAGCTACGGCCGCACATCCAAACTGCATTCGAATTGGACAAACCGAGAAACAATTTCGGCAAACTGCATTTAATTTCGGCAACTCGAGTTTCTACACCTTTTTGCGAACTCCAAATGCAGTACTTGTTCAGAATCTAAGAAATCCCTCTCTTCTGTCTTTATTCCATTCTTACATTGGTGTCGCTGTCGAAATTGTGTGCAGTTTGCCGAAATTGAAAATCAGTTTGTCTAAATAGAATCTCGAGTTGCTGAAAATGAAAGCCAGTTTGCCGAAATTGAATGCAGTTTTATCGAAATAGAACGCAAAAAGGTGTAGGCTACAACCCCCTTTAAGAATGCTTTGTTAAATATTTAAACTGGCATGCTCAAAAAACGAAAGTAGTCAGAACTACTCAAGTTTGTTTGCAATTTTTATCTGATCTCACTATTCTTCCATATTTGCAACGCTTCCATTTTTGTTTCCCATCTTTTTCTTCGAATTGGAACTGTTTTGTATGCACCATGAAGCTTCAATAATAGAGAAGTAATTTTTAATTGTGTCACTATAATATAGATTCCACCGCACTATAGTTTTGTCAGTGATGGATGCTGTATAATTAGTCTAATCTTCTTTCCTAAAACTGTTCCCAAATTTTCAGATTTGGCAAGCGCAGCGCGATAAAAAGCGTCCCTGGCAAGGCCTATAATTATCATTCGTCGAAATTCTCCTGCAAGTGGCTGTTCTGCTGGTGACCGGTACGTGCGATCGTCTCTAAAAGTATAAATTGGCGAGCAAGTTTACGCGACATACTAACGAATTCGGTGACAAAAAGTTTGTCTGGCGAACTTGATAGAAACTGATAATAAAAACGTTTTCTTACCAAGTAACGATGTCTGGTTGTTTCAATTTCGTTAAACATTTCAGTCTCTCCAATTTTAAGTGTAACGCCTGATTAGGCAATGTTTTACCATCAATGTTGGTAATGTAGTGTTCAGTACGTTCTCGTACGCTGGATAGACTCCTAGAATAATAACGAGGTACATGATGTAACATTCGATATTGCAACCGGGCGCGGACTGTGCAAGTTTTACGATTCAATGTCTTTGAGGCTGTACAGTTTTATGTAGTTTCACAAGAATTGAATATTCACAACAGTTTCACAACAATAAGCCTTGTTGACGACTTGCTAAGAAAATAATGCATAATTGTTCATAAATCTTTGGTGTAAATGCATACAAAGTCAAAGACAACAACAACAACAATTTTAACCTCTCGCCGGCCACGAGTGGCCACAAAGGGGAGAGGTGTAGGTGTCAGGACGCACGTATTTGGGCCGAACCTCTAAAAAAGTCACCCTAGAGGACATTCTGTTTCTCAAACTTAGCAGATCTTGTCTCTGTGCCATTCTTAGCAGATCTTCTCAATCTGCTCGGTTCTTGCAGGATCTTCTAAGAAGGGAGGTACATTTGTTTTGTCATTCATTTGGCCAAAGTGTTCTAGCTTTATTATGATTTATTTTATGGCAAAATGGGACAATAAAATTAATAAAATATGCGATTCGAAGCTATAAAAAGATATAAAAGTTAACATCTTGCACGACGTAGCAAGTCGCCCAGATCTGGTAAGTTTACCTCAGTTTTATCATAGCAAAGATCTTGCACGTTCTTGCAAGTACTTGCGCAGCAACCCAAGAAGATAGACAAGATCTGTTAAGAATCAACACGTCAATGGCTTCTAGGGCAGCTACTTATACATTTCAGGTGTGTATTTGTACGACAAACTAACCAGTGGTCACGAAGTGGCAATGTTTAATTCAACTCTAGCTGTAAACTGTCCACTCACTTCTCCCCAACCTAAGCTAAGGCCAATTGTGACGCAAATTGTATTACACTCCACAGTTGAGACGAGAATCACGGGCGTGCTGTGATTTTCGTCACTTTGTAGGGGCTGAAATCTGTGAAAAGTTACCACTGGAAAGTTTAACATGTTTCTGAGTGTACATCAGTATAGAATAATTTAATACAATTACCCAAAGCATTGAATCTGATGAGTTCATTGTGCTGGTTTTCTCGTGCAATGTTGCATAGTAAAGACACGTTAAACATAGGCACTTGACTTACTTAAACATGGATTTCCGGCAGTCGGGGGCGGTAGCCCACCTCTCACTGAGCTTAGAAGCCACCCAGGTTGATCCGAGTGGTGACAACGGCGATGGAGGTGGGGGCCACGGGCAGGGGACCAGTAAAAGAACCGGTCGAGCCAGTCTTGGCCAGGCGATCGGCCAGCTCGTTGCCGGGGTGGCCCGAGTGCCCGGGGATCCACCTTAGGGACACCTTGTTAGAGGCGCCTAAGCGGTTGAGCTGCCCGATGCAGTCGAGGACTGTACGCGAGCAGGTAGTGGTGCGCTCAAGGGCGTGAATCGCCGCTTGACTGTCCAAGTGGAGGGTAATCTCCTTCCCCAGAAGCGCTGATTGTACAGCTCCATGGCGCAGGAGCTGATGGCGAGAACTTCGTTCTGGAAGACGATGGAGCAGGTGCCGGTACATAGGCGCGCAAAATGGCTCTTCCAACAACATCATCCAACATCAACAAGCAATATCCACGTGGCCGTGGAGTGCGCGAATCTGGAAGGGACCCGCCACACCCTCGGTATTACCTGCCACGCGGACCTGTGCAGCAGCCCCAACGCCGGTCGTAAGCTGTGGGCAGAATTCATAGAGGGTCAAGGCTGTGAACGAATCAAACCCCCAGTTTGCTAAAAACGAAACTAAAAAGCAACAACAACAACAACAAAGTACGCAGCCCCGCATGCAAGGTCACAGTTAGAGCAGGGCGCGTCAGATGGCGCGCCGAAGCAGCCTGAGAATGAACGAAGTCCGCTCCATTGGCAGCGTCGCACAGCAGGCAGTCCACGTATCGACGGGTTCGGGCCTGACCCGGCCTGAACGGGCCCTGCAAGGTGAGCAGCAGGACGTCCTGAACAGGTTGGGGCAGTAGCCCTCGGCCCGGATCACGTGGTCCGCCAGTTGAAGTCACCGCCGGCGCAGGATGATGGACGGGCAGCTTGGCCCGATCGTACAGGGCCTCGGTCCCGACGCTCTCGTCAGCTCGAAAGGCCGCACGGAGCAGCCCTGAGTGCGCCGAGTCCAGCTGACGCTCCAGCGTAGCCGTCAGCGTCCACGTCTCGGCGTTGTAGAGCAGAATGGTCTCGACCACCGCCTGCCACAGCCGAGCCCTCTGGCGGTCGGGCAGCGCTTCGGATTGGACGACAGCCCGGATCGAACGGAAGGCTGCCTAGGCAAGTCCTCTGAGCCGCCGGAGGTCTTTCTCCACGTCGGGCACCATACCGCCGAGGTAGGTGACCCACTGGCAGCGTGCGAGCCTGGTCGTCTGCCCATCTGCGCCGCGGCACGTCAGGTCCGCTGTGATATCGGCCGGCACAGTCAGCACCTCGGTCTTCAGCGTGTTGACAACCAGACCGACGCTCGATTCCACCTCAACCAGCTTGTCAATCTGGCGCTGGGCGCCTTTCAACGGACGAGGACAAGAGGGCGAGGTCGTCGGCGTAGCCAAGAACGTTCAGGCGCTTTTCGCCGTGGGGGCGACCGATGCGTCTGCGCAGCAGGAAGCCGTCGTTAGCCGAGGGGAGTGCGGTCCGAAGCACCCAGTCCAGCACGAAGAGCACGAAAAGGAACGGCGCCAGCGTGTCGCCCTGCAAAACTTCTGATAAAGTGTCTCAGCGGCTCTTCAACACCGAGTCAAACGCCTTTCGAAAGTCACCGAAGACAATGATCAGCGTAGACTGGCGGTTGCACGCCTCCTCGATGACACGGCTGAGTGCGAGGATCTGTGTCTCTGTACCGCGTTGCGGCCTAATCCGTTCTGCTCGTACCGCTGGTACGGGTTCAGCACCGACTGCAGACCGTCTCCAAGTGCGCCGACGAAGGCGTCCGCGAATTGACGCTTCACGCGGGTGTCCAACAGGGTGCGATAGTAGCGCCGTTGCCGCGGAGCCGCAAGACGCAGAGCAGAAGTCGGTGGTATGACCGGAGAGCCAGTGGAGCCATGGTGTCACAGTTGGTGACGCGGCGGCGCTCGCGAGTGCGAACCAGCGCATGATCGAGTTGCGCCAGTCTCCTCGTGGCGTTCCACCCGCGCGCGTTCTGCCGCGTTCTCTTGCAGCCCGCAAAGGTGACCAGGTGACCAGGCGGACAGGGGGCTTGCGGAACTGGGAGTACGGAACTTGCGGAACTTCCAGTGCTTCACGACTCTGCAAAATATCGGAACAGCTCCGAGTTTGCACAAACACAAACTTTCTCACCAAGGTATTTTCTGTCCATCGAATTACCAAGAGAAGAGACCCCCCGATAATTCAATAATTCTCGAGATATTCAATGATTCTTCCAGGAGGTCGGATTTTAATAATTTAATACACCTTCGTGCTCCAGTGCGGCCTTGCCAAGCCTAAACATTTTGTCAGCACATCGACCACAAGAGCATCAGCTCTTGACTTCTTTGTCAGTTGGGAAGATGATCCAGGCGGAGCTTCTGGACTTTCAACATACTGTGTATACCGTGTGTTGCGAATTTCTCTATACTTTTGTTGATCAAACCTTGACAGTGAACAAGCCTTAACTGCTACCGTAAGCATCCGATCGATTAATCTATTAAGCATTCAACATGTAGATCATCATCCTTCGATGGCCGGGAGACACCAGGTGACAAATCACACCCTGGTTGCAAACTATGTCAAAATTTTCTTATCAAGCTTAAGAAGCCACAAAGTTATCTGCTGAATCAAACAGATACAGTAAAAGGTTATTTATTAATTTTAGATGAGATACATATACACATGACTATTTTTCATAGAGTTCATTTCCTCAGTTATTTTTCCAATTTAGGGACGACTTATCAGAACCGTTACGTAAATAACGTAAATGGAATCATAAGTAATCAAAGTAATCTATTTAAAGGTAATTAAATGTACTTGTGATCCATGTATTTCAAGAAACTGCGGATAGGAAAAATGTATAACGCATGAATCATAAGATCGATGGATGCCTTCAATTCATATATATCTACTTGCTAATTTAAAATACATTTAAAACTTCAGATCTAATCATTTGTGCTTTACATCTGAGTAATAGCCATTTCTAAATCTGTTTAGGATTCCTAGATCCTAAACAGACTTATAAAAACGTACCCGCGAAACCCAACCTGACCGCTTAATACAATACAAATATCAGGGGCGTATGGAGGGGGGCCTAGGGGGGATGTATCCCCCCCGAAGAGCCTGACCAAAACTTTTTTGTTGCCCTGTGTTGCTATACATGCTACCATGTAACTCTGTCATAGCACTTTTACCTTGGTGTATCCCCGCCGTAGAAAATTCACCTTGGTGTATCCCCCCGTAGGAAATTCCTGGCTACGCCCCTGACAAATATACGAAACTAATACTAATATATGATCTAATACATTGGGGCATAAACATAATAAAATAGGACATTAATTATTAGTATTAATATATTACTGTGTCAATCGGTATAAAAAATAAAACGAATATAATAGTAAATTGTTATACATGTATGACGTTAGCATTAAATCAAATTTACTGTTTTCGTAGAAGCCTCTACGAAACGTGAAGACGGATAAAGCTTAGAGTGGCACAACACAGCGTTATAAATTTATAAATTATAAATTACTTTTTGCTTCCCGCGTAAGTCGATTAGCAAGAAAGTGTTTATACTTCGACCAAAAGCAGTTGTAAGTAATGTGCTCTATTTTTGTAATAAGGAATACATTTCATATTGACAAGTTCACTATTACGAAAAATAGAAACCTTGCTTTTATCAGTCAAAATGAAAAATTAAATGTAGCTATCATAATATTAGTAGATTCAGAAACATATTAAAAAATTAACTATTTTAGTAAATCTGTGTTGACGTGATATAAGTTTTTTCATAAAACATTTTTTAAAATAAAAGACAACCTGACTAACCACTGAAAATTTATAGTAAACTCAAATAATTAGAGCATATTTACTTTGCATCTATTCTGTACTTAACATATGTTAATAAATAGCTAATAAGATAAAAATAAGATCACAAATAAAAAATTATCCAAAAATTAAAACTAAAATTATTGCAATACCTTTTTTCTAGAATCACATAACTACGAGCTACTGTTGGAGATAATGGATGAAAGCTTGTTTGCAGGTAATTATTTATCAATTTAGTTTATGATTTTCTGAAAAAGTATTTCTAAAGTTCATTGACAACAATAAGGAAGTTAAAAAAATATACTAAAACTAGATTTAACAGTATTACAAAAAATCAATTTTATACATTTTTTCGACTGTTTTAAACTGACAAGGTCCAAGTGTCCAAGTTAGACTTCTAGACGAGTCGCGAGGCTCCCGCTGTTCAGCCACCGGGTTTATTCGATTCGCTGCGCCACTCCACCCCGAAGGCGTTGTTAGACGCTACAGCGATTTTCGTCGACTGCACGAATCGCTGGTGCAGCGTCGGCCTCACTGGCTGATCCCGGAGCTGCCAACGCGTGGCCGGCCGGAGCTGCCGACTCTGCCGGGCGCCAGCGGCCTGGCGATGAGGCAGCGGCGGCAGCGGCGGCTGTTTCTGGAGGAGCGGGAGGCCGGCCTTCAAGACTACTTGACCGCGCTGCGGCGGCACCCGGTGCTGGGTCAGGATGCCGAGCTGGAGCACTTTCTGATGCACTGCAACGGAAATGAGGCGCGGGTTGACGCTCCTATTTTTTAATTGCCTAGGGTGTGTGCGGTATGGGATATCTATCTAGTATCCACCCACCTATCTCTGTGTCTGTATCTATCGATCTATCAGATCTATCTACCCATCTGTCTACCTGCCTATCGACTTACCTGCCTGACGTACCTACTTACTTACCCAACAGGAGACACTATCCTGTCTAAACAGGTGACACTATCCTGTCTAACAGGTGACACTATCCTGTCTAACAGGTGACACTATCCTGTCTAACAGGTGACACTATCCTGTTAACAGGTGACACTGTCCTGTCTAACAGGTTGACACTATACTGTCTAACAGGTGACACTATCCTGTCTAACAGGTGAAACTATCCTGTCTAACAGATGACACTATCCTGTCTAACAGGTGACACTGTCCTGTCTAACAGGTGACACTATCCTGTCTAACAGGTGACACTTGTATATCAAGTGACACTATCCTGTCTAACTCCTGCTACCTATCTATTTACCTACCTACCTCTGAGGATCTGAGACTATCGGATTTCATGGGACTATCTAGGATAACTAACTCTACCTGTCTACGTACCTATTGACCTATCTATCTACCTATCTACCGATCTATCTACCAATCTACATACCTATTGTACCAATATTTTTTACATATCCGTCATCACCTATGCAGAACTATGCCAAAGCTGTTAATCAGGCTCGGACAGCCGCTGGTGGTTGGGATAGAGATTCCATTGACTTCACCTCAGCAACTGCCACTCGATCATCCTTCTCTGATGAAGACGGCGACGCCAGCATCGAGTCCTGGATTTCCAGTCAGCGCGAGGCGATCACAGGCAGGTTGAAAATTCTGGTTGAAATTCGAACCTGCTTGGACCGACATCGCGAAGCCGCTCTCGCTGCCGCCGGCGCTATTCGATGTATCGCCGAAAAGTTGCCTCCCAAATTGTCTGCTGCTAGTAGCTTGATTGAAGGAGACGCACTCGCGGTGATGATGGAGCTCTGCTGAGAGCGGCTGACGAGACGTCGGAGAGATGCGAAGCTGAGTGGTTGGCCAGTCAGTCCATAGACTGTCTGCAGATGATGCTGGTGGGATATCTGGTGAGATTGGGATGTCTAGGGTAGAGAGAATAGGATGTCTAGGGTAGGGAGAGTGGGATGTCTAGGTAGGGAGATGGAATATCTAGAGGTGGGAAGGTGTCTATGGTAGGAGAGTGGATATCTAGGAGTAGGGAGAGTGGTCTAGGGTAGGGAGAGTGGAATATCTAGGGTAGGGAGAGTGGTGTCTATGGTAGGATAGTGGGGATGTCTAGGGTAGGGAGAGTGGAATATCTAGGGTAGGAGAGTGGTGTCTATGGTAGGATAGTGGGATGTCTAGGGTAGGGAGAGTGGAATATCTAGGGTAGGGAGAGTGTATCTAGGTAGGGAGAGTGGGATGTCTAGGTAGGGGAGTGGAATATCTGGGTAGGGAGAGTGGAATATCTAGGTAGGGAGAGTGGGATGTCTAGGGTAGGAGAGTGAATATCTAGGGTAGGGAGAGTGGAATATTAGGTAGGGAGAGTGGGATGTCTAGGGTAGGGAGAGTGGAATATCTTAGGGTAGGGAGAGTGGAATATCTAGGGTAGGGATGTCTAGGTGGGGAGTGGAATATTTCTAGGGTAGGAGAGTGGAATATCTAGGGTAGGGAGAGTGGATGTCTAGGTAGGGAGAGTGGGATGTCTAGGTAGGGAGAGTGGATGTCTAGGGTAG